>SCLG01000118.1:292102-305627 GCA_004367875.1 Oikopleura albicans
TTAAAATGTGGTGAGATCTGTCTTTGTGTTTTAACACGTAATAGGGGGAGGGGTGGGAAAACAACTTTTTTTGTAAGCCAGGGAAGGTGCAGAATGATTATAAAAATCATGTTTGAAAACGCAATGTTGGCTAAACGAATTACGCAAAAAAGACCATTTAAAATGTTCGTACCAGTCACATCGGCGCACGCCCTGTTAACAGAAAAAAAAATGGAGCTGATAAGGCTGCATTAATTTCATTTGTTTTTAAAGATGATCTTTTTGGTTCCAGTTATGGAAGGCGAAACAGATCATTTCATTATGGCTAGGGTTAGTCGTTGTTTTGTCCAATTTGGCTAAGCTAACAATTTCACACCTTATTGAATCATGAATGACGTGTTTTGGTGCGCAGTAGTTTCGTAATAAATGAGTTTTTACGTTAACCCTCAGAGACCTTTCACATTTTTGGACAAAATGAACTACAAGCCCGCTACGTGAAAATACACAAAAGATCTTCTGACTTGATGTTAGCTTTTACAGGGTGAGGTAATATAAATGCTAAGCCGTTTTTGGTTAGCGAGTGCGCTGAGCGAATACAAGTCACCAAAAAACGGCTTAGCATCTATATTACCTCACCCTGTAAAGCAACATAACGTTTAGAATAAATGAATAAAGACTTTGAAGTTTTTCTAGTAAATAGGGTGCGCAGTTAACGGGTAGTAAATAGTTTTTGAAAATATGTAGGTTAACTGCCAATAGGCTCGCTAACTGGTACAATAGGCTATATTGTGTTATCGCCCGTTAACTGGCTGCCCGTTGACGCACCGTGTGTACTAGAAAAACTTCAAAGTCTTTATTCATTTACAGTTGTGAAACGTGACACTTTTTGGCTAGTGATAGTGTCACGTTCTCGTGATTTTTTCCGGAAAAGGTGCGTATTTCGTGCACTTTTTTTCGAAAATTTTCGAAAACTGTCACGTTCTCGTGTGTCGCGTTCTCGTGTCCACAACTGTATTCATTTACGCAATAAAATTTTCCCATATGACTTTGATTAACGCATATTGGTGACGTGAAAAGTGTCGACTAAACGTGGCGGGTAGTGTATTACACGGATTTATGCTGTAGACGATGTTCATCAAAAATACTCATTTGGCAAATCCCCGTGTCAAAAGAGTAAGCAAAAAAACGTAATGTTTCCAACGGAAAGGTAATATTTCATATATTTGCTTTGCATTTTCAAAAAATGTATACATCGCTGATTTGAATACTGACAACTAGTACTTTCGGGGCGAAAATTATACACTTTATGTCGTCAGACTTCGATCACCATAGAAATTTGGATTCTCCATTTTAGTGAATACATTTGACAAGTCTGTTAGAATCATTATTTATACTCGCCTATATTTTTTATTTGTTTAACTGTCACTTGCATTAGTGAGTGATCAACTGTCCTATACTGGTTGCAATCGGCTGGATGATTTCGTTGAGAACAACCAAATGAGTAGAATTTATCTCCAATGCACTGCCACATGATGTTGGTGGTCGAATCTAAAAACAAATATTAATCATTTTATAAGTTTTGATATTATCTTAAAGTCGGCCGTAAACGCCCTATCCGGCGGGAAACACATAGCTGGATACGGAAATGAGCCAAAAATGGGATGGCCTTTCAAATCGATCAATTATTCATGATCACGAAAACTTTTTTTTCCAAAATAATTAATGACATGGTGGGAAAAGGCGCCGATTCAAAATATAATTTTAAAAATTTGGACATTAATGTCATTACAACGTTGTTACTTTAGTTTTTTGTAGAAAAATCCACGCGGTGTCCCAATCCATTAGCAAGATATAATAGTTGATTTTCAGCCATTTCTACCTTTTAATGGATTGGGACACCGTGTGGATTTTCGCTACAAACGGACTGAAGTAATAATTTAGTATAAATTTAGATATTAATGAAGATATTAATGAAGATATTAATGAAGATATTAAGTCAACTGATTTTGTTCCCATAAATGATCTTCGCGGAAACGTTCGGAAACCGACTATGGTGACAGGTATATTCACTTTATGACAGCTTCTTAATAATCTCTGAAGTTAGTAACTTTTTGAGAACATACGGTTAAACGGCAAGATTTAGTCGACATAAATTAAGAACTATCGACTAATGCAAAGGGTCTCATACATGGCTACTTGGCATTAAAGCTAAAGGAAAAATAAGTAAAAAATGAACTAAAAACAACAGACTTCTGACGTACGGTAGATACAGAGGTGATATATTACGGATATGTAAAGTTGTGCGGGGTTTTCAATTGATCTTTTTATATTCTTCAATACGTTATTCAATTTGTACTAGGAAAAAATCAATCCGGAATAGTAAAACGTTTTAAAGTTCTAAAACTATTGATTAGAACTCACCTCTGTGATACAAACGGAAAGCGTGGTTTATAACTTATAAATTATAAGACATTGAATTTAACCGCGGTTAACTTATGCATGCTCAAAACTTAAAAAAATCTCGTTATTAACGCTTAAACGAAACATTTTGGACAATATTGTTTAAAAATTACACTTTTTGGACAGAAACGTATTGGAATTTTCATACCAAACGCCCTATCCAATTATCTTAACACTTGATTTACCAAAAAACTTGTTAACTCTCAGGGGGAAGGAGTTTTTGGGAACCCGTAGGTGGAAAATGCTTGTATATAAACACGCTCTTAAAAAATTCACAATAATTCAAAAAAACACGTGAAGCCAAGTTGTAGAGCTCGTCATATCTGCTACGTCGATCTGACTATTCAGAAATTGATTTGGGCCACCAGGGCCCCCTAGAGAGCTGTTCGAAATCTCCAACCTACGCAAAAAACAAGACCGTCAGTCCAATACCCGTTTTGCGCTACGGGGCCTCCGTATGCCTTAATTCGACGAAAAAAACAAGCTGCGTGTCTATTTACACGTACTTCCCCCTGGGAGTTAAGATAACTGGTTAGGTTGCGTAGATCAAATGATAGTGAAAATGTTATATTATTTGTTATTTTTGTTAGTCAAATTGAATGGAACTGTTTAAAAAATTCAGTTGAGGCTTATGCCAACTTTGAATATCGCCATAAATAACCAAATACGAATAAAATCCGCATGCTTTTCTAAATGTAATGGAAGATCCGCCGAAGATTACGAAAAGTAAATCGTGCCAAACTCTAATTAAATATTGCATTTCTAAAATGCAGGTTCGAATGTATTATGCTGTCGCCTTAGTTGTTCCTTATTCATGTTGGTGAATTCAAGAATCTCAAATATTAAACAAAGTACTAAAGCAGATGAGCTAACGTCATTATTCATCAATACTGGGCATGTTAATCCTTTATATGCATAAAATACTTATAAGGCCATTGTAATGCAAAAAACCATAGCGCCTGTTCATTATGCATGGCGAGGGTTTTCGACATTATAACACTTGGCATAAGAACTACCGCCTGACAAAGAAAAAACGGGCAAATTGTTTTTTTTAACAAACATTTACTAAAATACACGGTAAATTTCTTCCTTAACATTTAACTTTATATTTTTCTTATAGCGTAACACTTTATTTGTAAGATATAATATATACCGTAAGGGGACTCTCAGACTGTGAGGCTTTCAGCAATTTTCCTATGATTTGTAACGCTATTCTGACGTCACCCTCACACTCTGAGCGTCCCCATACGGTAAATCTGATTACAATAAATCATGCTAATCTGGAATACACCACCTAACCATTTGAAATAACAATTTGCATTTGAAGTAATGTAAGGTTAGAGCAGGGGTCGGCAAGATCGTTTTTTTCGAGTCGGGTACGGATATCCCGGGTCCAAACCCGGGTCGGGTTTCTGAGTGCCGACCTCTGGGTTAGACTTAAAATATGACCTCACCTTAACCAGCGGTCGGCACATTCTATTTTTTTCTTACCCGACCCGACTGTTTTACCCGCGGGTTAAAACGGGTAAAAAAGTCGGGTAATACCCGAGCCCAGAAACGAGGTCGGGTAATACCCGAGCCCAGAAACGAGGTCGGGTAATACCCGAGCAAAAATGGCTACCCAACCCGTGCTCTACCCGAGTCGGGTACGGGTAATACCCGAATTTACCCGAGTGCCGACCTCTGACGTTAACCTCATTTTAGCAAAATGATTTATGAGAAAATTTGTACCATACTAATTTTGTTAATAGAAATTAAAAAACATTTAGCGGCACAAATCGAGGACCTTATAAACAGGCCACCCAGTAGCGTCTTTTAAAAATTATGGTGTTTACCCATCACAAATTTAGTTGGTGTCTTGGAGAATTAGTTGCATTCTAATTATCATCACATTGCATTTATCAATAATGGAGGGTTTAAGTAGCTGTATTGAGAACAACATGGATAGCGCCACATTTCTTCGAAAAAGCGATAAAAAGTGTCAAATTATTTTAATGTCACGTATGAATTTTATTTTTTTAATAATGGCCAAATGAGTTTTAACATTTTTTTTTATTGGTCTACCCGTAATTCAGTTTGCCGTTTCAAACGTATTGTTTATACAGTGGGATAACGCGATCAGCGAATAATAATTTTGTACTTGGCCTTATGTTAAACTCGTTCGGCAATTAAATTCTAAAAATCTGCATATATAAGTGGACGAAAGCACTTTTAAAGTTCTTTGTACACTTTAGATATAATCACATATTATTATTTAAATGATTTACATTCAAAGAGGTGACCAAAATACAACCCCTGTGCCCATTTTTATCACTTTTGACGCAAATGAAAATGCAAAAGTAAAGAAAAGAACTAAAAAATATGACTAAAAGGGAAAATCTAACTGTAGATATATCGTCCTGATTTTAAAACGCGAAAAAACATTTTTGGGGGAAATACATATTTCTCCTTAAGTGCGGCACTTAAGAGAGGGAGGACTGTAATACAAAAATATTTTAAAAGAAGGAAATCGCTTTACGGTCATTTGCCTTTCGGTGATTGGCCAAGCGCGCTAAAAAAGACCAATGGCAGGCCATAAAGGCGTCAGACGCGCTGTCAAGCAACGTTACAAAAAATTGGTAACATTATTCATTTTTTCGGGTTCGAAAATCACTGCGATAAATTTTCATTGTGACAAACATCGAACCTTTTTAAAAAGGAAGGATGACTCAACTCAAATGAGCAAGTTTTCACCCAGGAGTTAATTTGAAATATTTTTAAAGTAATATTTCTTCAGTACTCTGCACAAGACCCTAACCGCATGTATACCTTTTCTCCGTTCTAGAACGCAAAATCTCAGCCGCGGACGACCTTCTTTTCACGCAAAAATAATTCAATGAATTAAAGTTCTTTTGTACAAAGTACCAAGTCGTCTTTTTTATAATGCTAGTACTAGTAATAGATTTCATAGTGGTTTTTGGTGTCTGTATAAAATGTACTGTATAAATAATGCCCTCGTCTTATTATGCACACCAGGTCGAATACAGATGAAATCGTAGAAATGAATAATTCTATATAAAACAATCACTTAAATAACGTGAAATCGTAAAAGAAACGTAAGGTCAATGTGTGATTATTAACCAATAGCAACAATTTTTGATATTTCTGATAAATTTAATCTTTAACACTACGCAGCTACACGTCGAAACGGCAACGATTTTATTATCCTTTTATCCTTATACGGGATGACGCCTGTTTATACCGTATGTAACGATATATATTTACTGAACTACATTATTACGACCAAAATTTGTTGGAGGAAAAAGTTTGGATCCCAAAAAAGTTTCTGGAATGGACTGAAGTTCAAATTATGCCCTGTAGCAGAAATATAAAAAAAAACCCAAAAAACGATAAAAATATGATTACGTGATAATGAAAAAAGCCGATTATTTTCAGCAAAAACTGATATTCTTAAAAAAATTTTTGTAAATCAAAAACGTCTTGAATTTTGATTAACCGTTATTAATCTACTACATAAATATTGGATTGGTATTATAGTAAAGACGCGTGTTCGATTTCATATGAAATCATGGAAATGATAACTAATTCGAGATTATCAAGCAAGAAAAACAATCATTTTCAAATTAAAAAAATCTATGTCAAGCCATGGTCGTAACTTACGACTCGTAAGTAAGTTATAATATGTCATAACTGTCTCCAATTAGAATAAGCTAACTAACGTTAAATGATCGGAATATAAATCATTAAAAACTAAAATATTTTACTGCAGATGTTTGCATCGAGTACCGGCCATATCGTACATATAACACGAAAAAACTATTAAAATCTTATCTTCATATAATCTTCTCAAAATTAAATAAAAAGGCTGGGTAGACTATGCGCTGTGAAAATTATGTTTAAATTAAAGAAAATAGATTGCAATTAAATAGATTGCAATTTGGTGTTCAAAAATAACATTTTGTACCACTTTGATATACAATATTCTTATTTTACTTTCCTATTCAGCAAAATCCACACGGTGTCCCAATGAAAATGAGAGATATTTTTATTGGTTTTCCTCTCAAATATTGTAACGACCTGACATACATGCGTCTTATTTTGATTTGACAAAACGACGTAAGATCACACGAAAAACACGGAGAAAATCACCGAATGCTATTCATAGTTTAAGAGAAAAAAAATCACAATCACAAAATAACCGTGAAAAGCATTGACCTAATCAATTTATTGATAAAAATAATATATAATTAATTAATATACAATATATTAATAAACGACATGATAATTAATTTATAGTATATATTATATACAATTAATGGTATACAATTAATTATATACAATTAATGGTATACAATTAATGGTATACAATTAATTATATACAATTAATGGTATACAATTAATGGTTCTCACCCTAATATAATTAATACGTGACCAGCATTGAGTGAATAGGAGGAGAGGAAACAAACCAATAAGGAGTGGAGCGCAACTGCACGTGATGCCAAACTTAGGGTGACAAAAGAAAAAAATCAACAAAATCACAAATAGGTTTATGAAACATGGGAAAAACATTCTTTTTCCTAAGGAACATAAAACTTACAAAAAAAAAGATTATTGTTTAAACAATTTCCATGTTACTTGAACTAAACTATTCTCAAACTTTAGGTATGTGTGTTAATCAGTCGTACTGTGGATAGTCTGAAATGCGAATTAAGAAATATTCTCATGTAATCAAACTTTAGAATTTGAATGTGAAGTAAGATTTGTTCGTTTGTGCTTATCTCAGTTTTTTCGGTCCTACGAGACCGAGATAGCAATATGTAACATGGGTACAAATGTTCACAGCATAGTCGATTTCAATTTTTTTTTTTGCATTCTTCCGAAAAATTTCGTGGCCCTGATTCATGATTATTTTAAGATAGAATTTTAATTAGTTGTTAAAATCCAAATTCAGATGCAATTACGATTTGGTAACAACATATGCACTACTAATCTCTATATAATCGTGGTAAATTTTGATTTTACGAATTACGTTAATTTCTGTCAAACTCAAGGGAACTTCATAAACCGAAAATCAAAGTACTTTATACTATGTACCAGCTATTTTTAATGAAAAAAATAACCTGTTGATATCCTGGAATAAGAACGTTAAATTTCTGAGTGCTCTTGGTACATTTTATGCAATGCTGAATCGTTCGCCAAAGTACCTTTTTGGTATTATCTTTTTTGGTACTTTAAAACTTAAATTATATAACTGACAAAGCGTTCCAAAGTAGCTGTCCAAATGTTTCAAAATTACAAAGATTCATAGAACATAAGTGTTAAGATAACTTCCGAAGATCCAAAACGACATAATTTTTTGACTTATTCTGACTAAAATACTACGATATCGAAATGTCTTTGAAAGACTATTAGGAGTTATAACGCCGAGTTCAATATTTTTATATACGCCGGTATCGTACAACATTTATGTGAAAAATAAGTCGATGAGGTAATTTAGACCCGCAAGGCGGCTGGAAAATGCGCATTTTCACCAAAAAATTTCATAACTTTTAGGGAGTTCCCATAAATTATTAGGAATTGTTCGAAAAATAAAATTTAATTTCAACTTAACTCCCAAGGGGCATATAATCCGTAGGGGTCACTTAGTCCAAATTTCAATTAGACGCCCGGGCGCGCCCTTGTGACCATGGTTAAGCAAAACAAAATATCAATTTTGTTTTATTTTTTATATTTTTTCTCATGAACTTTAACTCGAGCCCTGTTTCACCGATTTTCGATTTAGCCCAGTTTACTATCATTTTCGGTCCATTTAGGACGATTAGTCCAAATTTGGACCAAGTGACCCCTACGTGTTAAGAATTACGATAAAACTAAATATTTAGAAACACTAAAATCACTTGTTATTTATATGCCCTTTAATGTTTAGGTGGTGTATTTGGGTCCAAAATTCAGTATTTGGTATGTGCAGTTTTTTCCTTGTAACTGCAATTCATAAAACTTGATTACGAAAATTGATCAAATTATCCCCATCTCGATTACGCAAGGTACTTTACGTAATGTGTGTTAAACACGTCAGATTATTCTGCGTTACAGTTTTGCTATTTTTTTTCATCGTATCACAAATTCGATTTGAGTATTTATGAACCTTCAGCTTACCGCATTTACGATGTTTATAAAAGATACGAGTTTGTTTCTGGCGAATTAAAGAGGGGTGACATTTTTTTTCTGGCAATAATTACGTAGTTTCTGATTAGGTTGACCTTCAGTTCAATCAAATTATAAAAAAAGGTAAACATAATTTTATGAGTTCTAATCATTTGCCATTTCTAGTTAGATGACGTAAAAAATTGACGACTTTCTAAAAATACCAGTACACTCCCTGAGGGTTTATGTGACCATTTCGCGACCTTAAAAGTGGTCACATAAACCAAAATTGGTCACATAAACCCTCACGCGTAGGCGGAAAACTTTGCTGAATTTTTTTGGTCACATAAACCGACGGTCGGGCTCGTTCTAGACTTGTATCAAATTTCGGTGCATATAAACTGTATAACTTGTTCTTGTTGAAAGTAAAATTNGAGCTGTTTGAAATCTCCAACATACGCAAAAAATAACACCGTCAATCGAATTTTCTCGAAAAATTGAGGGGGGGGTCACCAATACCCATTTTGCCCTACGGGGCCTCCATATGCCTTAAATCGACTAAAAATACATGTTGCGTGTCTATTTACACGCACTTCCCCCTGAGAGTTAAGGGAGTTTCCATAAATTATTAGGAATTGTTCGAAAAATAAAATTTAATTTCAACTTAACTCCCAAGGGGCATATACTCCGTAGGGGTCACTTAGTCCAAATTTCAACTAGACGCCCTTGTGACCACGTTTAAGCGAAACAAAATATCAATTTTGTTTTACGTTTTATATTTTTTCTCATGAAGTTTAACTAGAGCCCTGTTTCACCGATTTTCGATTAAGCCCAGTTTACTATCATTTTCGGTTCATTTAGGACGTTTAGTCCAAATTTGGACTAAGTGACCCCTACGTGTTAAAAATTACGATAAAACTAAATATTTAGAAACACTAAAATCACTTGTTATTTAAATGCCCTTTAATGTTTAGGTGGTGTATTTGGGTCCAAAATTCAGTATTTGGTATGTGCAGTTTTTTCCTTGTAACTGCAATTCATAAAACTTGATTACGAAAATTGATCAAATTATCCCCATCTCGATTACGCAAGGTACTTTACGTAATGTGTGTTAAACACGTCAGATTATTCTGCGTTACAGTTTTGCTATTTTTCATCGTATCACAAATTCGATTTGCGTATTTATGAACATTCAGCTTACCGCATTTACGATGTTTATAAAAGATACGAGTTTGTTTCTGGCGAGTTAAAGAGGGGTGACATTTTTTTTTCTGGCAATAATCACGTAGTTTCTGATTAGGTTGACCTTCAGTTCAATCAAATTATAAAAAAAAGGTAAACATAATTTTATGAGTTCTAATCATTTGCCATTTCTAGTTAGATGACGTAAAAAGTTGACGACTTTCTAAAAATACCAGTATATAAAATTTATCATAAAACTGATAAGCTATAGATTTTGCAAGTGGTCTCCACTTGCGTAGTCTTTTTGCTAGCAGTATTTTGGCAATGGACTGTATGTTTACTTTCTGAAGTAAAAATGAATTCGCTATCCAAAAATTACTTGCTCACCAAGTAGAAACAATTTATGATCTTATTTCATGTTAAAAAACAATTTAAAAAACCTATAAAAAAGTGGTTGGTTATAAGGTCAAGTCTATTTAAAAAAATGCATTTAAGGTCAAGTCAGTTTTTTTACCTTGACCTTATAACCGACCCCTCTGTAGGTATTTTTTACAAAAAAAATCAAAAATGCTAGTTTATGTCTTTTTTAGTCTAGGCTAGGACTTAAAATTTTTCGTGTTTTTTCGGACATGTTGGGTAGGAGAGTAGTCAAAATCATCATGTTTTTGTATTATCAAAAAAAGCTGAAGGCCAACCATCGAAGATGAAATTTTAACTGATTTAATATGTTTTGATCGGCTTGCCATTCTAGTTAGATGACGTAAATATTTGACCATGCTGAATTAACCAAAAATTCTAGCCGTTGACATTCACAAAAGTAATACCCTCATGAATTATTATGAGGGGGGTTCACTTGGCGGCTTTTTCCGAATAACAACTGGGTTGGCTGCATAGTAACAGTGTCGCATATATACACTTTACAAGGCATTTTGTGTATACCCCCTTATTATTATCTAAAAATTTAGAATTAAAAAAAACGTGAAAAATAGTTGAAAGTTAATCGACGGTTATCATATCATTGATGATGCTATTGTAAGTGAAACCTTACAAAACCACAACGCAATACTTGACCTAAATTGCTAACCCCAATTAAATATTTTAAACAAAAAACTTTCATGAATTATTTTTGGGTAAATGTCATATAAAATAAACTTTGGCGTCGTTTGAAATGACTAAGACTGTCAAATGATTAAGCCAAGTGGTTAATATAAACTAGGCTAATTTGGGACCGACTTTTGTACTACGGAAATTTTGAAACGGATTATTTTTTATAAAAATGGTGATTGAAACAGTATGGTTCTTACAATGGCTTTAAGGTCCAAGTGTAAATTTGAAAAGGTAAGGTATTTTCGAATAATTTGGCCAAAATTCAAATCATTTTTATTTTAATTAGAAAAACTTATTTGTAGGAGAAGAACTGATACAGTCCCGACCTTCCAATTGTGCACCCTAGTTAATATTTTTCAGACTTTTTTTAATTCGTATAAAAACTAAATTTGTCTAAAAAACTGGACATAATAAATCAACGCTAATTCGACATTTTTAAGGGTGGTATGGCCCTGTAGGGTCAATGAAGTAAAATACAAAAAAATGATGTTGAGTTGTAAACCCTGCCACCCTGAAAAATTGATATATGGAATGCAACCACTTCATTAAAAAACCAATTGTGTCGAGTTTAATTTTACAGGAGCATTACTGTAACGAAATTTACTAAAATTTGGACGTTTAAGTAAATTAAATTAAGCCTAAATCCTTTTTTCTAAGGTGGTATTAGTAAAACCCGTAAAATAAAAATATAAATAAAGGTACGTTTAATAAAATGCGATTAATTATAAAAAAAAATCATGTGCGTTTGAATTGACAAAACACAATGCGTGACAAAAAATATTGACAAATTGTTTTTCGTAAAAGCCCTGGATTCATGTTTATTGAAACAATTTCACGACACATTTTGCTGCCACAATGTAAAAATGGAGAACGGCCAAAACAGGGAAACCTAAAATAATTTTCCCGTTTTCGGTTTTATGCATTTATTTTTTTTTATCCGTTTCCGGGTGTAGGTGTAAAACCGAGAAATCCGAAAATTGAGGAAAAAAAAATCAAAAATTTTGTGGGTTTTCCGACTACACCTGGGAAAACGGAGAAACCTGCAACGGAGATTTTTTTTTCCGTTTTGATATTTCTTCATATTTACGTTGTGCCGTTTTTTAATTCACAAAATTCTTGAATTCAGACAGTATTCAGGAAAAGAGTGATACGCTCTTGAAATTTCACGACCTGACACTATTTTATTATTAAAACAACTGGTACGATTCCGTTTTAAAAACTTTGCCAACAAGAGTGTACTTTTCACCTGTTATGAAATGCTTGTTTTGATTTTATTTTTGATTATTTTAGCATTTACAAAATTACATGGCATCTAATCGTTGACATCGGAGTTGGAACATTTAAGGAAATTAAATTGACCAGAGCTGTCATGTTCTTATTGATGAATCACACGCAGAAAAACATAATCTTATTTCTCCTTCCAACAATAGAATTTACTTTATTTTTTGACCTTTATCCGTGGAAAGTAATCTTAATTTAAAATTATCCAATTTGTTAAACTTTGAGCTGTAATATGTTTACTTCAAAAGTCGTAAAACAAAACATAATTGGAATCTTGGAAAATGTTTAGGGTGCTCTATTGAGGGTGATTTGGTGTGATTAGGTAAGTATCCAACCTAATTGTCCGCGTAACAAAAAAGGAAGAAATTGTTATTTGTTTTTCCGCGTTGCTATAGTAATTCGGCCAATCAAAATTGTCAACGCGAGACAATTAAGGTCTTACGTGGACAATATCATTTTGTTTGAGATCAGTTTAAAAAATTAAGAACATTTTTATAAATTCTTATTTTTTTAAATTCAAACAAAATTATATTGTCCAAGGATTCCTGAAAAACTGGCCGAAAAAACCGAAAGGTAACGGAACGAACGGGAAAATTTGTAAGATAACGGGTGACAACCTAACAGGTCAGGGGGTGTATCAAAATTAACCGTTCAATCGGAAAAGGTCTTAGTAAACACACAATTAGTAGAAATAGCACCAAATTATTTTATTTTTTTGGAAAAAATTTTTTTGACGAAACTATCATAAAATCTATAATGCAGGAATATTTCTGAAACGCCTGCATAGCTCGCCAAAACCAGATGTAACTAAGCTGCCTTATAGACGTCATAGCCATACATAGTTTTATTACATAAATCGAATTTTACACTGCTATGATCATACGTGTTTATCTCTTGCTATCGAAAAAAATAGTTTTTTTTTATCTGTAATTCGCTGTTTTATGTGGCTGAGCTGTCCAACATAGAGCACCTGGCGTAAATATTTCTGTTACCAAAATAAAATATTAAGCGTTATCGTAATTGTTGTGACTTGCACTATCAACTTCAGTATACTATTTAACGCCAGATCAAAATTAAATTATCTTGATTATTTCTTTTTTTAAATCTTGGTGTTCAACTAAGACCTCTAATTTAATTCGTTCGAGCTGATCCCAAACTAAATTTATTCACATAAAAACAAAAATTGTCATCGTAAAATCTTTTTAAATACACCACCTGCCCCCAAAAGTGTTTAGACAATTGAATTTTTTTTAAAATCGCGGTACGCTTTCGTCCAAAAAGTGTTAAGATAACCTCACTTTGTTAAAATGTGCAGTGTTTATATAACCGGTTAGATGGTGTAGTTAATTTACAGAGGGTCTGGTTATAAGGT
>SCLG01000118.1:320427-330432 GCA_004367875.1 Oikopleura albicans
CATTTGAAAAAATAAATACATTGTCGTATTTCTTCCAGCAAACTGTACCCTGAAAATCCCAATAAGTTATCTGCCCGTTTTATCGGATAGTAAAAACCAAAAATTGACTCCGTTTTTTCATAACACATATGATAAAAGGCAATATATTACATCGCTTGAAGGATTATTATACGGCAATAATACAGTAATACGGTATACCGTATTACCGTATTGCCGTATAATAATTATACTGTATCGTCCTGATTTTAAAACGCGAAAAAAAATTTAAGCGGAAATGCATATTTCACCTTAAGTACGGCACTTAAGAGGGGAAGGACTGTAATACAAAAATATTTTAAAGGAAGAAAATCGCCTTTCGGTGATTTGCCATTCACTGATTGGCCGAGCGCGTAAAGAAGACCAATGACAGGCCACAAAGGCCTCAGACGCGCTGTCAAGCAACGTTACCAAAAAGTGGTAACATTATTTATTGTTTTCGCGTTTGAAAATCACTGCGATATAAAAAACTGTTAAGACCAAGTTGTGGAGCTCGTCAAAGTGAGTCCAAATGATAATTTTAAAGCTTTCATTTGCGCCTATTTGCATGCTACTTGGATCAGTGCGTAGGTGTAGAAGTGATCAGGCGCAAAGTGGTTATTTTGCGTAGGTTGAACATTCAAACAGCTCTGTTTGAGTGCCCAAATTAACTTTTAAATTATCATTTCGACTCAGTTTGACGAGCACTACAACTTGGTCATAAATATATTTTTTTGAAGTTCTTCTTTACGAAAAAACAGCAGCACAGTCTTGTATATTTCAAACCTTGTAATTATGAACAGAAGTTTCATTGGTTCGTGAAAATTTTATGTGAACATAACCCAATTTTAGTTTCGTTGAATTTGGAGTAAAAATTTGCTCTTATAACTATTAAAGTTTGGTACATGGATAATGGAAGGTAAGTGATTAGGACGTTATTTAACACCACTGTCAATCCAAGATGATTATATATTGGTATTTATTTTACTGGAACCCTACCAATAAACATTCTAATGGGACAAATTTCTAAAAGAAGTACTTGCTGTCTCCGACGTCAGTCAAGAACGCAGCGCTCACTGAAAATGTTTTTTTAAGTTTCAGTCTAATTTTTTTTCAGTTTATTTTGTTTTTATTTTACTGGTAGATATGGTAGAAGTGGGCAAATCGAAAATTTTTCGAAAAAAAACTGGTAAAGCCATGTTGTAGAGCTCGTCAAACTACGTCGATCTGACTATTCAGAACGTGATTTGGACCACCGGGGCCCTTAAAGAGCTGTTTTAAATGTCCAACCTACGCAAAAGAAGGACTTTTTTTATAGACGCAATTCAGATTTATTTCCTGTTACCAGAAACGGCATTTTTTGATATTATACTTTTTGTGTCAACTTTGGCAAGTTGTGTAAGTGTAGTAGAAGTTTGTTATTTTGCTCTACTTCCGGTCAGAAAAAGCGGCATTTTTTTTGTTTCGGAGATTTTTAATACATGTAGTTAAAACTTTCCAATTTCATAATTAAGAAAAATTGCAAAAATGGAAAAATAAAATTCCTCCCTTTTTCTGGAGCAAAAAGTGGAAACACTTTTAGTCTTAAAAAATTTTTTTTTTATTGTAAAAAATCAAAAATGGGTTCTTGGAACTTTTTACTTTCTCAGTTTTGAATCAAAAACTAAGTACCTATCGTTTTCGGCGAATTTCAAGTGGGTATTTAGCGACCGTTTCTACGGGAATTCTAATTTAACACAACTTTCTAAAATAAGCTTATTTACACTCTCGTACGTCCGTGAGAAATTCGACTTATTTGTAAATTGCCTTTCGGTTGAACTTTCTCGTAAATTCTTTCTTGACCGATTTTAGTTTTTTTGCTGTAATAGGAATTAGACGAAAATTATGGCTTAGCGTCTTTACGTCAACTCACCCAACAAAGTTTATTGAGAGGTATCCTTCCCCAAAACGCAATTTGTTGATATCACAAAACAAGCGTCCTGCATGTACCGAACAACTTTTATCTCAAATCCGTTTATGGTTTTATGTAATCCAAAACATTAAGCATGTCGGAGTGGAAATACTAAATACGTAAATTAAAACTGCCCAATTCCGTTCTCTTAGGGGTGCCGTTTTTATAACATGTCACTTTATAACATTAATTCCATCTTTTTTGTATGTTTGTTTTGAGTTAGGAAAATCCCGATTATTTATTAATCCGAGTTTGGATTTTTTTTCCCCGTAGTTTATGTTTATGTCAATTATTCACTATCAAAAATACCATCCACGAACCCAAATCTGTTTAAGACCCGATAAATAACCGCAATTGTTTATCAAAAAATATACCACATAATTTTTGTGGCGTAAATTTTCCGCTAAATAGGGAATGCGACACGTGTAGCTGTATAGAAATTTGGATGGCGCGGCGCGATTGGCGTCTAACGCAGACCCGCTCCGCGGGACTGTACTAATCAGAGATACGAAAGTTGCATTTAATTGATACCGGTTGAGTTTCATGAAAATCGTCCGACCGTTTGTAGTATACCGTGTCGGCATATTTTAACATGTTATAAAGACCAATTTTCCCATTTTCATTTTGACATGGTGTGCCCTACTTTCCCCCTCTTCATAAATGCGGCATTTATAAACAGGGGAGAAAGGAAGGGCACCCCAGTTTCAAATAAAAAGGGTAAAACTGGTCTTTATATCATCTTAAAATATGCCCACACGGTATACTAGAAACACTCGGCCGATTTTCATGAAGGTCAACCGGTAGCACAAACCAAAATTTTGTCACGTTTGAATAAATGAAAATCAAGGACTAGTGAAATATTTTAGAAAAAACGATTGCAGCTTTTCAAACCTGACATACGGTAGTGTTATATGAATTTTTCATGTTTATCACCGGTATATGATATACCGTATATCTACCAGTACATAATTAAAAATAGATTAATACAGTAAACGGTAAAATTTGAAATATTTGTTCTTGTCTGTGAGAGCCCTAACTTGTGGAATGGCGTTTCGTTAGTACATCTAGAACGCGCGTTATCAATGTAATATCGTTTGGCACTGGTTACCTATATGTTGTTTACAGACTGCGATATGAACTTTACGAGGTCCGTTGAGAATTCAATTTTTTTCGACATTCATCGAGTAACAAATTTCTCTACGCTCTGTAACGTTATTATGTCCGATATACTTATTGAAGCGTAATTAACTAAATTAACTCATTCCGCGTAATGACACAGATTGGCATAGTCCAAATTACGTTTTCCGTAAGAACAGAAAAACGGACAGCGGGGTTTTCAAAAAAAAATTTTTTCGGGAAAAATTCAAGAATTGGTTTTTCGAATAAGTTTTTTCAGGGAAAAATCTTATAAGCCCTCCGAAGAGTTGCTGTAAGTTCCCCTAATGCGTGATTGTGGTTTTCAGGGAGAATCTCTGGAAGAAAATGTCATCCAGGGAATAAAATTTTCGAGGAAAAAGGTTTATCTAAAAATGTATTTTATCTGAGAAATTCCCTGAAAAACCATTTCCTCGATAAAAGTTTTCTTTGAAAAGCCGCGCTTCGACAAGAACGTTAGGTTTTGAAACTTCTTAATTTAAAATGTCTATCAGCATCGAAATTGGTTTTACCAGTTTTAAACATGGATTACGTTTTTTTACTCGAATAATAAGAAATTAGTTCTTAAATATTTTTTCTATTATATTTTAACTTTTGTAGCAAATGTTTCGAAATTCAAATACACCAGGTGCGCCGTTATGTTTCACCCCGTTATGTTACAATTTTTCCCGTTCGCCCCGTTATGTTTCAATTTTTTAGCACAAAAATTTCTGGCGTTTTTGCCTACGCACTACGCCGTTATGTTACAGTTTGTACAAAAAAAAATGCGTATTTCGCAATACTTTGAGTTACGTAATCACTATTTTCCGTTATGTTACAAAAAAACACGTATTGCGCAATATTTTCGCCGTTCGTCCAGTTATGTTACAATTTGTACAAAAAAACACGTATTTTGCAATATTTTCCTCGCTCGTCCCGTTATGTTACAATTTTTAATTTTTTTTGGCGTTTTCCAGCAAAATTGTCTAAGCACTGCGCCGTTATGTTAAATTTTTCCGTTATGTTTCATTTTTTTTTNATTTTTTGTTACCCAACTTTTAAATTGTATAGCGTTTAACCACAATTATGAAGCATTGGTGATCTTTAAGTGATAAGTACTAAAAAAACAAGAGATGGAAACTATATTACAAATTCATCAATTCAAGGACGAAAAAAAAAACTTGGATGGTCTACTGTGTATAATTGGACTATTTACTCACTTCCTTTGCATTCAATTTATACAGCCAGCACTGGACATAATTTAACGTTGTTAAAAATGGGGCAAACATTTTTTAAAATAAATTGAAACGTGCTGATTTTTCTGTGGTTAGCAATTTTTTTTTTGGTGCCAGATTTAGGAATACTTTTCAAATGGTATTCGGAAAAGTCAGTTTCCTAAATTCTTCCGAAGTCTAATTTTAAAGAATGCAATCGGGATCTAATTCTTGGATGGTCCAAATTGGGCGTACGTACTCTACCAAACCTTTGCCTATATTATGAGTCATAATTGATATTGATGTTTTAAACCTTACCGTATGGGGACTCTCTGGCTCTGAGCCTTTATTAATAATAGCGTTACAAATCATAGGAAAATTGCTCAAAGGCTCAGAGCCAGAGAGTCCCCATACGGTAGATTGTTTAATCTTTTTTCTCTTATTTTTTTTTTATTTTAACTCTCAAGGGGAAGGAGTTTTGGGATCCCGTAGGGGGAAAATGCGTGTAAATAAACACGCACTTAAAAATTCTCAATAATTCGCCATAATTAAAAAAAACTGGTAAAGCCAAGTTGTAGAGCTCGTCAAACTACGTCGATCTGATTATTCATAAATTGATCTGGGCCCCCTAGAGAGCTGTTTGAAATCTCCAACCTACGCAAAACACCGTCAATCGAATTTTCTCGAAAAGTTGAGGGGGGGGGGGTCAGCAATACCCGTTTTGCCCTACGGCCCGTAGGCTGTCCACGGGGCCTCCATTAGCCGATTGCGCGATGAAGGGTTAAGCTAACTCAGCGTTTTTTACGCGTCAAAAACTCGAATATCACCAACTAGAAAAAGTGGGAGAATAGATAGTGGAAATTCATGTAGAACGCCGAGTATTATGCAAATTGTTTTTACAAATCCACTTGTAACCCATAATTACACAAAAATTGATCACGTGGTGACGTTTTTTATGGTTTTCATGCTCTCATACTTTCAAGCTACATTATAAAATCATGTTTACAGTAAAGGACATAAAACAAATGTATTATGATTTCAGTTTTAGCTCTATCGCCAGATTGTATTGATTGGTACAAAAAAGGCTCTTAATTTGATACAAATTGATGTGTCGCAACAACAAATGCTTGTAAACATGTACTGTAGAGATATGGCGTTTCAAATGGTTTCCACTGAGTCTATTTTATAATGTATTTCCGACTCCAATTGTACCTTTAAAATGAATTACGTTATGTTTCAAATTAGCTTTTTTGTACGATTAAAAATAGAAAGATTTAAAATACGTCCACGAAATTTACTCAAGATTTATTAACTCTCTGACCAGTTATCTTAACAGTAAATATCATAACAAAGTTCGATCATGCGCTCCCGACAGTGCCATATGACACCTTTTTTTCATTTACATCACCAAACGATTTGAATTAATACTAAAATTTTGAAAAAAACGTGTTAATTCAAATGTAAATTGTTAATTCAAATGCAAACAGTTAATTGAAATAGTTAGATCGTGTATTTTGCTAATATATTTCTGAATTTGGTTGATATACTTATCTCGGTAATTTTTTAGTTTAGATTTAATTCCGATTAACCGCAAATTGCCATCCCGTTGTATTACTCTTATATCTCTTGGTGAACGCAAAATTGAACGTGTCAAATAATTTCAATATATGCACATGGTTGGGAAGGGAGTAACAATTAGGTAACAAAGTAACACTTTTTGAAGATTTTCGGGCAACCCTAGATTCAGGTAATGGAGTCACAGTCACCGACTGGAGCAAAAATTTAAGGTACAAAATTTATTATTGATTTTAGAAGAAAAAATTGGCAGCCTAATTCAGGGCTCGCCAACAGCCAGCTGGCCTTCCCAGTTCAAGTCAACTGCCCTGGGTAGTTCGTGAACTGAGCACCCGAGGCGAGCATATTATTTGTCAAAAAAGGACAATCTAGACCAGTTCACTGGCGTTTAAGCTCAACTGGGCAGCCAAGCACAGCACAGCTCATTTTAATTTTTGAGCCCGAGAGCACAGCTCACATTTATTTTTGACGTGAATAGCAGAGCCAAGCGCAGTCTATTTTTCTCTTTGAGCTGGCAAGCACAGCGCAGCACAGTACATTTTTATGCTTGAGCTTGAGAGCACAGCTGAGCGGAGCTCGATTTTTTTTCGAGCCCGAGAGGACAGCCAAGCACAGCTCTTTTTTCTGACTTATGCCGACCCCTGGCCTAATTGTTACTTCGTTTCCTAATCAACTGTATATAAAAGCCAGCCCTTTATTCTAATTTTATGAACCTATTGGAATAATTAGAGACGGCCTCACCCTTTAGTTTGAACCAACAGTGACATAGCCTATGTGACAGTGCCGGGAGAGCAACACGAATCGCGATTTCCAATAATCTATCAAGGCGCCTTATCACCTATTGAATACTTTTGGTGTTACGATAACTGGTTAGGAAAACTTTAAACGTCGAGCTAGAAAGAGCAAACAAAGCTTATCCATATTCCCTATCAATATCTTACTAGTATCATATACAGTATCATATCGTACAGCAAGGATTTACTAATAAATTACCATTCTGATGAATAAAGGGTTAGAACTCGCTTTTTTCGTTTCGATAAAATATATGTAATCTATTCTTATATTGGTAATTTACAAATTGTCGAACATATATAAATTCGGCCACGATATTCTAAACATGTTGAACAAAATATCTCCCAGAAGCTAAATAAACACGAATAACTTTATTACGCAATCCGATTTTATCAAAAATTTGTGTCGAGTAAATTACATGCTGGTCCCCTTGTGACAAATTAAATACCATCATTTGTATAATATGTCGAAGAAAAGTTGTATGAGAAAACGTGACCTGTAACTCGAAAAATACGTTCTTAGGATTCTTAGGGTTAAGTTAAGCCGATTATAAGACTAAGACTATTAGATGTAGGCTGTAAGGCTAAGTCAGTTTTTATTTTAAATAATTTTATTAATAATAAAACATGCAGATACACCACTATTGTCGACGTTTTTGGACTTTCTAACTGAAGACGTAGAAACATTTTTACATCATTATGTTCAGTCTGCCAATTAAAATCCATTATGTACACATGTACATAATTCGCAGAATGTTTTTTGTTAAACCATCTAATATAACGTGTGTTATTTAAAGCAAAATCTAATGCAAATAACGGCAATTATGTATCGTTTCAGTCAACACCAAATAAATCCCGTTATTTAATGTTCAACCAAACTTTACATAACAGTCGTTATTTAGCCTTAAAAATAAAATAAAATTTCATGTTTTTGGCAGTCCCGGGTGACTATGAACATTTTTGGCTTATGTGAATGTCAAAAAACTTATAATACTTCTTGGCTCCGAAGTGAAAAGTGTTTTTTTAAGTCCCACTAAAAAACTTTTAAAAAATTAAAGATAAAAATGTTATGACGGGCAAAAACACAATACTCCCAACTGAATCGAAATCATTTCTTAAATATCGAAAGGGTAAAATGTGTAAAGGGTAATTTATCGATAAAAAGGGATAAAGGTGGTAAAGTGTGAAAAAAATCATGTATACCTTACGTATTTAATACGTTCATTAATTGACAGACTGAACATAATGGATTTATGTATCATTGTACATAACGTAGGTATATGTNTATCTAATAAATTCATAACGGATTTTAACGTGTTCACGCAATAACCTATTTACTACATAACGGTCTTTGTGATAAAAAAAAAGCGAAACGGGACATTATCTCACCGTTTACCGCGAGCCAGCCGCTTTCTTCAGGTTGCTTAGCTAGAACTCATAAATTTTCATCATTTTCTCGTTCTTTTTTTTCTATTTTCTCTATCAGAATCGGATAAGAAGCTTGAACGGTCGCATTTTTAAATTGACTCGTGTTTATACTTGCATTTCTGATATGCCCCCTTAACTCGTACGGCTGTCAAGAAACGAACGATATCGCTTTCATGTCGCTTACAACAATTTAGATCGGCATTAGCTTCTTTAAGACGGCGGGTTACATACGTTATTTTGGTACATGATCCTCTGTTTAACAAAGATAATCTATGCGATCTGGCTACTCATAACCACTTTGATCGTGGTGGTTAAAGGCGTATACGGCTTTTGAATTAGAAGCCCCATTCAATTCGACGAATTTAACGACCAAAAATATTTGCTGGGAGAGTGTAAAAACGCTCTTTGGGTAGTGAATAAATGGATTTTGTTTTCTGTAACCGAAAAAGAGATAGCAAACTAGACTAGACAAATTACTGTAATGTGAAAAAAAACGAAATTCGCTTATTATCTAAAAGGCCATTTGTTTTGGCCTACCGCGTTATTCCCCTAACTCTGGGCTCTAATTGGTTTGCTTCCAAGCGTGGGTTGGACTCATGATCAATAGATACATGACCCAATTTTGTTAAGGGGCTAGAATATATTAGGTGTAGATATTGGTAGAAAATTAAATTNGATAAATAAATACAAAAGTATTTTGAAACATCTTTCTTCGATAATCCAGGCGGTTAAGGCTTATACGACTTTTGAATTAGAAGGCCACAGTAGAGGCTGATTTTCGCAACCCACAATGTTTTGTTATTTGGAAGAGTGAAAATGCTCTATGTAGTGAATAATGGTTTTCGTTTTCTACATGTCACCAAATAAAAATTATTTGTTTTATCAAACACCAATGTATTCGGTTTAACACATTAAAGCGTAATAATCCCGCCAAATGATTTTCATCGCATATCTATGACGCAGCGGTTCATTAATTATCTGTCAAAAGTGTTTTCTTAATTCAATTAAAAAATCTGCAAAAAAAAATAGTCGATTAAGAAATAATTTACGATTTACTTTTATGCACAATGCAATTTGTATGTATCACATTAAGTTATATACATGTGATTATAATTCCAAGCCACGCGGTGAGTCATTTGCTAGCCAATAGGAGGCGCCCATAAAAAATCATGAGCCAATAGGCGTTGCTTGGAATTCAGTCACAGACCGCAGCGCCGTAGGTAAAGTACTATAGAGTTGTGGATGCTAGAAGATTACCATGGTCATATTTTAGCAAGTCTTTGGCGAACGGTCTTTATTTGCGAGAACGTGACACGTTTTTTTGACAACCTCGTATAAAATACGAACATTCAGCGGAAGTTTTGCAAGTTACGAATTTTATTCCAATGCGCCAAAGTTACAATATAAATGTCATTTTTTTATTGGCGTATTGTAATAATTTTTTTAACTTGGAAATGACAAAAGGCCATGTTTTAGGAGTGGGCCATTTGTGGTCGCGAAAAAACCCGTTTATGAGTACTTTCGCGACCACACCGTTTGGTCGCGAATCGTTGTTTAAAGTATGGTTTCGCGACCAAATGGTGTGGTCGCCAAAGTACTCATAAACGGGTTTTTTTCGGGACCATAAACTACCATGTTTTATCCGCACTTCACCATGTTTTATCCGCTGTAACCCGAAAAATTTTTTATTATTTTTCTAGAGCTGAAGTGTTTTCGGTTGGACACCTAATCATACAATTATCTCACCAAATGATTTTTACGGCACACTTCTGACGCAGCCTTAGTAATTATCTGAGAAAAAAATAATACAAAAATATTTTCGGTTGACTGATTCAATTAAAAAAAAGTATAATCTGAAAAAAAAGTATGCGATTTAGAACTAATTCACGATTTATAG
>SCLG01000118.1:353293-370895 GCA_004367875.1 Oikopleura albicans
GACTTTATTTTTGTTTTGCGCTATAAATTGAAAAAAAACTGGTTTTATATTTTTTCGTAATCAAGAAAATCCGAAAGTGAATGCATTTCAAGGGCATTTTCAGTATAATTTGAACTTGACCAAAAAATCAATGACGATTTAAATTCATTGAATAAAACGTTAAAAGCCAGGGCCACTACGTTATTGAAAAAATGGTAATGAGATATCAACTAAATAGTTTTCAGGGCTTAAGGGTGGATGCGGCCTGTTTTCTTTTATCGATCACAGCGTAGTTCAATTTCGAAAAAGATCAAGCTATGTATTTTTGGTGCTATCATTTACTTGCTTTTTTATTTGTTACTCGAGGGATTTAGTGGAAACATCACGATTGAAGTCATTTTTCAAGCCTTAATCTAATTTGATCAAGCTTTTCTATATTCACCTTTTTTCCTTTCTCTTATTTTAGTTTTGTCTTCATATTTTTTTTTTGCGGAGAATTCGACGACAACAAAAAAGACGACCTTGAGAGAAAAAACAACGACTAGATAAGAAAAGTTGTACTAATTTCACGATGAAAACCGTTCTGATTCTCCTGTGTTTGGCAACTCATATGTTAGCAGCTAATAGCAGCAGAAATAAGAATAAAAAAGGTAGGATAAAGATGTGTGAGATACAGTACAGTCCTCGTCCCCGAAATGAAAACAAAAATCTTAAAAAATTGTTTCGGGACATAATGACATTGCTGCCATTTTCCGGCAATTATTCCGGCAAATTATTTAATCATAATTTTTTATTAGTCAGAACAAAATACCCGGAAAGTACCTTTTGGCCACATTTTTATTAGTTTCATCAATTGGTGAAGTTTCTCATGAAAGTACATAAAAATACAACTGAAAACTGTAAAGCTTGACTAAAATTCTAGGAATTTTTAGCACAGTGCTTTTAAGTCTTGAAAGCCACCATCTAATTTCTCAAAATATCATAAAATACACATGAGTTTCTTATGATTCATAAGTTATGAATTTGTTTTTCAACGTAATCAACAAGGTTAAAAAAAAAGTGAGTACATAATTTTTATCTTAATTTTAATGTACTGGACAATTTTTAGACAAAATGTCCCGTTTGTCTCAGCAAAAGCAAACGGAATTCCGTCCGCGGAACGGGCCTGACGATCTCTTCGCTTATTTTATTTTACTCTTGATCTTGAAAAAAAATCTAGCGTTCGCTAAAGACCTTTTAAAAAGACGATTTTTACATATTTTCTCAGGAAATCTTCCAGCTTAACAATTTGACAAAATTAGTTTTTCGATTCTGGGCCCACAAAAATATAGAACGTATGCTTCATGTTTCAAAATGAAAAAAATAAGCTAAGAGTTGAACTACTCCCCCGCGGAACAGCTATCGTCTATACAACGTTTATGCAAAGATTTGGCGGTGTCCCACTATTGTAAACCGCGTTTTTTCTTTGTTCGAGCTCAAGAATTGTTGCTAAATTAGTATTATACCTTCTTTATTAATTTTTAAATAGTGTTTGAAAGATCGTTTTCCTTCAAGTTCATGGCCCACGAGGTCCTACTGAAATAGATATAGTGCAAAAATTATTGCATGCAACATTTGGCACTTTTATATACCAGAAATAAAAAAAAGTATTAATGCAGTTCCTACTGGAGATCTTTCTCAGCATTATTCTGGAAAGCCGAGTCTGTAAACAACGGTATTGACTCGTCCTTTAAGGACTTACTAATAGTAAATAAATGAGTTTTATTTGACTTACGTTTGAAATTTGATTTAAAAGCTGATGCGATTTTAGTATTCACTTTTTTAATGGTTTCAAACATAAGTCAGATTTTAATGTATTTAAATTCCGTTATTTCTTGGTCTTATAAGTACCACCTTTTCTGGGCAAAATCAAATGCAGAAAATAATTACCTCATTGGTTTTCTAATTTTTATAAAAATTTTAGGCGACAAACTACAATGTGGCGAATGTAAAAAAGAAAACGAACAGGGCAAAGAAATTTTTGGTTTTGATGATGGCGGATTTAAAAATATGACGACCAGGTATGTTTGACCTTCAGATCACCAGAATGACACACAACTGCTATTTTTTTTTCACAGAAAACTGGCCTTTTACCGACATTAATCCTTTGTTGTTAAAAAAACTACAAAATTTAGAATATTTACCAGTTCTGCAACCAATTTCTGTATGTGCTATAAATTATGGCCCATAATTTTTGGAGTGGGCAAATGGTCGCGAAAAAAACCCGTTTATGAGTACTTTCGCAACCACACCATTTGGTCGCGAATCGTTGTTAAAAATATGGTTTTAATGGTGTGGTCGCGAAAGTACTCATAAAGGGGTTTTTCCGTACCCTTCACCTAATTTTTTACAGATTTTTTGTTCGTCAATTAGCAGTTTCTTCAGCACTTTTCGATGACCCAATCAACGCTCAAAAATTGAATACAAAATTTATGTATGTTTTGCATAGGTGTGTTTCATTAACCAAATACCGCAGTAAATCGGATAACATTTCTCGCCCGTGATTTTGATGATGAGTTTTCTTCGGTTTAATCCGATCGATTTAGATAATATGAAAGCCATGTGGGTTTGTTTGTCTGAATTCGGTATATTAATCAACAACTTTAATTTACCATATCTTTACCCACGATTTGTGTGAGCGGATTACCCAAACAACGTGTGTGCCTCAGACATCAACATCAAAGCCACAGTTGTAATTTTGAAACACGCAGAAGGCTAAATGTACATTTTATCGATTTGTCGACAAATGAGAATTCTTGGCTACCGACCAAGTTCGAGACTACCATTGGTGATACAAAATAAGATTATATTGTTTGTTGCGCACAAAACTGAGATTTTGGACCCTTATTCCAACACCTGTTAATTCTCGACTGTAAAAATTTGTCACTAGCTGGAACTCCCGATTGTGTAAAAATGCACGTTTTTTTTTGTCCTACAATTATGTCTCAAACCGGATTGCAATTAGTTTTCTTTTTGGATTTTTGTAAACGGAAATGACGTACACCATTGGGTTATATTATTAAGATTGGATTATCTTACCCAAGGCTCGGCAAAATTGGCTCGCTCAGACGTTAACCGATTCTTGAAGGAATCGGGAAATCCAAACTATATGATATTTTAGCGAATTTTATAATAATATCGAAATATGTAAAAACAATTTTATATGTTTACAATAAATTATTCAACAATTCCCTAAACTAATTATAAACGAAAAAAAGTGCAAAAATAATTTTAATTTGAACGAGCCAAGTCGCGCCGAGCCACTTAATTTTTTTGACCGCTCGAGCCGAGCCGCTCCAAAGAAGTTTTGAACTAGAGCGAGCCGAGCCAAGCCGAGCCAAAAATTTTAATATTTGCATTTTCGGAATGGTAAAATACTACCTTTGGTAAAATAATATTATGTACCGGATGGGGACGCCCAGACTGTAAGGCTTTGAGCAATTCTCCTATGATTTTTAACGCTATTATGAGGTCGCCGTTGCAGTCTGACCGCCCGGTATATCATGCTGACCGCAGTACTAAGAGAAAGAAAAATAAGCCATGACCATCAAATTTTTTCGAAAAAAACTGTTTTGGCCAAAATGTTCGTCTTGAAAAGTTAGCTTTTAATATTTTTGGAAAATCGAGGCCAAGTTCAACGAGTCACGTGATAAATTTGATTTAAGGCCTCCAAATGGGCCATTCTTTTGGCCACGCTAAAAGTGCCTTAATAAATTTTTTTTTAACTTTTTTTTTGCTCACAGGAAATTTGATGGTCATGGCTTATTTTTCTTTCTCTAAGCTGAGCTAAGTGAGTGATACACCGTTTGACGGAAAATAATAAATCGTCAACTAATGCGGTTTTAGTAAATTTAGTATGATTTTAACCTAAATTTGTACGCCATATTTACTGACCAACAGACCTCCATCAATCACCGTTTAATTAATTTAGACCTAAGGGACGTATTTAATTAAACTGGAGCTTGACGCAGATTCTGAATCAATCAATTATTCTGGTTAAAAATATGAATCGTGGGAATGAATTGTTTAAATGATCTTTGTATAAAAAGGAATTTTATAGTTTGTTAATTTACTCAGTCGGGCGTATGTCATTTTTGAATCCCACATTTTTGGCCGCTTTCCAATAGGCACCGACGCTTTTTAACCTTCAAACACATATGTTGGAATTTTCTCCAAACGGGCATATAAAACGCGTTTTTGATGGTGGTTTATTATATTATATGTAACGGCAGTGAAAAGCAACATAGAAAAATCAATTACAAAGTCATAGAGCAAATAAAAATAGAAAAAATGTTTCATTATTGAATATNTTGTCTTCATATTTTTTTGCGGAGAATTCGACGACAACAAAAAAGACGACCTTGAGAGAAAAAACAACGACTAGATAAGAAAAGTTGTACTAATTTCACGATGAAAACCGTTCTGATTCTCCTGTGTTTGGCAACTCATATGTTAGCAGCTAACAGCAGCAGAAATAAGAATAAAAAAGGTAAGATAAACATGTGTGAGGTACAGTACAGTCCTCGTCCCCGAAATGAAAAAAATCTGTGCCGTAAAAAAATCTTAAAAAAACTGTTTCGGGACATAATGAAATTGCTGCCATTTCCCGGCACGACGACTGTATGTTTTTTTTATTTTTAATCATAATTTGGGAAGAAACAATTAATCTGTAATCTCAGTACAATTTTTTACTAGTCAGAACACAAAAACCCGGAAAGTACCTTTTGGCCACATTTTTATTAGTTTCATCAATTGGTGAAGTTTCTCATGAAAGTACCTGAAAATACAACTGAAAACTGTAAAGCTTGACTGAAAATTCTAGGAACTTTTAGCACTTAAAATCCACCATCTAATTTCTCAAAATATTAAAAAATATACATGAGTTTCTTATGGATTTGTTTTTCAAAGTAATCAATAAGGTTAAAAAAAGGTGGGTGGCCTTTGAGTACATAATTTTTATCTTAATTTTAATGTACTGGAAAATTTTTAGACAAAATGTCCCGTTTGTCTCAGCAAAAGCAAACGGAATTTCGTCCGCGGAACGGGCCTGATGATCTCTTCGCTTATTTTATTTTACTTTTGATTTTGAAAAAATCTAGCGTCCACTAAAGACCTTTTAAAAAGACGATTTTTACACATTTTCTCAGTAACTCTTCAAGCTTTACGATTTGACAAAATTAGTTTTTCGATTCTGGGCCCATAGATATATAGAACGTATGCTTCATGCTTCAAAATGAAAAAAAAAATAAGTTTAAAGTTGAGCTACTCCCCGCGGAACAGCTATCTTCTATATACAACGTTTATGCAAAGATTTGGCGGTGTCCCACTATCGTAAACCGCGTTTTTTTCTATGTTCAAGCTCAAGAATTGTTGCTAAATTAGTATAAATTATACTGTATACCACTTTTATATACCAGAAATAAAAAAAGTATTGATGCAGTTCCTACTGGTGTGAGCAAAAAAGTGTCACCGAGCAAATTTCGCTTGTAAGTTTAAAACAGTACTCGGTCTTATCTATGATAAGACCCGCGTGAACCTCGGTGACAAACTCACGACCCACACCAGTACTGGAGATCTTTCTCAGCGTTATTGAAAACGGTATTGACTCGTCCTTATAAATAAATGAGTTTTATTTGACTTACGTTTGAAATTTAATTTAAAAGCTGATACGATTTCAGTATTCACTATTTTTAATGGTTACAAACATAAGTCAGATTTTTAATGCATTTAAATTCCGTTATTTCTTGGTCTTATAAGTACCACCTTTTATGGGCTAAATCAAATGCAGAAAATATTAACCTCATTGGTTTTCTAATTTTTATAAAAATTTTAGGCGACAAACTACAATGTGGCGAATGTAAAAAAGAAAACGAACAGGGCAAAGAAATTTTTGGTTTTGATGATGGCGGATTTAAAAATATGACGACCAGGTATGTTTGACCTTCAGAATGACACACAATTGCTATTAGTTTGACAGAAAACTGGCCCTTTACCGACATCCTTTTTTGTTAAAACATAAACTACAAAATTTAGAATATTTACCAGTTCTGCAACCAATTTCTGTATTCGCTATAAATTATGGCCCATAATTTTTTGGAGTGGTCGCGAAAAAAACCCGTTTTTGAGTACTTCCGCGACCACACCATTTGGTCGCGAACTGTTGTTCAAAAGATGGTTTCGCGACCACATGGTCGCGAATCGTTGTTCAAAGTATGGTTTCGCGACCAAATGGTGTGGTCGCCAAAGTACTCATAAACGGGTTTTTTCGCGACCACAAATGATCGCGAAAGTACCCTTCACCTAATTTTTTACAGATTTTTTGTTCGTCAATTAGCAGTTTCTAACTTTTCGATGACCCAATCAACGCTCAAAAATTGAATACAAAATTTATGTATGTTTTGTATAGGTGTCTTTTCATTAACCAAATACCGCAGTAAATCGGATAACATTTCTCGCCCGTGATTTTGATGATGAGTTTTCTTCGGTTTAATCCGATCGATTTAGATAATATGAAAGCCATGTGGGTTTGTTTGTCTGAATTCGGTATATTAATCAACAACTTTAATTTACCATATTCTTACCCACGATTTGTGTGAGCGGATTACCCAAACAACGTGTGTGCCTCAGACATCAACATCAAAGCCACAGTTGTAATTTTGAAACGCGCAGAAGGCTAAATGTACATTTTATCGATTTGTGGACAAATAAGAATTCTTGGCGATCGACCAAGTTCGAGACTACCATTGGTGATACAAAATCAGATTATATTGTTTGTTGCGCACAAAACTGAGATTTTGGACCCTTATTCCAACACCTGTTAACTCTCGACTGCCAAAAATTTGCCACTAGCTGGAACTCCCGATTGTGTAAAAATGCACGTTTTTTTTGTCCTACAATTATGTCGCAAACCGGATTGCAATTATTTTTCTTTTTGGATTTGTGTAAACGGAAATGACGTACACCATTGGGTTATATTATTAAGATTGGGTTATCTTACCCAAGGCTCGGCAAAATTGGCTCGCTCGGACGTTAACCGATTCTTGAAGGAATCGGGAAATCCAAACTATATGATATTTTAGCGGATTTTATAATAATATCGAAATATGTAAAAACAATTTTATATTTTTACAATAAATTATTCAATTATTCCTAAAACTAACTATAAACGAACAGGGTACCATACATTTTGACCCGACGGGCCCAAATGACGTGACATAGAGAGAAAACGCGCACGACGACACGGGGCCCAAATGGCGTTTTGGAAGCGAAAATTTGGCACGACGACACGGGGTGCAAAAATAATTTTAATTTGAACGAGTCAAGCCGAGCCACTTAATTTTTTTCACCGCTCGAGCCGAGCCGAGCCAAAAAATTTTTGAGGTAGAGCGAGTCGAGCCAAAAAAAAAGAGCCAATTGTGACGAGTTTGTTTAATATTTGCATTTTTGGAATGGTAAAATACTACCTTTGGTAAAATACTATTATGTACCGTATGGGGACGCCCAGACTGTAAGGCTTTGAGAAACTCCTATAATTTTTAACGCTATTATGACGTCACCGTTGCAGTCTGAGCGCCCCCATACCGTATATCATGCTAACCACAGTACTAAGCTGAGCTAAGTGAGTGATGCACCGTTTGACGGAAAATAATAAATCGTCAACTAATGCGGTTTTAGTAAATTTAGTATGATTTTAACCTAAATGTGTACGCCATATTTACTGACCAACAGACGTCCATCAATCACCGTTTAATTAATTTAGACCTAAGGGACGTATTTAATTAAACTGGAGCTTGACGCAGATTCTGAATCAATCAATTATTCTGGTTGAAAATATGAATCGTGGGAATGAATTGTTTAAATGATCTTTATATAAAAAGGAATTTTATAGTTTGTTAATTTACTCAGTCGGGCGTATGTCATTTTTGAATCCCACATTTTTGGTCGCTTTCCAATAGGCACCGACGATTCTTAAGTATTCGTTATCGTATGAGTCATACAGTATGACGACGCAGCGTGCCACATAAATACCCGGCCGTTTTTTACGTTTTTTCGAAGGGAGATAACGGTTTTTCCGGGTGGAAAAATATATTTTTTTGTTTTCAAATCACCATAAATGATTACACAGGGTGCGCCGTTATGTTTCACCCCATTATGTTTCACTTTTTCCCGAGCTTGCTGTTATGTTTCACTTTTTTGAGAAAATATTTTCCCCTAATACATATCTTTATATGTTAAGCCCTACGCCGTTATGTTTCACTTTTTCCCGATCGGGCCATTTTGTTGCACTATTTTTCGAGTGTTTTTGTGAAACATAACGGCGCACCCTGTGTAATTCAATCAGATTTTAAAATCCTAACCAGTGTTGGAAACGATGGAAAATGCAGCAATTTGATTGGCCAACGTTGACCAACGTAGCCATTCGATTTCCCAAAGGCCCAACGCTTCCAACAGTGGTCCTAACGTCCAACACTGATCAGTAGAGAACGATTTTAAATAAAAATATGAAAGACACTAGCGGCTAAAGGCTAGGGATTCTTTTTTTACTCCGAGAGGCCTTTCACGGCTAAAATATGCTCTTTAGCGCAAAAATTATTTTTTTTATGTTGCAAATTTGTGACCTATGAATAAAGCTCAAAAAATCTATTTTTTCCGGTACCAAAAACAACCAAGTTTTCCTTCATGTATCCGAATTTAGATAGAAGTTTTGAAAGAGTGCACATTTAATTTAATAATATTTATTTTAGCCAATTGAACTCAAGTGCAGTATGTTCCCCACGCATTGTTCGATGCCGACAAGGCTGTTTCCTCAAAAAAGACAGAAGTACTTTTAAATTCATAAATTTTGTTATTATCTGAAATTTAGCTAACTCGATCTTTCAAATGGGATGTTTGAAAAATTTCAAAGCTGACGCATCGAAAGATTACCGAAATCTCGAATTTGCCCCCAAGAACGCCGACATATGGAACAAAGTGAAACAGATGTCGAAAAAAGCTTATCAGGTTGATCGTTGCGGTGAAGAATTGTGCTATATTTGTTTGAAAGGTATTGATATAGTCAATCCTGTATTTTTTTTTCGCCTACCACGTATAATTGAAAAAAAAAATCTGAAAAACAAGCCGAACAAATTTCGCCTAGGTGCACTTTTAGACGTGTCTTATTAGTCTTCCAATTCGGAAATTTGTGGCTTGGTCTTAATTATTATTTGCTGTATAACTTTGCACATACTCGGGGACGGCTTAACTCCTAGGGGGAAATTCGTGTACATAGACACGCAACTTGTTTTTTTCGTCGATTTAAGGCATATGGAGGCCCCGTAGGGCAAAACGGGTATTGGTGACCCCCTCTCAACTTTTCGAAAAATTTCGATTGACGGTGTTTTTTGCGTAGGTTGGAGATTTAAAACAGCTCTCTAGGGGCCCTGGTGGCCCAAATCAATTTCTGAATAGTCAGATCGACGTAGTTTGACGAGCTCTACCACTTGGCTTTACCAGTTTTTTTGTTTTGAATTATTGCGAATTAATGTGAATTTTTTAAGTGCGTGTTTATTTACGCGTTTTCCCCCTACGGGTTCCCAAAAACTCCTTCCCCCTAAGAGTTAACTATACTAAAATAACTATACTAAAATTCATAAATTAGATGAATGTAATATGGCAGACGATGTCATGGGCGCAAATTTTAATGATTGGTATACCGTAATTCAAAAAGACAAAATGACAACAACCACAACCACAACTGCTATTTCAAGCACAACGAAACAGGAAAAACAACCAGTTTCAACAACAGTCAAACCTTCCAAAAAGGCGCCAAAGAAAGAAAAAAAAGCTGGTGGAAGTGGTATGATAGCGATTTCGTCCCTAAGTCTTATTACCATATTGTCATTATTATAAGTTGCAAATTACATTTACCATTATGTATGTTGATTTTCATAAACAAAAAAAAAATAGGGCTCAACTCCACTGAGCCAATGAGATATGAAACTGGTCAAATGCACTTAAATCGTCAAATTAAACAAAAATCGGGAAAGTTTTTGAACCAGAAAAAAATTACTGGAACAATATTGGCCACCGCAAGCAAAAATAAACTTAGCAAAAATGTTTCTTTCCCTATATTGAAAATTTCAAGACTATTTTGTTTGTTCAAAAAATAACGGGTCTCACAATAGTTCTCATTCCATAACAATTTCAAATCCTGAGAATTGTCAAAAATTATGGGAGTAGTTCAACTCTTATCATATTTTTTATTTTGAAACTTTAAGCATACGCTTTATATTTGAAAAGTTACTGAGAAATTGTGTTAAAATCGTCTTTTTTAAATGTCTGTAGCGGATGCTAGAACTTTTTGAAGATTTTTTAAATATTTACAATATGGGTGCCATAGAATTGTGTTGATGTAGTTAACGATATAAGTGTATTTTCGTACTATGCATATACAGTCCTTAATTCGAATACGGACGTTTTTGATTTTCGAAAATAGCGTCCGTATTGAGTGCATCCGTATTGAGAGTAATGAGTATAATTGAATTTCAGCTCAATAGAAATTAACATAATTCTTGTATTGATCAAGGATAGATGTGGCCCTTATCATAACCAGCAACAACTACAGCGTGTCTCAACATGGCTTGTTCAATCAAAAGCGTTTTGGCGTGACATGCATTTGCCTATGACAGTACATCGGAAATCCCGATTTGATTGTAGTTGTTTTAGAGAGAAAAAAATAAGCCATGACCACCAAATTTTTTCGAAAAAAACTGTTTTGGCCAAAATATTCGTCTCGAAAAGTCAGCTTTTAAGATTTTTGGAAAATCAAGGCCAAGTTCAACGAGTCACGTGATAAATTTGATTTAAGGCCTTCAAATGGGCCATTTTTATGTAGACGTTTTAAGTGCCTTAATTAATTTTTTTTTCACTTTTTTCTCCCCCAAAAGAAAGCTTGTATGTTTTTCTAGTGAAGGTTTTCTCAAATTTTTGATATCATCTCCAGAACTCTTATGGCAGAATCCTATGGAATTTCCCTGACGACATTTTTTAAAAATACTTTAGAAGCTTTTCACAGGGTAAATTATTACAAACAAGGTCAAACATGNTGCCTTAGATGGTCATTTTGTAACCATATATGGCGTTTACAAGTCAAAAATGAGAATTTCAATATATATGTGAAACAAGTCAGGAAAATTCCATAGGATTCTAACATATGACGTTTGGAGAGTGGCAATGAACTTCTATCAGTCTATTGTGCCTAAGATGGTCATTTAATAGCCTTTTTTGGCGTATAAAAGTAAAACAAATGCTGATTTTACCAAACTACAAGAAAATCAGGAGTATTCCATAGGATTTGTATATGTGAGTTCTGGAGACGGATCATGTCATTGTAATGTCCAATACTCCCATAGATGTTCCTTTTTATCACCATATTTGGTGTTCCCAAGTGAAAAACAATACTTAAAAGATATTTTTAAAAAATCAGGAGATTTTAATAGGTTTCTGCCATAGGAGTAGTATATTTCCCGTGAATAAATCTACCAACAACAGGGATAGGAAAATTATCATGGCACGTTGCCATTAGCCTCTCATTCAATTTTATTTTTTCACAATTTCATCACCATTGTTCACGTAAAATAACACAATTTATTCTTAACAATTGGACAGTTTGTACAGATAATGGCTAAATAAACAACACATTTTTGATCAAGGTTCAGGTTGGTACTTTATTTATTATGTCTAAAAAATATTCCTTTCTCTAGAATATTTTTGGAAATCAGACAGACATTGTCTGACTGATTCATTAATTTGTTATGATGAATAACATTATCATGAAAACAAACTACGGTATATTCACTGTAAATAGCGTAGATAGAAAAGTGCTATAGGAGCACTTTTTAACTACAAAATTTTGTCTAAATCGCTAGGTGGCGAAAAAATACGATAAGAAGTTATTATAAGATAAGTGTATAATATTACATCACTTTGAAAATGACACTCACTAGAGAAATACGTAAAAATGACAACTTTCAATTCACGAAACCTATAAGAGCCATTTTTTCTGGATCCAGTCAGTCAGGTAAAACCTTTCTGATTGGAAAAATTTTGGAGAGACAAGAGGAGCTATTCGGAGACAAATTCACCTTCGTAAAATATTTTTATCCCACTTATCTAGAAGAGAGTCCGGTTGAATATCATTTACTGACTGATTCACCAGTATCCTATGAAGCGGGATTTCCTAAAAAAGATGATGTTTTGTCACTTCCTACAAATTCTTTATTAGTAATCGATGACCAAGCAGATACTGCTGTTAAGAGCGACCTTATAAGTCAATTATTCAAAGTCATTTCTGGCAAACGTGACATATCAGTTATTCTAGTCACACAAAATTATTTCCTACAAGGAAAACATTCTCGTGACATTAGGAATAGCTGTAATTACGTTGCCCTTTTCCGTAACTGTGCCGACGCAACTCTGAATCGTCGCGTAGCTACAGCTTTTGGATTGAAAGACGCTTATAACGCGGCTGAAAAAGAAACATACAATAGTTTAATTTATCCATACGTGTTTATAGATCAAACACAAAGGGCACAATTGTCTAATTATCGCCTTTATGTGGATATTCTGGGGCAATGTAAAATTGCTTTCAGTTCAAATGGTATGAAGGGCTACATTTTGTCAGAAAAAGACTTTTTGGCAGCTTATAAGGTCATATCGGATAAAAAATTTACTGTTATAGCTGTAGACAAAAATGAGGACAAGAAAAGGGCAATACGAGAGTCCACAGTCTCTCGGTTACCTGAAGAAAAACGCCTCAAAAGAGAGAAAAATCGTCGCAAAAAAAGAAAAAAAGAGAAATTTGACTCAGAATTTGGAGGAAGTTTACAATAATATAAAATCGGTTCCTAGTTATAGCACAAAAATACATGATTTTTTACGAAAGAATAAAACAAGCTCAATTTTTCGCCAAGTTAGACGTAAATTTCCAAGACGCCGCATAAAAGTGTTTTACCCCTTCCAAATCATGATGAGCGATACCATTAACTACAGAGGTTACGCCATGCAAGGAAACAAAAACTTCAAATATATAATGGTTTTAGTTGACGTCTTTAGTAAAAAAGCGTGGGCTCAACCGATGAAAAAAATGAAAGACATGGACGCAACAATCGCCATGGAAAAAATGGTAGATTCTCTACCTGATATGCCTCAGACAATTATAACAGATGCTGGAACCGAATATTACAATACAAAAATGCAGTCCTTTTTCAAACGATTAGCAATCAAACATTATTCGTTGCAAGGGCCCCATAAAGCCTGTGTTGCCGAGAGGTTTATAAGGACCTTAAAAAGTCGACTCGAGCGATATTTTTGGAAAAATAACACACGCAATTGGGTGGATGTACTGCAACAATTTATTGATAACTATAACAAAAGTTATCATAGATCGATTAAAATGGCCCCCGATGATGTAAATGAAGAAAATCGTTCTATTGTGTTCAAAAATTTGTTTCCAGAACAAAATGACAATATATCGCCAAGACTACGAAAGGGCGACCTCGTCAGGTTGTTACGACGAAAAGACATTTTCGAAAAAGGCTATACCCAATCGTGGACATCAGAACTATATAAAATACAGAAAACTTTTGCTAGAGACGGCATCGATTACTATTCAATAGAGGATCTTAGCGGAAACATTTTACCGCGCAAAAAATATTATTGGGAATTGAACCTGGTTACACGTCATGATAATTAATCTTGAAGGTAATTTTTCAAATGCTTTGAATATGCTTGAGTTTCAGTTTCCCAATATATATTTTGACCGGCGGTTCAGTTACAAAATTGGCGTTACTCACTTACATTCTGAAATTCTGCCAACTCGTAACAATGAGGCACTTGAAAACAATGATCTTCTTTGTTTATGCACCAATTTGGTCGACTTGTCAGCAACCAATCCTATTCAAGCGGTATTTCACTTTTCATTCGATGCCAACAAAAGACTGAATCAGCACACAAAAGCAGAGACAATGGTGTATCATCCGCTGCACTTGTACGACTTTGCCAACGCCACATTCTCATTAAAGCGTCAGTTCGCGAATCAGCACTTGGATCTAAAAAACATTTTTATACAACTAGAGATATTGAAAATTGATCCTTATGGTAGGATTTAGTTCGTCTGTGGCACAATTAGCAAGTCAGAGGTCATGGATAAAAAACGATACCAAATCAACCAAACGCAAAACTCCTCAATCCGGCGGCGGAAAAGTGTGCAAAAAACGTCCGGCAGTAGTCGACATTTCAATGCCAAAAAAGTCATCAAAAAAGTCAAAAATTCGCCGTTAACTGCTAGAGATTTGTTGCCGCTCATTCAAAATTTTGTTGGTTTTAAACACTTCGGTGGTTTTTATTCTTCTGACCAATTAAAACAGTTATTTGTTATTTCTTTTCCCTTATTTTTTGTAGTGAATTTAGACGAATCAAATTTACCGGGTTCTCACTGGTTAGCCATACGTGTCGGGAAAAATACTATAGAGATATTTGATTCTTTAGGCTTTGACCCGCAAATATGGGGGAAATATCCTAAACACTTGATTCGTTTTCTTCAACGCTATGTTAATTCTCATGAATTTTATATAACACCTGTCTTACAAAGTCCCGAATCATTTGACTGCGGCCTTTACTCTTTATATTTTATTTTATATAGAACTAGATTTAGTTTTAGACAGTGTTTACAAAAATTTTCAGTAGACGTTTATTTGAACTCTGATATTCTTTATTATCTTATATTAAAGTATTTTAGTTAACTGACTTTATTTTATAAATGTTTAGACTATATGGATACTGAATATGCGCGTGTTGAATCGAACATCCAAAATCGTGAAAACACTTATCAAGCTGATTCGAAAATTATTAAAACTCACTATCCACGTGATAACAACGATAAAATACTTACTTTCATAATACAGGAAGATCCAAACTTGTGTTTGGATTTTCCTAGTATTATGATTGGATTTACCGTTGAGATCCCGAAAACAGTGATCCCTGACAATGGATTTGCAGCAAAACTATTCAAAACGATGAATATCGAAATAAATTCCCAATTAGTGACTTCAACAAAATCATTGTAAGTAAAAATAATTTTATGGAGCTTTTTAAGTTTTTTTCAAATCAACACGAGGAATTGAAAATCAATTTAAAAATAAAACACATTACTTTAATTTAGTTAATATTATTTATATCTTATTCAGGAACGAATTTCCTTTGGTCGATTATATACAGACTATTGGCAATTTTAATTCGGGATATATGCACACTGGCTTATATTCGGCAGGATATTTTGATCCTTGGAATTTGGATACGGCCGATATTAGTGAAGCAGACAAATTGGCAAAAATAGAAGGCATACGTGAGTCATTGTCAACTTCTAGCGGTGCTTTGGTTACTTATAATTTCTTATTTCGACCGCCAACTGGCCTTCTAAACTCAGCCAAGCCTTTACTCCCGAAAACAGAAATGATTATAACGTTTGACCGAGCGACAGCCGATATCAGCCTTATTGACAAAGGGAGTGCCGGAGAAGCTTTGGTCGGTAAAGTTATTTCTCTTAAAAACATATCGTTGAAGGCAAGCTATTATACATCTCCTTTCCTTCGTAACTATTTTGACACAATACGACAGAATGAAATCGTGTATAAATATGACGAAGTAACGGTTTATCATAAAAACTTACCAAAAGGAGATACCGTTATAAGAATGGCAAACGTCATTGGGGGAAATACGCCAACCTATCTTTTTGCTGGTATTATATCATCTGCCGCATTAAACGGAGATTTGGAACTTTCGTCAACTCGATTTCAACGTAATGGCGTCGCGGAATTCGATTTGACGCTCAACGGGTATTCTTGTGCCGGTTTTCCGATAACAAACGAAAACAACTCACCCTTAATGGCGTACAATAAATTTCTTAAAAGTACGAACCGATTGTTTCAAAATGGCTGTGCTGAGCAAATTTTGCCAAGCGATTTTCAAAAGTTCCACTACATCTATTCGCACAAATTCCAAGGCGAACCAAACGACACCGGTTGGCTCGGAATCAATCTGAAACTCGATGCGCCTTTCGCCGAAAACTTCACACTAGGTATAAAAAAACATACGAGTTACAATTGTCGAATCCAAATCGTAACACTTCAAATCTAACAAAATAGTCGAATCATAACATTTTGTAACAATTGTTAAGATGTAAAAGTGTTATGATTTGGTTTCCACAACTGTAATTATATAGTTACTATTAGTCAAAATATCAAAAAAAATAAACTTTAACATTTTCAGTTATATGGACAAGCCACGATGTCGAATTACGTATTGATCAATTTGCGAGAATAGAAAAACTTATTTTATAACCAAAATCGTTTATTTGTTTCAAATTTGCTTACAAGTTAAATCAAGTGTTTTCCAAAATCAATAAAAAATCAATAAAAATATTCAAAGCAATAATTTGTGTCAAAAACAGTTTCGTTATTAGTTTGCAAATAAACAGTATTGTTTTTTAATTGCAGGAATTTTCAGGCAAGATTGTTTGGTAGAACAAATCAGTGTATGTATTAATGTAGTCATCAGAGGCTGAAGGGTTGAGTACACGAATGGCGTTGGCCGCGTGGAAATTGAAAACCTTTTGCCGAACTGATTTTTTGTACTCCACGGCAACATGTTGCACAGTTTGATCTATAATTCTGTCTGCCTCGCGAATTTCCTCTTCAACGGTTGGATTCGGCTCATTTTCCATCGTTTCTTTTTTGATTAACTCATCTTCGTCCGCCAAAATCAAGGAAATCGGTTCTTCTGCATTCTCGACAATTTGATACTCTTCTATCATTTCAATTCCAGAGTTCAAAGCACGATCCATATCGGGTTGTGGGTCACATACACACTCTTTCGAAATTAAGCAAATTGGTAAAAAACAGTCGGGCATAATGTCGCCTTGTTGCACTTCATCATTTTCGTCAAGTGAGAGCTCACTTACCCGAGCAACAACTGAATTTTGTACAGCCGTTGATTCAGGTTCATTAGGCATGAAAAGCGCAAGTTGATCAATCCCATTAGCTTCCTCTCTTTCAATGGGTGGTATAGCGTTAAAAATGTCGCCGAAAAGTGGTTCATTGAGGTAAAGAGAGGGTGCTTCTTGGCAATCAAAAGAGTCCATTTTAGTTCAAAAAATTAAACCGATTATTAAATTCTTGAATTGTGTACAAAAAATGTTTTGTCTTTCGATTATATTGTCTTGAATTATGGCGCTCCCGATGCAAAATTTGCGCACCGGAGTAAAATTTTTGGGTATAAAATTTGCGCCTTTCAAAGAAGGTGTTAATTTCGAGGGATTTTCTAAAAATAACTGAAATCGGTTTTTTCTAAACAGAGATGGATGCAAAAGAAATATTTGTAAATTTTCTCCATAAGGTTAATTGTCGATGTCAACATTGCGAAGGTAACTCAGGAACCCCGAGCGAAGTTGCTAACTATTTCTACTCCCCAATTGACGGTGAAGGTGAAATACGTGAGGTTTTCAATTTCCGAAGGACTAATTATGATTCGTATAATTATGTGGGTACGC
>SCLG01000118.1:370929-385157 GCA_004367875.1 Oikopleura albicans
CCCAATTGAACATATCAAACGTTCATACGAACATTATGACGGCCAAAACATTTCATCAAGTCTTACTGAAGTGGTAGAATTGCACTCTATTTACCGAAAAAATCCCGTTAATTGGTCCGATTTACGATATCTGAATATGGCTATGCCAAAAAGACCCAATACGACCGATGTCGGGTACCTGGAACACAACATAGCCGATATTGCGTCACAAGACGACTTTGTTGATTCCGGCAGGTACAGCAAATTGCTTATTCGAAACGCAAAAATGGCTTTTTTACTACGCAATCTTGAGCTTCAAAGCAGTTTGTATGGATTTTACGTTAACCCGTTTGTTGGCGAAAATACCCGTGATTGGCATACAAATTTCGAATTTCTGGCTACAACAACAGAATCTCTACCCGAATTTGTCCGTTTTCTGAATTTACGGGCCAACAAAGAAGTAATAAATTTTGTATCTTTCTACAGACGGAGCGTCAATACATTTGCAAGTGATATGAGACTCTATGATAGCCGGTATTGGCTCGATCAGTTGAAAGAGGATGCCACTTACAGCCACAATCTCCATAAATGGATAAAAATGATAACTCAGGCCTTTAATATAGTGTATAATGCAATGTGTAATTTGTGGTATCACTTAATTCGATCGCAAACGGATCTAGCTCGTCTAATTGAAATCAACATTCAAAAGTAAGGATTGAAATTAATACTAAAGGACCTTGAAAAAGTTATAAGGTCAAATTTTAAATAACACAGTCTCAAACTAAAAAAACGAAACAAAATAAGACCTTATAATTTATGGCGAATAAATAAAAGCATTTCCTCCAATAGATTTGTTTTGGTCTTCTTAAACATAATAATTGTACTATTTGTCGGAATAATGTTACTAATTTTCTTTGTTTATTTTTAATTATTTGTTATTTTTCTTTTTTGAATGGACCTCAAATATTGTATTTAAAACTTATAGCTTACAGGTTTTTTAATATATTTTTATTTAGTGAAAACCAACGAAATCAAGATGACAAAGTGACCATCATTAAAAAAACAATTGCCCTTGAAGAGTGCTTCATTTGCTTTGTGACTGACGAAATGGACCTACAAACGTACACTTATTGTCCATGTGGACATACAATTATGTTATGTCACTCATGCAGCAACCAAGTTGACAAATGCCCATTCCGATGCCCTACTGACAATAAATTGCGTTCTTACATTCAAAGCCGAAATTAAATTTACATTTTCAGTTTAGAAATAGAAAAAAATCTTTAGTTTTTCGCGCCTTTTTTGTAACCGTTAAAAATGAGCCACCTTATGTGAATAACTATGTTATTCACACCTTTTTTGTAACGTTAAAAAAAACGAGCCACGTTATGTGAATAACTATGTTATTCACACCTATGTTATTCCCACCAAATGAAAAATAACTCATGTTAACCGAATATCTACGTTACTCATTTTTTTCTTTATAAGCTTCCTCATTTTTTACATTTTCAATCACTTTTCCACAGAAATATTTTATCGCCTAATTTAAATATATACAGATTTATTCTGTTATTTCTGCATAATGACCAACATTATCAATATTGGTCAATGTCAAAATACCTCAACATTTGAAATAAGTGAGGCTACCAAAATTTCTTCAAAGAAGAAAACTCGATTTTTGAAATATATAAAAATGTATTTGTATTTCATTTGCTTTCGAATCGTAATTCAACCAATTCCGCGAGTGCAAGCGGTTTCAATTTATCAAGGTAATTATAAACAGAACAACATTTATATAATTAATTTGTAAATTAATGTTTTGGAAATTGAGAATTATAAAAATTTTAAACACAAATATTGAGCTTTTGAAACAACTCTTAAATCTGATTATAAATAATTTTGTTTATTTAGCTACGAATGGCTCTTATGACGGCGAGAACGGTTCAACTCCTGAGCTTCAAGGTAGAGATTACAAAAATGATTAACATGAGACATTTTTTATAACACAAATTTGGCTTTTAAAGGGTTTTATTATGTTATTTAATAGTAGTTATTATATTGTCGAAATAGCCCAATTTTTTCTTGTTTTTGGTAGCAAAAAAATCTCAAATCTCTTAAAAGTCCTTGATTTTGACTTTCCCGAATTTCAAGCAGTTCACTTCGGATGGAATGATGACGCAAAACAATCCGTTCAAAACAAATCCGTACAATTTGCAAATCCGACTACACCGGCTCCTCCCCAAAAAGACGTTGTTGACTTTGCGCTACCAAATGGATTACGTTTAACTGCCAGTGGGCAACTTGTTATTGCTACAATTAGTTTAACTTTTATCGGGCTTTTTTGCATCGAAAAAACATCTAATTGTATATGTTGCATTTTGAAACGCTGCAACACTGTACCCGTAGATGAGTGAGTAATTAAATTTAAAGTTACTTGATTTGGTCTAGACGTGTTTTTAATTTGACAGAATTTTTTCAACTAGATAAAATGAAGTAAACATTATTATATGTACTTCAATTTTTTATATATGGCAGAAAGTAATGCACAAACTTCGTCATTTTTTTACAAATTTTGGAATAAGAAGTTTTTATCAGATATCAGAATATGGATAAAACTGTATTTTTATTTTTGCTGAGATTTTCTGATTTAAAAATTGTTTTCTGTTACGTATAAAATAATTTAACTATAATAACCTGATATGAAGTGTAACCCCTCGACCGGAAATACGCCACCCACATATGGAATTGAATCAATACGGACGACCTCGAAACAACCGCTGGAATCCATTTCTTGACGAATTGCCAGCAGAAGAAGTTCTTCTCCAAGACTTCCGGCATCTTCACTTAGAATAGACGTTTTAAAATATTTCTGCCAAAACTTTCGTTTGTTTAGCTGTGCGTTAGTTCTTTTCATTGTTAGTTAAATGAATGAACACAATCATAGAAATAAAGTTTTAGAACATTAAATTCCGTTTTGTTGTATTTCTTGGCACTCAAAAGATAATTATCTGACCAACTTCAACAAAAGCGACAAAAAAGAAATTTAACTTATCCCTTCAATTTAATTTTTCTTTGTTAAAAAATTACCTTTGGCCCAGAGTCAAAGTAATTACAAAAACTGGCTATAAATTTTTATTTTGGCGATAAAGAGTTTTAAAAGACAATTAGTTTGTCCCTATAAAATTCAGCAGGCAATCGGAAAATTTATTAAAACAGAAAAAATGTCTACTTTTTTTCAAACAGAATTATTAAATATAACGCTGTATCCAAAAGTTGCAGACTCAAAAATTTTTGTATACGCTAAATTGAAAATCAAGGACCAGGAGAAATGGAGTAATGCAGGATACACTCCTACTGAGATCATAACCGGTGAGATTATATTACTTTCTGAACATGGGGTTGCTTATAAGGTCATAACCCGTAAAGAAAAACCATAAGGTATTAGTGCTGTAAATAATATACAAAGGTATAATGGACCAACTCTCAGACCTTATAATGGCTCATCGTACATAATTTATTGGGCAGCAGTCCATATTCAATAATCAGAATTTTTAATTTTAGAAATTTTCACTCCTGTACGATACACTACGATATTTTTCAAATTGAGTCCCATATTTTACTAAGCGAAGTTAAATAGCACCTATTTGGCCTTTACGTTTTATTAATTTTTAATCAGGTCGAATTCAATTTGGAAGGACAAAAAATGGCCAGTTTGCACTTGTACGAGAAAATGAAGACATCGATGAACCAGAAGATAACAACGAGCGCTTAGAGTCCCTTATAACTTTTCTGAAATACAATTCTAAACCTTTTTTGGTTCGAGTAATTCAAGAAGACGGTGACACGTTTATAATTGAACCAGATTTTGGCGTCCTAAATCTACCAATTCTCGATTCAAAATATTAATTTTTGATTAAAACAAAAAACACAATTTTCGATTATTTTTACGTTATTATTTTAGAATGTCAACAGTTATTACTATAATTCCGAACAAAATTAAAATAACAAAAATGAAAAAGGGCATGGTAAGAAATATAAATTTGTAAATACTCAAATTAACCCTTTTTATAGGGAATTTTTCGATATTTTTGTATCATAAAAGCAATTTCAAAAACTGACAATTCGGAGAAAAATACGGTCATCCAACTGAAGGGAAATTTAACAATTAAGACCCTTACGGTAATATTAAATGAAAATAATTTCTCATTTGACATAATGGTTCAGAAACTCTATATTGGGATGGCTGAGCATACCGAAGTTATATGCAAGATTTCATCGAATGTAATTTTTAATGAAGATTGGAACGATGAGCATTACGCCATATACTCTGTGCTTTAGAGAGAAATATTTTTTGATGTATAGAATATGTTTCAAATCTATATTTATCAAATATTGTGTCGAATTCTGACATTTTGAATGGTCTTTTATATGATTAAATTAAACAAAATATTTGAAAAATAAAGATTTAAAACATTTTTTATTCTTTATTCACAAATCTTAATTATACAAAATACCAAACTTTTTATACACCAAAATTCTAGTTTAGATTGTTATGTCTAAGTCAACTATGAGTCAAATAAACGCAGACCTTAAGCGGTGGCTTCTTGCTTCCCAAAAACTTCGAAGGTCTGCTTCGATATCTTACGGCAAAATCAAAAGCAATATTGCCGCTTTAGAACCCATTGCGTCAAAAAATGAAATGAACAAGCTACAAGACGAAACTGGTAATTATAATATTTTTGGCCTCTAGTAATTGTTTTTTGGCAAAAAAATGACCCTTATATTACAGAACATTTATTGGATAAAATCAATAAAAATGCAAACTACTGCTTGGATTCGTTGGTTAACGATTTGGAGCATTTGGAGTGCTGCGATGATTTTGTTCAGCCAAAACGAAAAAGAAAAGCTGATCCGCGTCCTGTTACCAGTACCCCGATCAAGAAGAAAAAAATGTCAAAAAGTCATCTACTCGATAGCCAACTTTCTGGTTTAGACCGAGATGATCGATCCGAAATTACCAAAAGTGCTAAAATGTTCATAAACGATCAAGCAGAAGGTAAAAATCAGTTATTATCCCAAATATTACATAAATTAATATCTCAAATATCTCAAATATCCCATTAGTTATACCCCATAAGTTATATCCCATAAGTTAATATCCCAAATTATACATTTATTTCATGAGTACTGATAATGAATACTAATAATTAGTTCTAACAATCACAGTTATAATTTGCTAAAATAAAAGTTATAATTTCACGATTATTCACGAATTATCATGATATATTTATATTTATAGTAAGCGATGACGGCTCGACAGAAACAGAAAGCAACTCAGAGAGAACTGCAACATCTTGTTCCGACGACGAGGACGAAAACTAAAAAACTTTCTTTATTTTTTTACGATTTAATTGTGATTTTTAAAATAAATTTTTCCAACAAAAACGCAAGTGTTATATTTTTTCAAAAATGTTCATGTACCGTATGCAAGTGAATTTGCCCGGTGGACTCTTTATGGTTGCTTACGTTTACATTGGTCGCTTATTTCGACAAAATTTAGTAGAACATAATTATGCGAGAAATGAACAGGCGGAAAATTATGACGGTAAATATAGAGATGAATTGATTAATACAAAAAACAATTTTGATTTTTTGTATCATGAGTAAACTTAGGATAGTGGATAATATTTTAAGTTAATTCTAATTGTGTCTTGTAAAATCGAGCGTAAAAAATCGCTAAAATTTAGTCGGTATTTGAGCAGGGTCTCATATTACAGAACACTCATTTTAAAGAAAAATGGCTTTAGAACGTTATTATGTTATGTTTTTTGCATTATGATTGCTTATTTTTTGCGTTGCTTGTTCTCCAAAATCATTTTTTTATATAAAAAATTAACTATGAGGTCCGTGTAGCCAATTATCAAATATTATTTATAAATTTATAGTGAGAAACGAAATAAACAATGAGGACTATGAGATGCCTTTTCAAAACAATGAAAATGAACATGTTCCGCTAGTTGACAACGAAAACGAGGTGGTTTCTGACCTTGAGCGCTCTCGACAAATAATGCTCGACCGAATGTCAATACCGCCCGCTTTTGGAACACGAAGTGCCTACGAACACCCAAGTCGATCGACTTTTACTGATTATCTGTTTCAATTATGATTAAAAGTTCAAAAATATGATTTTTTTTTAATAAAAATCATTTTATGATCCGAAAACGTTTTTAAAATGAGAAAAATATCCTGTTTTGTGAAAGATTATGAGCCATGGGGCATTTTTGCAGGCGTTCTCTTGGTTCAGTCAGATGTGTCTAATCTTGACAAATACCGAAATTCTGAAAATTTTCAAAATTTGTTAGCAGAAAAGTTGGCTAACTTTTTAGAGATTTACGATTATACCAAAGAAAATATTGAGAAATGGTTCTCAAGGTTGGTAATTTTTATTATTTTTTCTAGCCTCAAATGACAATTCAGACCCATTGGGCTAATTTCTAACTTACGACTGGTTTCCGTAAATGTCGAAGATCCGCCCTCTTCTATGAAAAATGCTATTTGGTTCGCTGATTCCCGATCTAGTCTATTTACTCGATGTAACCGTTGTCCTAGCCAATCACAGAAATGCACTTTTTGTCAAAATAAATATGACGGGGAAGTCTTTTTGCTTCAGATAAATGAGTCAGAATTGAAAACATTGTTAAACAAAATTCGATTGTTAAAAGTATCAAGCTTTTCAGAGGCTATTAGATATATCGGTATACCGACTGATTTTCAAATATTTAATCAAAAAAGGCTCAATTATCTTGAGCAGAAATACAAACTTCATATTTACTTGTACCAAAAAAATACCGAAAACGATATTGTAGCGATTCGAGAGCCAAGAAATAAAAAATACGAACGAGTCATCCGATTAATGCTTAAAGAAAATTTACCAGATACTATTAACGGATTAATTGAAAATATTTCGATAATACAATCTGATTTTTATCTCCCTAAGATTTATATTTGCAGTAAAATGCAAAATTGTAAATTTCAAACAAACTATAAATCGGCAATTTTGCGTCATGAAAAGTCATGCGTAAAGCTAAATACCAAACAAATTAAATGTTGTCAACTTGCGTACGGGGACAACTATAATGTTTTTCGCGAAATGTTATCCGAAAAAATTATTCCATTAGAAGCTTTAGAATATAAAAAGAAAATAATAGCTACTTTTGACCTCGAAACTTTGGAACAAAAGGTATTAAATTGTGCACCAGAGCGTGGTATGGTTACGGAAGCGAACTTACGTTTGGTGTCAATAGCAGTTGGATCGAATCTTCCCAATTTTCGACCAAAATGTTGGGTTCGACGTTCGTTTAGCTCCGATGAAGAAGTCCGCCTTATTCGTAACTTTGTCCAAGAACTACAAAAAATTTGGTCAGAAATGCAAAAATCACTACCCGAGTGGGTGGAAACAGCGTACATTAAAATTGAAAGATTGTATTGGAATCTTAAAATGGCTAATGCGAAATGGACAGCTTATCAGCAAATTTATCGATACAAAAGAGCGTTAAATTCTTTATCGTCACTTGATGTGTTCGGCTTTAACAGTGGAAAATTTGACATTCCCTGTGTTGCGGCCGTACTTATTAAAGAACTGAAATCCGTTTCATCAAAAGTTACGGTACTTAAAAAAATGACCTCGTATTTTACCATTCAAACAGACAAGTTTATTTTCAAAGACGTTCTAAAATTTACGGCGCCTTGTAGCTATGACAAATTTGCCCGAGTTTGGGGTGCACCAAGTTCGAAAAGTATATGGCCTTATTCATACTTCCAAACAATTCAGGAAATGAAAGAAGCGAAAAAATTTCCACCCCTATCGGCATTCTGTTCGACTTTACGTGGTGGACAAAAACCGGACATGGAAATTTATATCACAGCAAAAACGGAATTTTATCGGCGAAAACTTTTGCCGAAAGGTCATCCGGATAGAATTTGCTCGATGTTTGGTTTTCTCAAATTTTACAATTTACAAGATGTACAACCTCTAGCAATTGCAATCGAAAATTGCTTCGAGTCCTACTTTAAATATTTTGGCGTAGATGCTATGACTTCAATGAGTCTACCTTCGTTGGCACAACGCGCGATGTTTAAAAGTTATTGTACAGAAGACCCCTACATTTATTCTTTTAATCATGCCAATCAGGAAATAAACAATCTGTTTCGGTCCAATGTTTTGGGTGGACTAGTTAATGTTTTCAGAAGGCATGTTACAACTCTTGATAAAAACGAATCGCTTCCAAAAGCAGCAATATACGCAGACAATGGTCATAAATTTACTTCGATTATTGCCCTAGACTTCACATCGATGTACCTTACTTGTCAAAAAAATTTCATGCCGACATCCCCTGGCATACTTTGGACTTCAGACAAAAAAACATACCGAAAAAACATCATGTGTTATGGACATTCGTTCAAAGCACAACAGTGGTTATGCTATCGACAAAGCACAGGTTATTACAACACATTTTTAAAAATTCTATTTTATTAAACGTATCAGTCAAAACTTATTAAAATATGAGATCAATCATTTCACTTTAGAAACTCACTCATTTGTCAAACTTGTTGTCGTAATAAATCAAAATAAATCTACAATAGGTGTTTTTGACCAAATAGTTTATTTTACTAATTAACACTTATAAAAGAAATATTATTTATTATAATTAATCTTGTATCATCAAAAAATGTCAGTTATAATTTTTGTACTATATCACATAAATTTTTCTTTAACATTTACAATTTTCAGATCCCTTTCTAATAAATCGAGACGGAACGAGGTCTATTATACAATCCAAATATCACAGAGGTGAGAAAAAAATGTGGTCTTCCCGTACCCAAAAAGAAACGTGGCCTGTGGATGGATTTGCTGAAACCGATCATGGAAACAAGGTTTACGAGTTTCAAGGTGAACGCTGGCACATGGGCTGCCCATTTTGTGCATCAAATATCAACAATTTGGAGTGGACTGAAAAAAAAGCTGATATTTTACAAGAGGGTGATTGTAAACTCGAAGTCATGTGGGAATGTCAATTTGACAAATTACTTCCACAAATTTCTCAAATTCCGACCCCTTTAATACCGCAAATACTCGTTCAAAATCAAAAACAGGAGGACATTCTAAACGGAATTAAGAGCGGTGCGCTATTTGGATTTATAGTTTGTTCAATTGAAACACCAGTCGAATTAATAGAAGAGATGAAAGATTTTCCACCTATAATTAAAAGGTTAAAAGTTACAGACCAGCATCTTTCTTCTTACATGAAACAACGTATAAAGCTAGAAAAACCCACTGAAGAAAAATTTGAAAGAGAAACTGTGGTGCAATGTTTTAATGCTAGTGATCACTTATTGCTCACGACATTGGCCAAATATTATCTGGACAAGGGGCTTATTATTTCAAATATTACAAAGTTTATTCAATTTATTCCAAGAAAGTCACTTTCTCCATTTGTGGAACATGTAACGAGAATGAGAATTGAAGCGGAGAAAAACAATCAGCCCACAAAAGGCAATACAGCCAAAATTTTTGGCAATTCCGGATATGGCAAGGTTTGCAGTTTAAATGTATTTTAAATGTTATTTTCAAACTTGTTTTTTATTAAAAAAACCTTCCAAAAGAAATATAGTTTAACGAATTTTTTTTATTTTCGCCTTTTTTATCAGAACATTTTTAAATGTCGCCTCAGTTATAAGGACATTCAAAAATATCGCTTATTTTATATTGACAATTTAAAAAGTCGCCTCGTTTATAAGGACATTCCAAAATATCGCTTACTTTATAAGGATATTTTAAAATGTCGCCTCGTTTATGACACTTTTTATAATAAGCGACATTATGTTATTCGTTTTAAAAAAAATCAGGTATTAAAATAAGTTAATAAATATTTACAATAGTTAGCCGAAAGAGTCGAAAACTTCACAAAAACGGTGACCGTTACGAACAAAAAGCAATTGACAAGATTAATACAGTCTCCCTTACATAAAAATGATGCTTTTATCGAAGCCGAATCTGGCGAAGGTTTTTACGAGGTCGTTATGGATCAAAAATGTATTCGCGACGCCAAACCTGTTCATGCTGGAGTATGCATTTTACAGCATTCGAAATTGATGTTGCTCGAATTCATCGACTTTTTGAAGAAATATTTGAAGACCGGCTCGTACTGCTTGGTTTATGGAGGTTTATCTCCATTGACATATTCTTAACATAATATATTTTAATTTTAGACACCGACTCCATAACAATTGCTACAACAGATTCTAAAAAAATTGAAGGTGATACGCGTAGGGAAGAGCTAGAAAGCATTTTTTACCCTATAGTTAAACCCGATTTATTTGAAGAATTTAAAACTAATTGGGGACGCTGGCTAGTTCTGACAAACGAAATTGAGGATGAAAAATTTCCGGGTAAACTAAAAGTTGAATTTTTAACGCAAGACGGCGAAATGATTTCCTTGGCGCCAAAATCTTATTATGCTGTTTGTCATAACAGTAAAAAGACAAAAGACGGCCGAAAAGGTGTGCCGAAATGGTTTCCTCTTGACATAAAAGAATATTATAATGCTCTCTATAATGATGAAGAAGTGCCAAATCTGGTTGATGTGCGATCATTACGACTCAATGTCGACAAAAAAATGACTCGAACAACAACCAAAAAGAAAGGGCTAACCGGCATTCATGTAAAATTGGCCGTTCAAGACGATAAAATTTCGTGCCGACCATTAAAAATCGATAATTGTTACATATAAAATGAGTTTTACAGCAGCAGAAAGAGATTTTATACGAAAACTTTTCAATTATGAAGAAACGAATGCCAAAAATATAGCAAATTATTTACCAAACCACGTTTATAATTTTTTATCAGCTAATGGTAACATTAATACTATTGTTGATCGAACTATTTTTAGAGAACGTAACAAATACCGTTTTTTCGAATCAGTTGTCATAACGAAATTTTTAACGCCATCCACTAACGTTTCTGAATTAATTTGTGATCTAATTGGCGAAATAACGGGACAATTTTTAATTTATATTGATTTCCATTTTCTGTTTTTATGTCATACAAATGACGAATCTAATGAGAAAGTCCAAGAATTAAAATTCCAGTTTGCCTCTAAATCTAGCGCGATGAATGAAATATATAAGGTTTCTAGTAAGGAGGATTATACAAATTTACTAACAGAATTTAAAAACAAATCAGAGTCCGAATTACTCAATAGTGTATTTATTCATCATGTTGAGTTATTCGAATTCCAAAACTCAGGTTTGAGACCTTACAGACTACTTTCTCTTCTATGCCATTTACAAAAAATTCCTGGTTGAATAATTATTTTCCAGTATTCTCTATCAATATTCTCTATCGAACGTTTTTTTATTTTATTTTGTTGTGTATCAAAAATCATACATGATTTTTGAGAATGACAAATCACAACTAAAATAAATATCATATTTCACTTTGTGTCACTTATCATTAATGACTTTCAAACCTGCATATCGTGTTACCATCCAATCGCGAACGAATATTTGTTTCGTGTCACATATTACCGACTATATTTGATACCTTCAATTAACCTGTTTTTTACTAGTTAGTCTATTTTAACAATCAAATAAACCAAAACAAAATCCAGTTTATCATTCTTTTCCGTGCAACCCATGAGAAAAAAACAAAAGATAAAAAAAAACTGACGGGCATAATAGTTATTATGTGTTAAATATCAAAAATATTTAAATAATCAACTTACATTAATTAATTAATACTATTTCATAATTCAAAAAGTTATTAAATGTCAGGTGACAAGAAATAAAAATTATTCATATGATGAAATTACACGTGTAACGTAGTTACGGTGTCTATCCCATATGCACCTATAAGGACGATCATAAGAGTCGTTCTCCGTGTCCCCCGAATAGACGAATTGGAAGTCAGCTGAATTTAATAACAATAAAATTCGTAAAAAAAATTATTAATTAATAATATGTAGTGATTATTTAAATCTACTTTCTTTTTTCTCTACTCAGTATGTCACATAAATTCCTGGCGTTTTTTCATTCATATTTTCTAGATGAAGGGGATTTCATTTTTGTCAACACGTAAAAAATAGATTTTACTGAAACTACCATATATAAAGGGGTTCGACCCGTAAAACACAAATTTGAAATTAAAAATATAAAAGAGGACACATGTTTAGCCGCTAGAGAACATTATTTGACTCGGATTGGCCATTCACGGTGCAAAAATGCTCTTTATCGCCAAAATATGTTACTTTCATAATTTCGGTTTTCCCCATTTAGGTTCTACGGCACGAAAGTCCCATCTGACTTAATTTAATGATTTTAATTGATTTCGGTGATAGCTTGAAATGGATAAGAGTAATCTCCAATAAGTTTTGTATTAATTTTGTGTACCAATAACCGTTGTTTTGTATCATAATTAAGTAAGAGTCAGCCGTAAATGGAATTCCGATTATCGGTTACACCCTTTGGTATCATAAATTATCGGCTAAATTGTCACTTACACTAACTGGTATTTCGGCGAATTCGAATTTGTCGTCTCTTTTATACTACTGTGTAGTCCAACAATGAATTAGCTCGGGCAAATTAACGCACGCAGTTTTATATTTTTTTCAGCATAAAAAAATGCGTGTAAAAAATGCTCTATCTGATTAACCGTTGGACCATACCGTATGTCCAGTTAACCCAAAATGGAAATCCAGTTACCGTTTTAATACTTCGGCACCTCCAATTCTCGGATGTTCACTTTCGGTTAACCGGAAATTGATTTGACGAAAAATAGAATCATTAATAGACCAAGCTAACACAAAAATCTGATTGGGGATAGCTCTTGTCGATTTCGAGCTACTACCGAAATAAAAAAAAACATTGATATATAGACTATAACGAGCGGACCTCATGAATATAGGATATTTTACTTTTAAAAAGTGCACAACGCGTGAATTTCTCAATTGAGCAGGTCGATCTTACTAGTTTGTTGAAAAAAAAATTGGACACCCACACACAAATCTCAGCACGCTCTGTCGATTGGCCTCCCTCTCGGTCATCGTAGTAATGCGATTCGCCAATTGATATGCTCCTCGTCGAAACCTGTAATGTAGCATTTTTTGAAACTTCCATTCCTCGTCATTTTTTAACCTGACTTGCGAATTGGACAAAAAAAAATCCCATATTCATGCGGTCGGCTCGTTATATAATATGACATTGTAGGGTTTATGTGAAATACTGAGTAGTGCCTAACGGTCGCTTTTCGGAGAACCGAAAACTAACTGGTTGAAACGAACTACACAGGATGCGCCTTTAACCGGCTTAATTTTTTTCAAAACTGACTGTTTAACCTTTCAACACATATTTATGACATTTCCCTGAACACATCGGTTAACGGCTCCATGCATAATCGTTAAATAATATTATCTGAAAAAAAATATAGTCCAAAAGTCGCCGGTTACCGGGTGGCCGATTAAGGCGCATCCTGTGTATATGGCGATCAACATAAGTATACCCGTCATGATCTCAGCCTTGCGGTCTGTCTAAATCTGCTTTCTTCCTTTTCCAATTGTACGGTTTAATACCCGTTTTTTAAATACCCGTTGTGGGTGCACGGACTGTATTCCAAAAAAAAACTGCAAAAAAATTAAATTATGCGTGATTTATAAAATAATCATGTTTGACGCTTTTTTCAGTCGAAAACAAACTGACGATTGTTTTCATTTTTCTGTCGCATTAACGAAGCGTTCTAGAAAAATATACAAAAATGTGTTGTTTTTCACATTTTCCATAAGTTTCCACTTGGCGTTTTAACAACATTGTTGTTGTTTGCAACAATTTTAGAAATAATTTTTTGAAATAATTTTTGAAATTATATTAATTTCAATAAGTAATTAAATATATAATTGCAGGTATTCGTCAAATACATGGTCAACTTGGAACCAAATTTCCGCTCTCGTAATTGTGACAACTAAATTTTGGTCAAATTTGAGTCACTGTTTTGTTTGGTATCTTTTGAATAATATTGGTATATTTTAATAAATATATTTATTATTCAAATTACTATTCAAAAAGAATCAATTGTTGGATTCACAAAAAATAGTAAAAAAAATCATTGAAAAAAATTGAATGGAAGGCTAATGGCACCGTGCCATCGTAATTTTCCTATCTTAGTTGTTGGTAGATCTATTCGCGGGAAATATACTACT
>SCLG01000118.1:428894-444594 GCA_004367875.1 Oikopleura albicans
ACTTTTTTTTTACCTTTGGTGAAGATGAGATCGTCCAACTAGACCCGTTTCCGGATACTTCCATACATCTTTAATATACATTTGACCCGTATTAGGGCATCTGTAGGTTTTCCTGGTACAGTCCGTCTTCCATGTAGCCAGGTGCGCCATTGTTTAATGCTCAATAAAAATAATATGTTCAAAATTCGACTTTAAAAAGATATATATGACACAAAATACAAATTTGTTCTCTGAAATTAGTTCAAAGTTGACGTAAAATTGATAATATCTGTCTGCTAAATAAACGCTTTTTAAGTTTACGATATGATACACAGCAGTTCGAGATTGTTATAGTAACGAATTTGAAATATACAGATTCAACAAGTGATATAATATCAGCCACCTTTTTTTTTCTTTTTTGGTTTTAATTGAATCAATTATAAGACACGGGCAAGAACATTTTGCATGTACAAAAGACTTCATTCATCAAATACAAAAATTATAATCAAGCGTTAACAAAAGATTGGTACAGTAACATGCTACTAATATAAGCCCCTCCTTTCAAATATTGATTAGGACAAATACTGTATCCGCTGTTACGTTTTCTGCTGATTCAACGTTAAAAATGCATTTTTTTAAATACAGTTGGTGACGTAACGAGTTGACACTTTCGTTTCCGATTTTTTCGTCAAAAACTGTCAACTCGTTTCACTTTGTCAACTCGTTACGTCATTTTTGCCTATTGTTGCCCAAAAACTGTCAACTCGTTTCACTTTGTCAAGTCGTTACGTCACCAACTGTAATCGAAATCCATTTGTCAACTCCTAATTTTTTAGGACCAAAGGGGAACAAATGGCGAGTAATGCGTTCGGAATTTTTTTTTAATGGTTATAAGGTCAAGTCATTTTTTGAAGTGCATTAAAGGCAAGTCATTTTTTTGGGCTTGACCTTCTAACCAGACCCCCTGTAATATTTTAAAGATATTATCTTACTTTATTTTTTTTTTCAATAAATAAAATTTTCTTTCAATTATTACCCATTTAAGTTTCGAAATAAAGTCAAGTCAGTTTTTTGTTTTTGAAAATTACAGGGGGTTGGTTATAAGGTCAGCCATTTGTGCCGTTATAAGGTCAAGTCAGTTTTTTGCACTAAGGTCAAGTCAGTTTTCAGGCACTAAAGTCAAGTAAGTTCTTTTTTGAGTAGCATGCTTTTTGGGGAAAAAATCTTCAAAATCATGTCTTTTCACGTTTTTTTTAATGAAGACCTCTTCTTATATGTTGCTTTTCGCATTTCTACAAAATATACAAAAGCAAATAAATATTTTTTTGATGTGGAATAAAGTTTATAGCGTTTCCTCGCCAGGTAAAGATTGTAAATAATGCGACTAACCCATCCTTAAATTAGTTCTCCGTCATGCTTGTACGGCATGTCGATACATGTATCTACTGTACTTAACCGGTACTTAGCCCTTTTCACCAAGGCTTTATATGCGTATTTTGATATTTATGAAAATTGTTTCTAAGTATCGAATCAAAGCATAATCGGTTTATACATGCGTCTGAACATGTTTTAATTAATTGACCATGGTCTTACGTCGCAAAATCCTTATCTACAGGTGACCCTAGTAGCTAATTGCAACGTTAACCATTAAAAATATTCGGCAAAGTTGCGATAGGCCACCGTTATATCGTTCGAAGCTTGTAAAACTGTATCTTACGCCCACATATAATAAGTCATTCAGCTAAAATATATTGCATAACATAAAATTATATGAAAAAACGGGTGTAATATGTTTTTTACGCGAATTTTACAAAAAACCTTTTTAGTCATGGTTTTTATGATTTATACTGCAAACGCAGATTCAGAGGATTTACTTCGTGGTTATTTTCAAAATGAGACAAATCAAGAACTTCTAGGTACAGATAATTTATATTTAGTAAAAGATAACGGGACAGACGGCAAAAATTGAAAGATAAGACCCTTTTCATAAGGGGGTGAAACATAAAGGCGCACCTGATGTATTGTTTGTTTTTTATTACCTACAGGGGGGGTCTGGTTGGTTATAAGGTCAAGTCAGTTTTTTTTAAGTGAATTAAGGTCAAGTCAGTTTTTAGACCTTGACCTTATAACCAACCCCCCTGTACACGTACATCAAAATTTTGGGTCGCAAGAAACTCTTGTTTTTTCACACGTATATTATAGGCTAGAAATAATATAAAGTCCTTACTCCCTTTACGGGCGCTTTTTTGTCCCAAATTAACCCTTTAAGGGGCGCTAATCAAATTACGGCCGTTTTTGCGAGCACCGAAAACGGCCGTAATTGGAGTAAGGACTAGTATATCCTATAGGTGAGTTTTTTGTAGATAACGCGCTGCATTTCAAAGTTTCGTTTGAAAAACTTGAACTACTGTAATTAATTACAGTCCTTACTCCGGTGGACGAGTTGTGTTTTTTTATGTCCCGCATACATAAATTATTGGTACAGGGGGGCCGCCAAATAAGGGTCGGTTTCGTGTTTGAAAAACCGACCCTTAAATGGCGACCCGACCCTTATTTGGCGAACCCAGGATAAGGCCATTTTAGTTTTGATAATGTATGAAAATATGTTTTTTGCGCTTTATTTTATATTTTATTAATTTTAAGACTAAATTAGAAATTAAAAACAATATAAATTAAGTATCTCGATAAGCGGACAAAAAATAGTAAAAAATATCCATTGGAATCAACGTTAAAGTCAGCGACTCTTATTTTGCGCAAAAATATTTTTCTCGAAAAAAGCGACCCTTATTTGGCCCGACCGACCCTTATTTGGCTAAAGCGACCCTTATTTGAGGGGCCCTTATTTGGCGACCCCCTGTATATAACTGAAAATAAACCATACCTTTGTCTAAATAGAAATAATTTAATAATTAATTACATTATAATTAAGACCACTTATTACAAAAAACCGTCATGAATGACCTAGATATGAATGTTGGGGAATATATGGGAAATATTGCGTCTCATCTGCGTGATGGGAAAAGGAAAACGGAACGATATGACCCGCAAGGTAGAGAAAATAAACAACGAAAACAAGAAAATCGTGAATATAGTAGAATGCGATCGGAAACGGATCCCAATTTCCGCTCATGTCGCAATCTAAACCGACCAGAGTTAAAATGTGAAAATTCGATTTGTCCGCCTGGATTCCCCGTATGGGATTGTTCCTTCCCGGACCGGAGTAAAAAGGCAACGGCAAAATTGTTTTTTTTGAAATATAAACCAACCAGTTGTATATAATTTTGAGCTTTTTTTTCTTACTTTTTTTTCGCGCGTTCTTTTTTTTCGAATTTTTCAGCGTAAAGTGTGCGTGCAAAAATTTGTGCTGGCTAATTCATTGTTGGAACACCTAAAAAAAAAAATTTGTATTTATACAATCAGGGGTCTCTAAAAACGCGGCGAAATTGACTCTAGAATGGGCGCACGGACCGCGGTCGACCGTTTGCCGAAAATTAACTACAGTCCTTAACCATTTATCGTACGCTTTTTTGGCCAAAATGGGGTCATTCTAACAAAAAAATGACCTCTTTTGTGACGATGCTCATTTATCGGAAGCTATTTTCGAGAACCGAAAACGTCCGATAAATGGTTAAGGACTGTAACTATTTGACCACATTTTTGCCCAATAAAAGGAAATATTCCGGTGCAAAGTACGGTGTAGTAACGGACGCAGTATAAAGCCAACAATTCAGCGAGTTAAATGTTTTTCGACCGGTTGGAAAATGCTTTATCCGCAAATAATCGAATGCAAACGTTTATAAACTTTGTTTCTGTGGTTTTGTTTTGTCAATGTTTTATTACACAAATTGTACATACTATTATTGTGTTGAACAGGTTAGAAATACACTCCCTTGAACTTATTTGGAGAAAATTACCAATAAAGCAGTTATTTTTGATAATATTTGGCTTAAAGTTTTCCTGTTTTACTCTACGCCCTGTATACTTACTGGGACAATTTGCATTTATTTGTTCCTAACAAGTTGTGAGTCCCTTATAGTAGAGATATACTGTATTAAGTCACCGATTGAATTGGTAATCCGTGAACGTTTGTATAAAGTCTGTGAATGAAGTAGAATTTGAATAAAGTAAGTCGCACATCTTTGAAAAAATCCCTTACATTTCTCGGGTCACCCTAGCGTCTTCCAAGATTCAAATTCAAGGCTGCTGATTGGTTGACGTCTGGAAGCAGACCAATCACAGACGAGTATCTTTAGAGTGCTCCAAAACAACTAAAATATTAGTAGACCTTCAAATTCGGCATAGATAAAGAAACTTTTCTTGATAAAAGTATAATTTGTCCAATAGGCTTTTTTTAATAATAAATGACGAGAATTAAATTTTTAGATCCAAAATTTTTGCATTTTAAAGTTAGACCTTTTCATTTCTAATACCAAATTGGTTGCATATGCAGTCGGTGCCAAATTATTTCTCATCTTTATGATCAGTTACCGGCTTACAGTCTGTACTTATTTTGTATTCTAAATAAAAGTATATTCGAAATATGTTTAAACTACAGTGTGAGAAAGGTGATCCACTGTGCGTTTTTGTTTTTTAGGTTTTTGTTAAGTATAGTTTTTTTAGGTTTTCAAGGCATTTTTTAGGTTTTTCGAACGTTTATAAAACGCATGGATTACCTCTATGACACTGTAGTCATATTTTCAACGTGTTTTAAGTCATGAAAACGTCACTTGGTGTATTTTTACATCTTTTTTTATCAGTACGCAACTACTGAACCCCCGGAAAATATACAGTCCTTACTTTCAATAAGGACGTTTTTGATGCTAAAAAATAGCGTCCGTATTGGGGGCAATTGTCATAAAGTGTCCATTTTCGAGTCTTTTGGGGACATTTGTTCACAAAAAGCGCCCGTATTGAAAGCGTCCGTATTGAGAGTAAGGACTGTACCGCTGATAATATTACCTAATTATTAAGCCAAGAACTTAAATCCTTCCTCGGGTAGTTACGATTTTATCCCTGCAGGTTGGTAAAAATACCCATTTATTAAATTCAGTAAGAGTCAATGCTGATAAGGATCTTCACGAGTTGTAGTTTCCGTTTTTCTTAATATGTGCCGCGATATGGTGGAGGAGCAGGGTTTGAGGCTCACTTATTCGATTCAAGATCTGGAATGTTTCCGGCGATGGTCTAAATAATTCACAATTGTTATCTTGTCTTATTATGATAATGAGGTGCTAAAAATAATGGTCGAAATTTCCGAGTCGTTAACTATTCCGACAAGTCTATTGAAAAAAAATTAATTTCTTCCTTTTGCCGACCATTTACCTTTTTCGTATTACAGCTTCAAAAAAATTCATTTTAGAATGTTCCAAGATTGTTAATTCATGTACCCGAATATAATTGATCGAAAAAAGTTTGACGAATTCCGCTTTCCTCAAAAACTCTTTTGTTAATGTTAAACGTTATTTAGTTTAAAACAAATTCGTATCGTGCGGTTTTAAATTTTAACATACCCTCCGTTAATACTTGACCAGTTCGGCACACAATTATTTGATGGATTTTCTGTTTTTTCTGTTGGGCCACTGGGCGAACCGATATGGGATATTTAACAAATAAAATGATTTAAATACTACTGCTGTTAAATTTTCGACCATGTCACGCGTGGTGATAACTTACAAGGTCTGGCATTTTTACCAATAAGGTTAAGTCGTTGTTTTAAGGTGGATTAAGGTTTGTTTTAAAATGTTTTAAGCTTTAAGGTCAAATCGTTTTTTTTTCTGCACTCAAATTAAAAAAAAACAGTGAAAGGTGTCCGATAATTGACAGTCTGCAGATTTAGTACTTTTTAATTAAAGCAAACTTAACGCACCATAAAAGCCATAAATTACGGTCCAATCGTAGTTACTGAGTTAACTTTATTTTATGATAAAAATGTTAAATATCCCACTTCTAGCTTCCTCGATTTTGTGTCTGAGTGAATCAAGTTTGAGTTCGGGTTGTTCACTTGAAGTTCCCGGTTTTTTGACACCTTGAAGTTCTCGGCTAAACAATTGAGCCATCATAAGTNCAAATTCGCATTGTGCGGCTTTTAATGTTAACATACCCTCCGTTAATACTTGACCAGTTTGGCACACAATTATTTGATGGATTTTCTGTTTTTTCTGTTGGGCCACTTGGCGAACCGATATGGGATATTTAACAATAAAAATGATTTAATCCTGTTCAATTTTCGACCATAACTTACAAGGTCTGACATTTTTACCAATCAGGTTAAGTGATTGTTTTAAGGTGGATTAAGGTCAAATCGATTTGTTCTGTACTGAAATTGAAAAAAAAACTAAAACGTGTCCGATAATTTTTAACAGATCTGTAGATTTAGTATTTTTTTTTAATTGCAGCAAACTCAACGCACCATTTAAGCCGTAATGGTCCGATTTAAGATACCGAGTTTTATTTTATGATAAAATGTTTAATATCCCACTTCTAGCTTCCTCGATTTTGTGTCTGAGTGAATCAAGTTTGAGTTCGGGTTGTTCACTTGAAGTTCCCGGTTTTTTGACACCTTGAAGTTCTCGGCTAAACAATTGAGCCATCATAAGTTCCCTCGTGGCTTTAAAATGCTGCTGATATTAATTTTTCTAACCTAAGGACCCCGTTTTCCGTTTAGACCCCGGGTCGTCGTGCGCAATTCTGTCCATGGCACGTCCTAACGACCCGCGGGGTGGATAGGTATGGCACCCAAGAAATACTCACAAAAAAACGATTATTTTGTAAATACAGTCCTTATTCCTTACCATATTACACGAATGTATATTACATGAATGTATATGATTTATATATATACTTTGACCATAGATCTATCAATTTAACGATAAAAGATATACATATAAATAATTCTCCTAAGATTCACGCAATTTTATAGATAATAAATTATTGATACCATAAATAGTATATATTGTACCCCATTAATGTGAAGTGATGCTGAAATTTTCTCCGCATCAACTCTCAGCAAAATCGATGAAACCTGAATTTAGTCGCTGGTTTAAGCTGGTTCGCTTTCTAATCTGGTTTAATTTCGCATTTGATTTCTCAAAAATGCGCACGATACTGGCGTACGATAATCTTTTTTTCGAAATACCGTGTTTTCCGACAAAACGATGTCTGGGTAAACCTTCATCTAAGAATATGATCGTTCCCATGTAACATAGCCTATGTTACATAGGCCATGTTATCAACAAAAAATGTCTCCTTAACCTTTATGTAACAGTCTGTCCGATACAAAATATCGTTTGGAATATCATAATTCATGCATTGATGCTTGAACAAAAAACAGACAAATATACTACGTGATCTATGCCGCATAGATAGTATATTTGTGATCGTTATAAAAAATCTAAACGGGGGTCTTTTTGAGCAAATTGTAATTTGACACCCTAGAGGGGTCATATGACAAAATTGACACCAGAAGTGCAATCAACGACCGTTGTGTGCTTAGTGGGCCAAATTTTAGATTGAAACATCAACTGTGTCTCCAGAAACCGATAATTTAGTATAAAACCGGCAATTTTTCCCGAGTGTATTGGAGCGGATCGGGAGAACGTGAACAGTTTATCCGAAGTTTATGTCTATACAATTTCCCGGTTTTGCTTCATTTTGCTCAATTTTTATAGCCAAATTACCGGTAAAAAACAGCATTCCCGGCGTTCACGGGAATACGGATTGTCCGATGATTTTTAAATTAGTCGCATCAGATGAGGAACATTTTTTCACCCTAGAATGGACCTATTTCCAGGCCAAATGTGATAGCCTATCACTGATAGGTCAATTTTCCGAAAATTTTCACGATGCGCCCCCTATCTTTGCCTAATTAATAAGTACAGTCCTTAACCATTTATCGGACGCTTACTCATTTATCGGACGCTTTTTTGGCCAAAATGGGGTCATTCTAATAAAAAAANGACCTCTTTTGTGACGATGCTCATTTATCGGACGCTATTGTTGAGAACCGAAAACGTCCGATAAATGGTTAAGGACTGTAGTCGTCAAAAAAAATAATTAGCTGTAGAGCGACAGGCCCTGTGCACTGTACCTTGTACTTTCTATTTTCCAATGATCGAAAATTATGATAAACGTAAATTAAAAGCCTCAACCTGATAAATCTGTCATTCTCATCTTTAAGCTGTAAGACTTGTTCTTCCAGCTGAATTTCATGTTTTCGCTTTTTTTCGCGCGATCGTCGAGCAGCTTCATTATTTTTTCGGCGTTTTTCCCTGTACTTCAAATTCGGCCGTTTGCCATCGGTACCCGGACATTCTTGGGGGCTTTCTTCGGTCGAATTTTCCGTAACGCTTCGTGTAGAACTACTGAAATTAGGAATGTCGAATAGTATGAGTCGATATCAAAAAAAAAAATCGTCAACCGTTCAAAAAATTTAAATCATAGAAATATAATAGACATAGTGAAATACTTATCACGATTCCTGCATCCACTTTGATCAGCCCGGTGACCATTTTGGACATCGCTGGTCAGACTGTTTGCTACACTGCTTGAACTGATCGAACTGTTTTCAGCACACGGGGAGTTTTGCTCGGAATCTAAAACTAAAACTATTTTACCGAATCAGGGGCTAATATGATTAAATTGTTGAAAATCCAGAATTTTCAAGTTCAGCGCGTTCCAAAACGACAACATTTATAGTTACGCCATTCGAGTCGAAGGCTCTGTAGAGTGTTTTTAAACAATAGACAGCGTTAAACCACGGTGCACCAGTTGGTCTATATTTTGCCTAACTCACAAAAAAAGATAGCCGTTCGGACGGATACGTTTTCATTGTGTGGACTATCCTGTAATCCTAAACTTTTACTGTTGTTCCGAGTCACAGTTAATGAAGCAATAAAAACAATATCAACGCCAATTCACATGACAAGTTCAATGACTTAGTTCATACTCGTTTTCGTAACCAAGGATGAGAGCGTTGGGGGAAAATTCACTAACACCCTAGCGTTGGGCGCTGAAAACAATTCGAGTGTTAGCCAAGGGTTGTGTTGGGCGTTGCGGACATTTGAAACCTTGGACTATTTTTTCAACACTGGTAAGAAATAATTAAATTTTGTATCTTATTGTGATATGTTTCAATTCGATAGAAGCAAAATTGGTCGCTTTTCAGTTTATATTAGTCGGTTAATGAGGTGAGGGACTGTAGTTAAAATAGTATTATTCAGAATCAGAAAAAAAACATTCGAATAAGTGGTTTGCCATTTAGTAGGTCTAAAAAATGAAAAAAAATGATTGGTAGCTTGTCTCATGGTTTTTCGCTTGTAAACGACTACACATGTATTTTCAGGAAAAAGTGAAACAAGAAAGCGCTGAAGATAAAACTGAAAGATAAAAAAAATTTGTTTAGAAAGAACAAATGTAATACTTTATTGTATCTCTACTGGTAATTTAACTTAGGCGAGGTTTGATTGACCGTCGTTATACTATTAGTTATACTTAAAGTACAACAGATACGAGGCGCGGTTAAAATCAACCAAAAACTTGACTTTGAACAATAAAATTTACCATTAAAATATTGACGTATTACATCAACCCTCAATCAGAGGTCGGCACTCGGATTCCAACCCGAATTTTACCCGCGGGTTGGAAACGGGTTGGACAACGATTTTCAGGCTTAAAAAGTCGGGTTGGTTACCCCAGTTATACCCGAAACGGGTAATGACGGGTAACTTTACCCGACTTTTACCCGCGGAATTGGAATCGGGTTGGACAGGGAAAAAAATCCAATGTGCCGACCTCTGCCCTCAATCATTCGATCGAGAGACAAATTTGGCAAAAAAATTTATTGAGTCATTGTATACGCTGATTTAGCATTTGTCGAGTCAAAATTTCGAATTTTGGCGTTACCGACCCTTATTTAGCGTAGGCGACCCTTATTTGAGGGGCCCTTATTTGGCGACCCCATGTATAGCATGTTCTTAAGGTTCGATACCTGGCTGAGATATACCATAGTCTATTGTCCATAGTTCACTAGTGAATCGAATTACTGGTGTGAGGAAAAAAGTGTCACCGAACAAATAAAAGGAAGTCCCACCTAGTTAAACGGCAAATGCAGCACATCATAAGGTTAAACTTTGTTTCTACCAAATACATTTTCCGTACAATTATTTTACGATATAAACATCAAATTGATATTATATACATTTTTTTCAAAAAAGAAAATCATTTTTATTCAAGTTTCTAAAGTAAGAATTATACCTTGTTGTGGTTGCTGTTGTTGTTGTTGTTGTTGGTCAGTTTCATTCATTATTGTTAAAAAAAAAAACTCTGTAAAAGATTTGTTGAGGCTTTGTTATCTTATCCCCTGGGCCTGTAATATCAAAAATTATTCAATATGTGGATGTAATTCAAAAAAAAGTTACACTATATAGCTAGTCATACATCACTAACTTCAATAATTACACCTACACCATTGGGTTTAGCCCATTCAAAAAAAATACTAGAGTATAGTTAGAGTGTAGTGCGATAGAAACCGATTCGTTATTTCGTCAACACACTTTTAAGGACCCGCAAACTTGCTGTTTACAACTTATCGTTACGCAGAGGTAAGACTTTAACCAGACGTTCTTTATTATGAATTCAGATTTTTATAAAATGTGTCATTTTATTAGAATTAATAACGTAACGATTTTAACTCACCAGAATGCGAAAACTATATCGTAACGATTTGGAGTCATTACGCCATTTCATAAAGATTTTGATCTAGGGACTGTATTTAGTATGTAACATACTGTATGTTGTTATATCGAATGTTAGTAACAAATCACAATAATTGGTTAGGTGGAGCATATACCTTTGGGATAAACAAAAAAATAACTGCTGATAAAAATCACAAGGACATATGGACTTTTCGCGCGTCACAGCGCGTTATACAGGGAGTGTGCGTACTAAGGGTCGGTTAACGATTTTGAAAAAGACCCTTAATAAACCCCCTAAAAGACCCTACAGTTAACAGACGGCGAAAAATAAAATATAAAAGCACTGTTCTACAGAGGACGACTACAACAACCACTACGACTACAACTATCAATGCAACTACACCTATCACTGCAACTTTACCTACCATTACAACTACAATAACCACTGCAATCACCACTGAAATTACAACAACTTCCCAGTCAAACTTTGAATCTAATATCCGTAATTCGGAACACAATAAACCCGTAGAAGATTTTACAGAATTTACTCACGAAGACCAGGCGGAGGGCGAAGCAATAAAAACGTCTCCGGCACTGCAGATATCAGTAGTATGGCACCTGAGCAAAAAGGGTTAGCCATTTTTCCTGCGTGGGACTAGAACAAAAAATATCTCCAAAAATTGCAAACTGGGTGCAAATTTTTATAGTCGTATCTTCTTGGGGGGGGGGGGGAGTTATGTTGCTGACGAACGAATATTGCCCGCGCTCGTTTGTACAACCAACTTCAATAGTCACCAGATGTCCTTTAGCCAAAGCAATAGTAATATCCTAAATACCAATTAAAATGATGTTGTACATACTGTGTGGACAAAATTATGAATGCGTCCAAAAAAGTATTCGTCAAGTAAAGGTAGATTTCGTGTTTACCGCAATTATTGAAATCTAACTACCGGTAGTATAGAAATAACCTCTTCCATGGTCCCTGCAGGGAACCATGTCGGGCACGTCAAGGGCGGGTGATGATGCGTAAGGACGTGACGGGGCCAGGACTCTTGCTGGACCCGCATAAGGCAATTTGGGGCGTTGCAGTTTCCATTCCGTCGATTAAATCGCATCATTTTCTTGTGGTTTTAATTCTTTTTCTTAAAAATTAAATATTTGAACGAATGATTCACTATTACTCATTTTTCGAAAAACAATAAATTTTAGACATTCTAGAAATTTCTAAAATTTATTGTTTTTCGAAAAATCATTTTCTTTTTGGAGTTTTTGAAGATATTTTTTTGTTCTAGTCCCCGCAGGAAAAATGGCTGACTCTTTTTGCTCAGCTGCTTTACTACTGATATCGGCCGTCGCTGAGCGTTAAACGGGTTTATGTTGCCTATTTGTTTTTTTATGAAATTTAAAACCCTGATCACTTCGCACGGGATTGCCGAGCAAGAATTCCGGCCAACGCAATTTGTACTAAACTTTCACACCCAAAAAGGCTTGAGTTTTAGGGACCCAATATAAGCTGAGTACCGAAGCCCTACTTTGTTTTCTCTCCACTCTTCTATATTTTTCCCTGGACACATTTCAAAAATCAGTTGTTTAAGAAAAAAAATCATCTTACATTTTATTTTGCGAAAAGTATGTGAATGACACTAAAACATTTATTGCTAATCAAAGAAGTTCGGAAGGATTGATTATCAAGGCATCTATTAGTCAAGCATCTGGACTTAGCCATGTACCGTCAAAACTGTAAGAACATCATAAAAATCGCTTTAGAAGTGCCATAAAAAAAATCACCGAATAACAGTTTTGCGGAGTCAACAAAAAGAGTCTATTAGACATCAAATTTGAGTGATAAAACTCGAGTTAATTCTGAATTATATCCTGCGAAAGATTTGTGAGTATAAAATGTATATTGCGAGGTGTTAATGTTGCAGTGATAGCTACAGAAATAATCCTAGCAAGTGATTTATCGATTACAGTATACTATTGTGAGATTAACTACAGTCCATACTCCCATAGCTTTGATTTTCGAAAATAGCGTCCCTATTTGGATAAATCGTCCTTATTGAGATATACAAAAACGTTGATTTTATAGAAATAGTGCCGTTCTAAACAAAAACAAAAGAGACCAAAACTAAAAACAAAACAAGGTCACGATATAGAACCCATAACACAAGAGCCATAGCCTATGGCTCATATGTTTCTCGAGTCAAAAACTCGTTAATCCCGGCACATCTCCAATCACGAATTGTGAAGTTTGTCACAACTTTTCACCGAATGTCACCAGATGACCTACACGCTTAGTTTTTCAGTAGGTGAGTATTTTGTTATTTAACATTACCTGAGAGTTAATATTAAATAACAGGACTTTTTGATAACCCGTAGGTGGAAATTGTGTGCACGTATGCACAGACTTAAAAATTCACAATAATTCGCAATAATTCTGGTAAAACTGGTATAGCCAAGTTGTAGAGCTCGTCAAACTAAATCGATCTGACTATTAAGAAATTTATTTGGGCCACCAGGGCCCCCTAGAGAGCTGTTTGAAATATCCAACCTTCGCGAAAAAATACCGCCAATGAAATTTTCTCGAAAAGTTGCAATTCTGTCCTACGGGGTTAAAAAACAGGTTACAACGAACGTCGTAGAGTATACTGGGAGTGAGGTATTTTGGAGACCTTTTTGGGCGCCAAAAACTTGTTTTTAGGGATATTCGGGCTGAAACATCAACCAACCAAAAAGCTCTTCAGCGTCCATTGATCAGCTATACAAAAAAATTACGAAAGTTCCTAGATGACTGTCTGACAATAATCATGGTGCGTGAAAAAATAATGTACAAATTTAAATAGTTCCTGATTGATGACACAAAGTGTGCACGGCATTTAGACTATTTTTTGTAAGCAGTGTTACTAAGCACTGTCTCCAAGATTTTTAAATACCGGTACAAAATTGACAGTACTTTCCCGAATTTGTCTTTTTATACGTATTTCATATCAAATCATTTTTTTTTGTCAAATAAATACATTTGGTCATAGTATAACCTCATACTCGTTTCCGCAACACGTCTCATTTCACAAAATAAGCAAAATATAAAATTGAAAAAAGGTAAGAAACTGATTTTGAAAAATAAAATAATGAACGAAGTATTAAAGAGGCCCAATCATTTCGATGGCGTTGCAAAATGAGAATGATCAAAGTTTTCCGATGACAGATAAAGACGCCGATGATGATTGTATTGAAGTCAGAGATGTGAAAGTTCTGTTTTAACTCCCAGGGAGAAGTGCGTGTATATAGACACACAACTTGTTTTTTTTTTCGTCGATTTAAGGCATATGGAGGCCCCGTAGGGCAAAACGGGTATTGCTGACCCCCCTTAACTTTTCGAAAAAATTACATTGACGGTATTTTTGCGTAGGTTGGAGATTTCAAACAGCTCTCTAGGGGGCCCTGGTGGCCCAAATCAATTTCTGAATAGATCGACGTAGTTTGACGAGTTCTACAACTTGGCTCTACCAGTTTTTTGAATTATTGCGAATTATTGTGATTTTTTTAAGTGCGTGTTTATATACACGTGTTTTTCCTCTACGGGTTCCCAAAAACTCCTTCCCCCTGAGAGTTAATTACCAGAACAGAACAGAGCGTTTTTATTTGGTGAATATGATCCATATTAATAATATGATAGTAGTGTCATTAATATAAAACGGTACGTTCTGTTCGTTTAGACAAGAAAAAATAAGAATTGGACGGGTCAATTTTTAACAGTTTTTTTTCGAAAAATTGACCCGTCCAATTCTTATTTTTTCTTCTCTTAGTGTGACAGATTTTTCCCAGAGCGGTGTGACTGCGTGAGTTCGTAATATACATGTTTTGGTGAACGTTCTAAATGATCTTTTTCGTTCTGATAAACGGTGTTTTTATGTTTTATTGCGAACGTTCAAAATTAATGTTTACGTTCTGATAAACGTTATTTTACGTTCTATTGTTCTATTTGCGCTATTATTATAAGATCCTAACATCTGGTAAAAAAAACATGTTTTTTTTTTCATATCCCTGGTTGAAGTAAGTTCAATTATTGATGAGGAAACTGACGGTAATGAATCGGTAACGTTCAGTGAAAATGATAACGAAGAACGTAATAATCTCAATAATGAAAAAGAGTCAAGTCACACAAGTACTGAACTAAAAACCGACGGTACAGCACGTTCAAAATCAAAATCAAAACATGCATCAAAAAAAAGTTCGAAAAGAGCATCACAGAAAAAAAGTTTAGTTATTCAAAATAATTCGGATGTTGACAGTTTTGGGCTGACTGACCAGGACAAAGAACAGCTAGGGGATTTGTTATGAATAAATCATTATGAAAATAAATAATAATGTAGGCCAGACCATCATAGTAAATTTAACCTGTTTTTAAACTGAAAAATTAAAAAAAAAGCCGTAGAATATCGCAGTGATATTCAAACGCGACAAAAATGAATAATGTTACCACTTTTTGGTAACCGTACTTGACAGCGCGTCTGAGGCCTGCATTGAGCTATAAAAGGACCAATGACAGCCCACGTAGGCCTCGGACGCGCTGTCAAACAACGTTACCAAAAAGTGGTAACATTATTTATTTTTTTCGCGTTTCAAAATCACTCCGATATAAGACCATAAATATAAATTATATTATACCGTAAATTATTCAGCTAAATTTCGCTAGCTAGTTTTAAGGGCGATTTTTATGTAAAAGTTATGGCAAATATTCTGGAAAAAAACAGCAGAAAACCGTCAAAGAATGGATCGTACAAAAAACTTAATTCAAATCTATGTGTATGATACACCACCTGTGCAGTTATGTTTCCACCAATTTTTTAAAAAAGCGGAAACATAACTGCACCGTCGGGAACATAACTGCGCAATGTGTGGGCACATTGTCTGAAATTTGTAAGGGCGGAAACATAACTGCACAGGTGGTGTATACCACCTGACTGGTTATCTTACCACCAATTATATTACCAATATTGGGTTGTCTTTTTAGACCACAACGCATCGAG
>SCLG01000118.1:450022-472044 GCA_004367875.1 Oikopleura albicans
GTGCGAAAACACCCCATCGGTTTTTGAACATGGGCCTCTTTCCATTAAAATAGGCGTTATACAGACTGATGTAAAAAGACACATATGTCCTATAGGACTTTTTCGCAAATATTGAACTTTTTTTTGATACTGGGTTTCAACACTTTTGAAAAAGTCGGATGTGTCTTTTTACATCTGTTTGCATAACTGTATGTTAATTTATTTTTATATTCTGCTGATCCTGCTGAAAATGTGCCTTGAGGAAGTTGCAAATGCGATAGTAATAAAGTCAGTTAGTTTATGAAAAAAATGTATTTGGTAACGAAGTAACCGGAAGCAATAAAAAGTAATGCAAAAAGTCGATTTTATTATCATTTTATGCGAATAATTACTACAGCCAAACAATTGATATATATATTGTCGGCTATGTACAGTTTCACAAGTGGCGACCAAGGTGACGAAAAGTATAATTTAGACATGGTCTCCACGGGAGAGTGGGGGGGTTAAATGGAACAGAATCAGACTAAACTATTACCGAGGTTGGTTCAGACGGCTATAAGGTCAGACGACTCTACTTGCTCGTCATCATAGCAACGAACTCCTCGTAATTAACTTGACCGTCACCATCGATATCAGCTTCACGAATCATTTCGTCAACTTCTTCATCTGTTAACTTTTCACCCAGATTCGTCATAACGTGACGTAATTCAGCTGCTGATATGTATCCGTTTCCGTCTTTGTCGAACACACTAGAAAAACCGTTAACTTAAGAAAGTGTTAACTTTAGGAAACAATGTGCGGAAGGAACAAAATTGAATTGGTCGAACTTTTTGTTCGATCAATTACACGTTATTCACATTAGATATTATTCAGTTTGTACTTTATCCCAATTCAAACCGTGTCAAGTCTACACTTGAGCTCAAAAAGTGTTAACTTAACCCCAAAAGGTTATTTACTGCCAAACGTGAATGAGTTCCAAAGAGACTAAACCTTTAGAGCCCACCTAAACGTATTGGTAATTTACTGAAATTCTATTGGCTGTGGCTTTTTGTTTAATTTAGATGGGTGTCTAGATATTTATATTTAGTTGATAAAATTTTACTTCAACAAGAAATTATATATTTTTCTAATTGAATGTACGAATCCTTACACTAACGTTATTAATTAATCACCAGTATTTTTGGTCGATAAATCAATAATTTGCTCAAGTTGTACAATATATATATATATAATCGTTAAAATTTTATTGGCCAGAGCAAAAACAATGGAGTAGTCTAATCAAATGGAGTACCAACTGAATCAGCCTATAGAATTTCAATTGTAACAGTCATTACAAATGAAACAGGGTCAAAAATTTTTTTTCATCCTTTTTGACCCGCTTTCAGTTGAAAAAACGACACAAAACCCAGAAAAAGCGACAAAAAATGAGCAAAAACCACAAAAAATGAGGAAAAACGACGAAAATTTCGATTGTAACGGTCATTACAGATGAAATCGGGTCAAACATTTTGTCACCCTTTTTGACCCGCTTTCAGTTGACAAAACGACACAAAACTCTGAAAAACGACAAAAATTGAGGAAAAATGACAAAAAAAAAAATGGGGAAAATGAGGAAAATTTTTGAAAAAGGCATACCGGAAGGCTTCACGTATTTCTTCTTCTGAGTCAGTATCCTTCATTTTGCGCGCCATCATGGTGAGGAATTCAGGAAAATCAATAGTTCCGTTCCCATCTGCATCGACCTCGTTGATCATGTCTTGCAATTCAGCTTCGGTTGGATTTTGTCCCAGTGATCGCATTACTGTACCCAGTTCTTTTGTGGTAATGGTACCATCCCCATCTTTATCGAATAGCGAAAATGCCTCTTTGAATTCAGCGATTTGCTCCTCTGTTAGCTAGACACACCGCGGGTAAAGCTTTCGATTGGATCAGAACGCCCGAGGGCAAATTTCGCAAATTTAGATGCATGGCCCGGCTATACTACTATAATCGAACGTGTCCGAGTGCTAACCAGCTGGGGCACCAAAAAATGATCTAAAGTTAAAATCGCCTAAAGGACAGTAAAAAACGTACGAATGCTAATTCGACACACTTTTTCTTTGAATGTTAATTGTGTCGATTTAGCCTTGAGTCAGTATAGGCCTTTAGAAAAATTAAACTTTCTCGCTCCCAAGCGAATTTATAGGGGGACTATAAATGTCCTTTTATGTGAATATCTGTAAATGTAAATGTTTTCAAAATTTTTTCGAAATATCACAAGGGACCGTTTTTTAACAAAATCTGACTGAAAAACTCGCATATTAAGAGATAAAAACACAAAAAATGGGCATATAAAAATACTCTGGCTCGTGATTGGCTAGCCAGCAATCGTGCTCGTCCACTTGTAGTCATATAGACGAACCATACGGTACAAAATAAAAAAAATTACAAACCTGATCTGCCATTGTGAAAACCCGTCTAAAATTACTTTTTTCTTAATTTTATTTCAATCTCGGTGAATGAACTTCTCAAATGGTGTTTTTAAATTCGCACCACAGTCTATGTAGATTCTAGAAAAAAAAAATCACGAACAAAAAAAAAAAGGCGAAATTATTTTGGTGAGCTCGAGAATGACTGGCGAGAAAAATTGAGCTCGGTCGCACTATATATATAACCCGCGCTAGGCGGCTGACAACAAAATCTGAGAAATATATAAAATATAGAATAAAAAAATGCGCGTTTTAAAAGGCACACAACAGTAGACACATAAGACAAGTGTGAACACAGGATTAGAGGCGTTGGACAAAAGGCAACCGCCCGCAAAGGTGTCACAATTGGTTCTTCAGACGAGCAGGGGTTCACCTTACACATACAAATTTATCTCTCTCTCTTTTTTTCTCTCGGCTGCTCTAAATATACAAAAAAAGCATCTCTCTTATTTTTCCTAATTTGATAAACCACTCGTCATTATGAAGATCCAAAAAAAAGCAAAAAAAAAAAAAGAAAAAAAAAGTGATCTCTCTCTTTTCTCTCTCGATTTTCGATCTCTCTGCCCACAGGCTAATCAACCATCATGTCTTCAATTTTTTTTTTTTTTTTCGTCGACATAAATCAATTTCTACGAAAAAAAAGATTAAAAAAAATGTAAAAACAAAAGCAAAAAACAAAAAAAATCGTGCGGTTACCAAAAAAAATCTCTCTAGACGAAAAAAAAAACTCTGAAATCGTTAGCACTTCGTAAAACGCAGAGCACAGAAAAAAAAAGCACAAAAACAGTGAATCAGTTTTCGTGGTGACTCATACGACCACTTTGGGCCAATCAGCGGCCGACAATTTAACACCGATAAACAAACGCTTTAAAAAAATGCAAGAAATTAATTTTCCCGCACAATTTGGGTACCTGATTTCTGTACTGATTTAGTGTGTATGAGTTCGTATATATGGGTTTTTGACAAATTTTTTTTTTGTATTTTCCCCCCTGGGTATGTAAAATGGGGCCAAACGCGTTTTTTTTGAGAATTAGAGAATAAAATAGAGACATCTATATGGTTTCACAAAATTAAAATTTCCTTCCAAGTTCGAATTTTCCAAGTTGAAATTTCCGACCCACATCGTGAAAAATTCTCAGTTCTAAACATCCAACGCTATTACAGTCCTTACTTCTTTTTTGGACGCTCTTTTTTCGAACGCTTTTTCGGCCAAAATGGGGCCATTCTAATAGAAAAAGGGTCATTTTTGTTATGATGCTCCTTTTTCGGACGTTTTTTTCGAGAACCGAAAAAGGAGTAAGGACTGTAAGTAATTACTTATTCCTGAAAAATCCTTTTAACTCTCGAGTTCCTTAAATGTACTATCCGGTGGTGCCCTCAGCTGAGTAAAAATGCACATTATTTGTTTGATTCCTATTTTTTTTTTGGTATGAACAAATTTTCATGTGATAATGATAATTTTACGAAATTTTGATTTTTAGGTCCACTATTCACACATTTTCGGTTTCCAAAAAAAAAAAAATTCCAAATATATTTTATTCCTACACTTCGTGTGATTATTAACGGAGTACAATAATCCGATCCGTGATATGGAGAACAAAAAAATGAAAAATATACGGTAAGTACCGTGTGCGAGCCTTAGCGGCGACACACGGTACATTTTTAAGTTAAAAATTACCTAGCTTGGGACGCAAGAACTTACTAATTTTATGAATTTATTTAAATCAGCGAAAAAAGTTCTCTTTGGAAAAAAAAATATGTGAAAAATATGATGAAGTAAGATTTTCACTTGATAATGGGATTTTGTTAATGAGTTATCGTGTCTTGTGTCGCTCTTATTATCCTGTTCGGGTTTTGTTACACGCGATTACCCTTGGGAGTTAATAATGATGATGAGTATTATATGACAATTTAACATATTATTCCATGTCATTTGTTTTCAACAAATCGTTAGGCGCGAACTAGTTTGTAGACTTTAACCAGTCCTCATATCGCCCGTATAAATAGATATAACCCCTGTACGACGCTTAGACAAATGATAAAAATGAAACTATAATATATAAAAGGGAAAAAAACTTTTTTGGGAAGATGTTACCTTTTTAAAACGTTAATATAGCATACAGGTCATGCGTACGTTTCAGATTTTCGTTCCTGGACAGAATGTCGTTTATTTTAATTTTATTTAACCAGACCGAAACTTTAATTTTTGGGGTAATACGTTGGATACCTGTATTTAAAAATTCTTGCGTGCGTGGAAACCCTAATATACTGATCGTGATTTATATCTGAGATTGGTTATATTAAAACCGTTTATAAGGTCTGAGATTTGCGAAAAAATCTTCGCACCCCTATTAAGGTCTTATACTGGAAAAAAATTAGGTCGAACTTTTCCAGATGATATGGTCTTATCATAACTCTTACGGTCTTTTGAAAATGCATTTAAGGTATTATGGTCTTTTTTTTCTAAAGACCTTATACAGTTGATCACTAAACGAGTTGACGGTTTCGTTTCCGATTTTTTCGTCAAAAACTGTCAACTCGTTAGGTCTTTGTCAACTCGTTAGGTCACTTTTGCCCCTTTTTGCCCGAAAAACGCCGAAAAACTGTCAACTCGTTAGGTATTTGACAACTCGTTAGGTGTCAACTCGTTTAGTGATCAACTGTAACCAACTTTGTAAATTTATGAGAAGCAAATCATGATAAAAAAAACTGTTGAAAATGTCGAAAACTCCGTATCTTGGGTTTTCCACAATCTTCCTCCATCAAAAAGTAACTTTAGTATTAATGAATTTTAAATTAAAGGCGATATTATTAAAATTATCAGTCAATAATAACTTTCCCACGGTCAACCTGAATAACCCCTTTATTGTGGAAACAAAAGAGTTGTTTGAAATGTAACTTTAAATGTCATATGATATTTTTCATCAGATATGTGCGCTGAGATTAACGCGTCTCCATATGTTTATCGAAAATCAGCGCTAGATTAACCGCATTTAGTCAGACCGAATTATCGACATATTATTTTAATGTATGTCAGATAATAATGTATTTGTAAGCCGTGACCCTGTAATCAACCCCCAAAATGTTTACTTATTTGATAAAGTTATAAGTGAATAACGTCTTATATATAATTATATGATATAAATCTACCGGGTATTTTTAATATCACTGATGAAATCATACTGTTTCAATTGATATAAATTATATCAATTCAAACAGTACGATTTCGTCAGTGATATGGAAAATACCCGGTAGTACGTTAGTAGGGTAAACACAACTATTTTCAAAATTTAAACAGTAATAATGCTCGCTTTTAGCTCCTTTTACATATAAATTTATCAATTTAAACTTTACATTTGAAAACTTTAAATTGATATATTTATATGTAAAAGGAGCTTAAAGCGAGTATTATAACTGTTGGATATTTGTTACGAAGTACTTTATTGGATAAATTATTTTAATATTAGAAGCATTTGAATATTAAATATATCGTTTTATTATTATATGATATACACCCCCTGCGCTGTGATCTAGTCACACGTTATCTTGCAGATTTTCCCGTTGGCTCCGTTATCTTGCAGATTTTTTTCGGTCAATTTTCCAGGAATCCCTATCGTTATGTCTTAAGAACTGCGCTGTTACCTTGCGGATTTTTTTTCATCCGATAAATGCAAGATAACAGCGCAGGGGGTGTAATTTACATCATTTACATCATTACATCATTTTTATTAGGTATGACCAAATAAGGTGTAAGTTGTCGGGAACTTTTCGAAAAATTCGCCTTTCTTTATAAAGTCTTTATTCATATTATAGGGGGTTGATTTTAAGGTCTGAGATTTCGTCCGCCTGGGAAAATCATATTTTTTTTTTGGAAAAATTATGATTTTTTTCGCTTATAATTTATAGGATATTGTCTTTTTGATGCGCTTCGACAAAGTGACTTTGGTATTATAGTCGATTTTTCAGATTGTTATTAGGTCTTATGGTGGTTTGAAAATGCATTTAAGGTCCTATGGTCTTTTTTATTATGACCTTATAACGAATCCGCTGTACACATTATCCAATTTGTACTTTATATCAATTTAACCCGTGCCCTATTTTGGTTTTAGAGAATCGTTCTCGCCATCCTGTCGTCAACATGGACGAAACGCCCCAAACTGGATGGGACTACGATTCTTATAAACGCCGAATTTTGTCAACATCGCCCGTTGACGATCGAATTATCGCGATCGAAGAATGTGCGCATATGGTCAGTAAACTGACGGAAAAAGAGAAAGTTGCCGCCGCACAACTCATCATTTTGCCGCTGTCATCCGGAAGCACATCAAGCCTCCGGAGGTCGATATTTGAAAATGTTGAGGTCGGTTTTACTTTTGGACAAAGTTGCAAAAGAGCAATTTCAAAGTTTAACACTATTAGTAATACAGTCCTTACTCCTTTTTTGGNTTTGTCGATTATAGGGCCAGTTTTTTAGGCTCTGACCTTATAACCAACAGCGTCTGTGTCGATATTATCATTAGTTCGAGAGTTAACGGTTAAAAAATCTATGTCTGAGGAGAAAATGTGATTTATAGTGATTACCTTATAACCAACCCAGTTGATTGCTTAAAAAGTTAGCTTTGTCCTAAAGTAAAATGTGACGAAAGTATGTGGTGAAACAGAGCAATAGTCAATCGTGTAAATATGCTCTGGGTGGCTTACTGCTCGAAATTGAGGTTATGTCGAACCGGTTGGTGAATGCGGCCGGTTCAAGAATGGCCCAAGAAGAGGCCCTCCTGTGGTTAAAACTCATGAACATTATGGCGAAAAATGCACCCGATCTTCTTCAGGGCGAAGTTATTAAAAAGTTTACCGCCATTACTGCTAAACTTGCTTCGGCTGGACTTTGCGGGAAAAGGTACTATTAAAAAGCCTTACAAAAATGTTCGTATCTTTTCTGCTACCGAAAGTTTGGTACAGGGGTAATCCAATTCTGGACAGTTAAAAAAAGTCCAATTCCGGGACGGTTTTTAGTGAAACATTGACACCAGGGCTCGTCATAATTGGCTCGTTTTTGGGCTCGGCTAGGCTTTTGAGGGGACATTTTTTTTTTCGCTCGGCTCGGGCTCTATGAAATTTTCTTTGGCTCGGCTCGCTATCGTTAAAATTTTCCCGAGCCGAACCAAGCCAACTTGCAATTTTTGGCTCTGACGCGAGCCAATTAAGAGTCCGGAATCCGGATTGAGATGAAAGTCCGATTTTGGGACAAAAAGGTTCTTTGAGTCAAAATATCAAACTGTCCCGCAATTGGACTGCCCCGTGTATAACGCAAAAGTAAAAACGCATCCACGCAGTTTACGTTGCGTTTTGAACTCGCTAGTTTATTAACTCTAGGGGTTGCTAACTCTTGGGTCAAAACTTCGAAAATGTTAAATTAAATGCACACTTTCCCAGCGCATCTCTTTAATTGGATTCAGCCCTGCGCCCATTCTAGCCTTTGTGGAAACCAAAAATTGCGGTCGGAATGGGCGCGTGTGGGTTTAAAACGTGAACATTGCGATTTTTTACATTTTATTCATAGTAAACCGTCGATCGAAAACCGATATAAGGGGCGCTTAGCGAACGTTTTGCAAAACGAGAAAATTCACGATTTTGTTGTCGCCACTGATGATGACTCTTTACTCGTTTTAAAGACGTTTTTAATATCGGCGGAAAAACCGGAACTCAAGAAGGCAATACTGGCCGGAATGGTTAACATTATAAATGATAAGAAAATATCCCGTCGTCATGATCTATTCGTTCTAGAGTTTGCTGCACGAACTCTGCTAGAATCTGATGTCAAAGGATCGGTTAGTTTTTGAGCACATCACCCTAAAATGCCATTTTTTTCCATTTTTTTCCAAAAACGCCAATATTACTTGTAAGACATCACTAACATGAAAATTCTACAGGAGAGATCTGGTTATAAGGTCTCAAGTTGTGACGTCTATAAGGTCAAGTCAGTTTTTTTGAAAGTCTACTTATTGGCAAAAATTTTCAAATGAAGACCCCGCTGGCACATTTTTTTAGAGAAATCATGTCTTTTTACACTTATTTTCATAAAAATCATGTGTTTTTGAACTGTTTTTCCAGCACCTTAAGGTCTTATGGTTGATAAAATTTGTTAGTTGTCCTATTTTTTCAGATAGTTATAAAGTCAAGCCAATTTTTTCAAAGTGCATTAAGGTCAACTCAGTTTTTTAGACTTTCACCTTATAACCAGCCCCTCCAAGTGAACTTGCGGTTCTTTTAGATGATTTTTTCTATGGCCGATGTCGAAATAAAAAATTGGGGTCTGTCAATGTAAAATTGTGTTAAAATAATTCAAAAATCGTGCGACTAGTTATTCAGTAAATAGAAAAATAAACCGGGCCTAGATCTTTTACCTCATTTCAAAAAACAAATGCTGCGAGCTCCAGAGGTGGGCTGTGCGCGGTTAGCATCGGTAATTAATGGTACAGTCAGTGCTGGAATGGACTTATCCAATCATGTTACAGAGCTCCACGACAGTCTGGTAAAAGTGACCATTGGTACCAATGAAGAAAATTCCGCGCTGGCGAAGAAAACATTGTTAACCCTGTACGATTCGTGTAAGTCCGCAGAGGTTAATCTCGTGCCTTTACCTGAATATCTGAGAAAGGTATGGAATGGAAAAGAAGGAAAAATAACACAAGGTTGTGGTTTTAGTAGAAGCTTCGCTATCATCTTTTTCAGAGTGTATTTTTGATAAAAATGTTTTTTATGCAAAATTGAAGACCTCAAATCAGAGGTAGGCACATTGGATTTTTTTTGTTACCCGAATTCCGTTACCCGAGTTCAAATCAAAGTCATTTTGGGCCAAAAATTTTTGGCGGTAAAGTTTTATTGCTTAGAAATAGTTTCGTGATGCCCAAAGCAATCGATTCATGTTTTTTGAATGTTCAAAAAGGTTTATATACTTTATTTTTGTACATAATTTGGAAATATTTCTGTCTAGAAATTTGTTATGGTTAAAATTTTATGATATTTAAATCTTATGATTTTTAAATTTACGTCTACTCAGCGTTTTACATTAATTTCCGCCGTTTTTTCTAGTTAGCCAAACTCGAGTTTTTGGCCAATATCGCTCCAAATATCGTCATCTAGAAAATGCGGGGGAAAACGGCGGAAATTCATGTAAAACGCCGAGTAGTATATAAATTCTTCCGTTCTTCATGCCATCAAAGATCGCTAATAATCGCCTTTAAATACCTTAAAAACTACCTAAATTGGAAACACCCGTTAGTTAAAACCTGTGATGTTTTCTGAATTTGAAACTCAACCATATTTTACGTTAAAAATATGTCTTGACATCTACTAAAAACCTCCCACAAGCGAGCGCTAAAGCGGATTTATTATCATTGTTTGGTGCGTTTGTTGGCAGTCCACTTCCGGTTCGAACTGCGGCTATTTCCGCTCTGTGTGCTTGTGGCGAGAAGGAAACGACCGAATCGGTCATTGAAGCCCTTTTCAAGGCGCTGAATCAGTTAACTGACGTTACTGCCGACGCTAGCATCATTAACGTGCTGTTGGAAACGATACAAAAATTATCCAAAGGCTCTGGTATAGGCTTATATGGGTTCATTTCGGCACTTTATGGCCAAATAACGGAGGAAACAATTTCGGCGTTTGACAAATCAAAAACTCAACTTTTATTTCAATGCTTTGAAAAGGTAAATATTAACGAAAAAGTATTTGGTGGGCTGCAGTTATGTTAACAAAAACGTGCGCCATTATCTTTCAGATTTTTGAGACCCAATGCTCAGGATATTCGTGTTTGAAATGTATTTCGCTCTGAAAATGTGCTTCTTTTTTCAATTTTGTGTCGAAAATTTGTGTCTCTAAGGTCAAGCCATTTTTAAATCATGTCTTTCTTCCCTGTTACACGAAGAGGAACTGAAGAAAATGCTCCCCTTTCTTCAGGTCATTTTAAACTAAATTGGGTTTTATGGGAAACTATATATATATTTTTCATTTTAAAAACAATTTCATTGTGGGTAATATGGGAGAGCCAAAAAACTATGTTCGCGTTTATCGCGATTTTTTTTCCCAACCGGTAATATCTGAAGACTTCTAAATGCTCGATCGACTCCGCTGTGGTCGATTACCCCCTTATAATTACTTTTATTGGTTTATTAACTTAAAAATCGGGACAAAAATCCTAAGCGGCCGATTTTGGAAAAGTCTATATACACTCTTTTACAGTCCCGATCTTCTTGATGTGCATATTGCGTTTTCGAAAAACGTGCACATCAAGACAGTCCGTCATCATGGTACATTTTTCTGCTTTTGCTTAACTGGCTTGTCAGAAAACTTTTTAGGTTGAATTTTCGAATTCAAACTGTACATTTTTGGGTCTAGGTTAAACTTAAGAATTAGTATTTTGATTTTGATTATTTAAAATTTAACACAAATATAATATAATACAAATGTACTACAGTCTCGAACTTCTTGATGTACATGACTGCCTTAGTGTGCACTTGTGTAGCAAAAGGCTGCCAAGACGACCAAATGTTAAATTGTGTATTTTTGTTGTTTTATTACACACATTGAACGTCTTATTCAGATGGAAAAGAACACTTCTGCCGGATGTGCCGCTCTCAATATTCTTCAAAAATTATCATCGTCCGGCAGCGACAATGTTAAAAGTGATTTGGACGCAAAAGTAATTCAAAAACTGGGCGCTCAGTTGACGCCCAAAATGGTGAAATTGATATGTCAGGGGGCCGCACTCCAAGAGTATTCATTATTTGCGCTGAATACCCTAAAATCATCATCTTCCATCCCGCCTGCTGTGTGCGACATTTTACTAACTATCATTATACGTCAATTTTTATTGGGGCCTTATAACACTAGAGTTGAAGAGGAGTTTAAGGCCATATCTTCATCAAAGGTAGCTTTTTTTTAGGTCGCACCAAGGTTAATTAGTAGAAGTTTTTCATTTTCGATTTATTACTATCATGTGATAATCATCGGGGGTCTCTCGATGTGCATGTCTCTCTCAGAGGTCGGCACTTTTGGACCCTACCCGAATTGGACCCAAATTTTTTAGGGCTGGGTCCATTTTATTTTTGCCTGGGTCCAATTCGGGTCCATTTGGGTTGGGTTGGGTCCACTTTTTTTTTAATTTTTGCCGACCTCTGGTCTCTCTCGATATGCATATCTCGCTGTGCAAGTTTTACAGAAATCGAAAATGCATATCGAGAGACCCCTGGCTGAGGGGGCAGTAACCCGAACGCAGTAAGTCGAACGCAAAGTAAGTCGAACGCAAAAAGGCACTACGAACGCAGTAAATAAAAACATTTTAAACTGAAAGTCGAACAAAGCTGAATGTCGAACGGTTTTTTTCCGTGACATTCAAAACACGAAATCGAACGGGCTGCACTTCGAACGCCGAAAGTCGAACGCCCAAAGTCGAACGCCAAAAACTCGAACCCCAAAAGTCGAACGCAGTAAGTCGAACGCCAAAAACTCGAACGCCAAAAATCGAACACCGAAAGTCGAACGCCACAAGTCGAACACCAAAAACTCGAACGCCAAAACCCAAACACCGAAAGTCAAACGCCAAAAACTCGAACGCCAAAAGTCGAACGAAGTAAGTCGAACGCCAAAAACTCGAACGTTTTTGGCGTTCGACTTTCGGCGTTTGAGTTTTGGCGTTCGAGTTTTTGGCGTTCGACTTACTGCGTTCGACTTTCGGCGTTTGAGTTTTCGGCGTTTGAGTTTTGGCGTTCGAGTTTTTGGCGTTCGACTTTTGGCGTTCGACTTTCGGCGTTCGACTTTTGGCGTTCGACTTTTGGCGTTCGAGTTTTTGGCGTTCGACTTTCGGTGTTCGACTTTTGGCGTTCGAGTTTTTGGCGTTCGACTTTTTGGGTTCGAGTTTTTGGCGTTCGACTTTGGGCGTTCGACTTTTGGCGTTCGACTTTCGGCGTTCGAAGTGCAGCCCGTTCGACTTCGTGTTTTGAATGTCACGAAAAAAAACCGTTCGACATTCAGCTTTGTTCGACTTTCAGTTTAAAATGTTTTTATAAAAAAATGCGTTCGACTTTCAGTCGTTCGACTTACTGCGTTCGTAGAGCCTTTTTGCGTTCGACTTACTTTGCGTTCGACTTACTGCGTTCGGGTTACTGCCCCACNCCTCGTAGATCGCCTAAATTTGAAACACTCGTTAGTTAAAACCTGTGATGTTTTCAATTTGAAACTCAACTATATTTTACGTTAAAATATGTCTTGACATCTACTAAAAACCTCCCACAAGCGAGCGCTAAAGCGGATTTATTATCATTGTTTGGTGCGTTTGTTGGAAGTCCACTTCCGGTTCGAATTGCGGCTATTTCTGCCCTTTGTGCTTGTGGCGAGAAGGAAACGACCGAATCGGTCATTGAAGCCCTTTTCAGGGCGCTGAATCAGTTAACTGACGTTACTGCCGACACTAGCATCATTAACGTGCTGTTGGAAACCGTGCAGAAATTATCCAAAGGCTCTGGTATAGGCTTATATGGGTTCATTTCGGCACTTTATGGCCAAATAACAAATGAAACAATTCCGGCGTTCGATAAATCGAAAACCCAACTTTTATTTCAGTGCTTTGAAAAGGTAAATATTGAGGAAAAAGTATTTGGTGGGCTTCAGTTATGTTAACAATAACTTGCGCCGTTATCTTCCAGATTTTTGAAAGCCCATGCTCCAGATATACGTGTTTTTTCAAATGTACTGCGCTCTGAAAATACGCGTTTTTTGCAATCTTATGTTGAAAATTTGCGTCAAAGGTCAAACCATTTTTTTTGTAAAATCATGTATTCATTCCACGTTCCACGAAGAGGAACTGAAAAGATGGTCCACGTTATGTTATAGACTATATATTTTTAATAGTTTCAATACGGGCGAGTTTGGGTAGAATGTGAATAAAAAACTAGAAATTTGGCGTGTATCTAGGTTTATTTCCCACCCGATACTATTTGGAGACTTCTAAATGCCACAATCGACTCCGCGGGGGTCGATTACCTCTAGAAATAATCTTAATCGGTAAATTAAAGCAACTTCAAAATCGGGTAAAAAATACCCTAACTTAAGTTTACCCTAACTACATATTTTAGTACATATTTTTCGTGTTTTGATAACACACATTGAACGTCTTATTCAGATGGAAAAGAACACTTCTGCCGGATGTGCCGCTCTCAATATTCTTCAAAAATTATCATCGTCCGGCAGCGACAATGTTAAAAGTGATTTGGACGCAAAAGTAATTCAAAAACTGGGCGCTCAATTGACGCCCAAAATGGTGAAATTGATATGTCAGGGGGCCGCACTCCAAGAGTATTCATTATTTGCGCTGAATACCCTAAAATCATCATCTTCCATTCCGCCTGCCGTATGCGACATTTTACTAACTATCATTATACGTCAATTTTTATTAGGGCCTTATAACACTAGAGTTGAAGAGGAGTTTAAGGCCATATCTTCATCAAAGGTAGCTTTTTTTAGGTCGCACCAAGGTTAATTATTTATCCTGGCCTAGACTATAACCGCAACAGTCCTTACTCCTAGTAGAAGTTTTTCATTTTCGATTTATTACTATCATGTGATAATCATCGGGGGTCTCTCGATATGCATATCTCGCTGTGCAAGTTTTACAGAAATCGAAAATGCATATCGAGAGACCCCTGGCTGTATTTTTAACGGCGCTCAAATTTTAATAGTCTTAATAGCTTCAGTGAAAAACTGAAATTTTGGTGCAAGCTAAAAAAAGCTACCGAAGAATTTTACCTCGATGGGCCGCGTCTTTCAAAATGAAATTGATCCAAAGGCAACGGAGCAACGTTGCTTAAATGTCGTAAAGCGAATTGTGCACTTAGCTAAACAATCCGGATCGCCTCAAGTGGCCAAAGATCTTCTTGCTTGCTCCACAAAATATCCACTCACAGGGACACTATGGCAAAAAGTAGCATTTCCGGCGGTTTCAACAGTGGAGCCAATTTTAGTTAGGGTATCAATTAAGAGCATGAAATGAGTATTTTACAGTGCTTGATGGTTATCAGGTCTAACATTTAGATCGCTATATAGTGACTATAGTCAAGTCAGTTTTTTTGGCACTTAAATCGTTTTTTACGAAGATCATGATTTGTAAAAAAAATCAGCCCAAACTTTTCCCACCAAAGTCAAGTATTTTTTTGGATTAAGTCTTAATAATTAAGATCATGTCAGTGTTTAGCTTGACCTTACGCCCCCTTTTACAAGGGGGCCCTGTAGAACACTTGGCCTAGCGTCGCAATTTTCTTATGGAAAAAATTTCATGTTGATTTGCTAGAAACGTGGTTAGAAACCATTCATAAAAACAATTTAAAGAGAAACAATTATGGTTTTCAAGGTGAGTTTATACGGCCAAGTCATTTTTAATGCATAAACCCTTTAAGTTAAAGGTCAAACCAAATTGAGACACCGACTGTATAACCGACCGCTATCAGAATCAGTTTGAATTTTTATCCACAGAAGTAAAATATTTAATTTTCTTACCAGCTGATACCCATATTTATAGTCCTTGAGTTTGAAAAGAAAATCACTCTGCAAGAAGTCATCGATGCCGATATTTGCAAGCAAGCAGGCATCCTCGCCGCCGTGTCCGACATTTTTCAGAAAAAAATTATCTCGCGAATACTCAAGGAAGTACTCGAGAAGCCATGCGCATCATGGGAAGCCATTTCCGATTTTGACATTAATGTTGCCTTAACCCCCGCGGGTGAGTTATACGACACCTCGGTCGTCGCTTCAAAAGAAAAAAAGCTCGACAAAAATTCGAAGGTCGCTTTCAAAATAGGCCATACCAAACTTATATTGCTGCCGAGATCATGTCGTTTGGGGTTTACAGATATTTATATTATAAGTTCTAGAAAATTTTTTTTGTTGGGTACCAAAATCCGATTTTTTTTTTGGCACAACAAATTAAATTTTTGGTTAGGATTAAATCATATTTCGCTAAGATCATATTTGCATTTGATACTTTAGTAATTTGACACCCTGGGGATCATGTAACAACTGTGAACCGATCTCCGATATCAATTTTATTAAAATGTGGGTTTGATGAAACCTAGTATATAAAATTATAAAAATTGTGACCAAGTAGTTCTACTTCCAAAATTTGGCAAATGGAACAATTATTCTCTAGAAGTTAAAAATAAATACAGTCCTTACTTCCAATACGGACGTTTTGGTTCTCGAAAATAGCGGCCGTATTGGGGTGAATCGTAGTAAAGTCTCCATTTTTCGACTGTTTTGANTTAAGGTCAAGTCATTTTTTTCGGGCTTGACCTTATAACCATACCCCCCTGTAGTCTTAATAGCTCTAGTAAAAAACTGAAATTTTGGTGCAAGCTAAAAAAAGCTACCGAAGAATTTTACCTCGATGGGCCGCGTCTTTCAAAATGAAATTGATCCAAAGGCAACGGAGCAACGTTGCTTAAATGTGGTAAAGCGAATTGTTCACTTAGCTAAACAATCCGGATCGCCTCAAGTGGCCAAAGATCTTCTTGCTTGCTCTACAAAATATCCGCTCACGGGGACACTATGGCAAAAAGTAGCATTTCCGGCGGTTTCAACAGTGGAGCCAATTTTAGTTAGGGTATCAATTAAGAACACGTTTTTTGTCTAGATCTCGGTTAGCAGTAAACTCAGGTGTTGCCTCGCACCGAAGAACATGAAATGAGGATTTTACAGTGCGCAGGTTGGAGATTTCAACGTTTGAAATTCAAACGGCTCTCTAGGGGGCCCTGGTGGCCCAAATCAATTTCTGAATAGTCAGATCGACGTAGTTTGGCAAGCTCTACACCTTGGCTTTACCAGTTTTCTTGAATTATTGCAAATAATTGTTATTTTTTAAGTGTGTGTATATATGCACACTGTTCCGCCTACGGGTTATCAATTCACTCCTTCCCCCCTGAGAGTTAAACACTGAGTGTAGAGACCCATTTTCTTATTTGGTTTGAATTTTCTTAATAACTTGAATACAGTTATATAAAACCAATTTAACAATTATGTTTTTCATGTTGAGTTATTACGGTAAAGTCATTTTTAAGGACAAAACCAAATTGTCACATTGACTGTATAACCGACCGCTATCAGAGTCAGTTTGGATGTGTAGCTACAGGAGTAAAATATGTAATTTTCATACCGGCTGATACCCATATATATAGTCCTTGAATTTGAAAAGAAAATCACTCTGCAAGAAGTCATCGATGCCGATATTTGCAAGCAAGCAGGCATTCTCGCCGCCGTGTCCGACATTTTTCAGAAAAAAATCATCTCGCGAATACTCAAGGAAGTACTCGAGAAGCCATGTGCATCATGGGAAGCCATTTCAGATTTTGACATTAATGTTGCCTTAACCCCCGCGGGTGAGTTGTATGACACGTCGGTCGTCGCTTCAAAGGAAAAAAAGCTCGACAAAAATTCGAAGGTCGCTTTCAAAAAAGGCCATACCAAAACTTTTATTTCTGCCGAGATCATGTGGTTTTGGGATTCAGATATTTTTATTATAAGTTCTAGAAAATTATTTTTGTTGGGTACGAAAATCCGATCTTTTTTTGGCACACAATTTAAGTTCTTGGTTAGGACTAAATCATATTTCACTAAGATCATATTTCGCTAAGATCATATTTCGCTAAGATCATATTTCGCTAAGATCATATTTGCATTTGATACTTTAGTAATTTGACACCCAGGGGATCATGTAACAACTGTGAACCGATCTCCGATATCAATTTTATTAAAATGTGGGATTTGATGAAACCTAGCATATAAAATTATAAAAATTGTGACCAAGTAGTTCTTGTTCCAAAATTTGGCAAATGGAACAATTATTCTCTAGAAGTTAAAAATAAATACAGTCCTTACTTCCAATACGGACGTTTTGGTTCTCGAAAATAGCGGCCGTATTGGGGTGAATCGTAGTAAAGTCTCCATTTTTCGACTGTTTTGATACATTTTTTGTCCGCATTGAGTGCGTCTATATTGAGAGTAAGGACTGTATTCAAATAATTTCTCGCAAATTCCAGATCATCTGATAAGGGCAGCAGTAGTAAGTTTAGCTTGGTCTTATTTGAAAACGACCAAAGAACTATGAAGACGAAAAGTGGGCCCTGGAACTAAAACGGAAACAAGAGGCCAAAAAAGGCATCGTTAAGCTCACAAAGGAACAGACTGAGGCTAAAAATAAACAAATGGAAAAAGAAGCGGAAATACGAAAAGAAGTTTACCCGAAATTGATGGAATTTAGAAATGGAATGGCGATTTTAAACGAGGTCATATTGAACCATGGCAAATGCGTTAGATGAGTTTTTTACAGTAGCTCCAAATGGTTGAAAATTATTCGAGAATAGGCACTAGCTTGTGACTATGCCTAAAGTTAAACTTACAATAACCTATTCAGGAAAAAATTGTAAAAAACACCGGTAAAATCTGAAAAACTCTGGTTTATAGCAAGTTGCTATTAGCAACTTCAAATAACCCTTTGTGCTGTTATCTTGTCACCCGTTATCTTGCATTTCCCTTTCGCTCCGTTATCTTGCGGATTTATTTTGCGATAATTTTCCAGGAATCTTTATGATTATGTGTTAATAACTGCGCTGTTATCTTGCAAGTGCCCCCGTTCGCTTCGTTATCTTTCAGATTTTTTTCATTCGAAAGTTGCAAGATAACGGCGCAGGGGGTGTACACGACCAAGTGACCTGATTTAGGTAAGTTAATTGGGTAGGACGTTAACGAAACGCTTACAATTTGTATTGTACGTTACGATTGGTAACATAATTTTAAATATTGTTTTTGATAAGATGATTGAAAATTGTACGGTTCAAAAATTATGAGTCATAAAACCCTTTTTAAATAATGAAATTTTTTGGAAAAACTTTTCGAATTTTTTTCAACATTTCATGCACCGTGAAAAACCCATCGTAGTCAAACATTGGGTGCATTTATCTCGCCGCTAATCACGAGGTTGTTTAAACTGTTAAACTGTTCAATATTCAACTTGGATGCCATTGTGACCTTGCGAAATCTTGTTCGGCTTTGTTCCCAGGAATCAATCCCAGGGAGTTTTTGTGATACAATTGTGTCCGTTTCTGCCCGGGTTAAAAAATCACAAAGTATTGAGGAAGCGTGGTGTAAAGAATCATTAAATGATGCCACTAGCGGCGCGTTAACGCTGTGTCCAACCAGTGGCGTTGGGGAACATTTTGCCAGTGCCATAAGGTGGTTTTTATATATATTTACACGGCTTCGGACCTTGACCTTACAACAGTATTGTGAGTTTATAAGGGGGTTTGGAACGATTTTCGGGAACTAGTTTTACAGCTTTCACGATAATTAATTGATTTCAATTGTAAAAGCTTCTTTGAACGAACGCGCACAACCGTGTTTTTTCGGATGTTTGATTTTCAATTTTAAAAGTTCAAAATCAAGGCCGGGAAGGTCAAGCAGTCACCGCCTTTTTGTCGTTTTTTTTTTGCCGATTTTTATTCCTCAGACCTTTATTGCAATATCGGAAAAATACGATTGTGCGCATTGTCAATACAATGCGTTTACTATAAAAACGAATCCGATATCTTAAAAATTATAGGACAAGTTTTATTACCAAATTATGAGTTTTGATCAAGTTCAAGGCTCTGTGGGTGGTCTATCACAAGTGTTATCAAACTCGATAAATCGATAACTTGAATCTTTCTGAGTATTGTATCAAAATACATATTAAAAACCATCTCAGTGAATTTTCTGCGTTGGCATTGCCGCTTGATCCCACTGGCGCTATAAAAGTGGTCAAAACGTTTTATGACAAAATGCCGCTGGTTCAGTCATCGAATATGATGCGCGTTTTAATTTCCCATATGTCTTTGACGTCCGATGATTCGAGCATGGCCGCGTCTGATTTACTTCTTGATATTGCCATGTCATTGAAAAAACGCGAGCTTAACAAAACCGAAACCGCGGTGCCATTGATTGAAGGCTTAGAATCAGAATCCACCTCATGTCGCTCAGGCGTTTTAACCGCCGTCAATGGACTCAGCCAGGAGATATGAAATTCATATAGAAAACTTGGCACGGTTTCAAATGGTATAAAGGACAAACTAAATACAGTCCTTACTCTCAATATGATCGTTTTTTATTCTTGCAAATATCCTCCTTATTGGGTTGAGTTTCAATAGTGTCCATTTTGTTATGGGGACATTTTTTTCACAAAAAGCCTTCGAATTGGAAGAAAGCGTCCGTATTGTGAGAAATGACCGAAGCATCCAATCGGAAGGAAATAGCTTACGACGAAATAAATTTTCGTGTACGAAAAACTTGTAATTTGACCGATTTTCGAGGGTAAGATCGTCATCATGTTACTTTTTAAGGATTTTTCATAATTGGGCCGTTTGGGGGTCATATTACCGCTGGGGGTCATATTACAAATTTTACCCCAGAACCGTAGTTGTTCAAATGAACCTAGTTCCATAACATATCGTTTTTGTACTTCGACCGATTTTTCGGTATATACGGCCGGTAATTAAAATTTTGTACGTTGTAAAAGTGTGTCATCACCCTGGCCTCACAAAACGCACGATTTTTTGTCGACTTAAACAAACCACCATAGTCGAAAAGCGTGCGAACTCGATTTTGTTTTGTGGGTTTATTATCAATTGTTCAATGGTTAACATTTTCATATGTCTAAAACAGCCCACACCATGGTAGTGACGTGGAAGGATCTAAAATTGAAGATTACCTATCTCATCGGATTTATTCAACGTGTCACAGCGAGGATGAGTCACTCGGCAGGTTAGCCAAATCTGTGATGTCCCACTTGGACCTTTTTCCACCAGAGGATGCCGTTCGCCGAATCTGTGATGATTCTTCATGTGGCATTTATCATCTTCAACGTCAAGCTAGAGATCGAAAATCGAGCATAATAAGTTCCATTCTCGTATAAAATAATAAATAAACGGTTGAAACAAAATACGATAAAGATGGCTTCTACGCCACTTGCGCAGTTATCTTGCAAAAGTATTTTAAAAAATGACAAGTTAACGTAGGCGTGAAAATGACGAAATATACATGTACATTTCGGCAAGATAACTGCACCAGTGGTCTATATTTTTTAGAACGATACATATACATTTAGAACAACACGGGTAATAATTTTTATTATAGAAATCATGTCTTTTTTCACTTTTTTTTTATTTTTGTTTAAATTTAGAACGAGACATATACATTTNAGATTACCTATCTCATCGGATTTATTCAACGTGTCACAGCGAGGATGAGTCACTCGGCAGGTTAGCCAAATCTGTGATGTCCCACTTGGACCTTTTTCCACCAGAGGATGCCGTTCGCCGAATCTGTGATGATTCTTCATGTGGCATTTATCATCTTCAACGTCAAGCTAAAGATCGAAAATCGACAAGTTAACTGCGCAGGGCGTAGGCGTAAAAATGACGAAATAGACATGTACATTTCGGCAAGATAACTGCACAAGTGGTCTATATTTTTAGAACGATACATATACATTTAGAACAACACTGGTAATAATTTTTTTATAGAAATCATGCCTTTTTTCACTTTTTTTTTTTATTTTGGTTTAAATTTAGAACGAGACATATAAATTTAGAACGACACGGGTACATTTTTTTTTATAGAAATCATGTTTTTTTAACGTTTTTTCGGGTGAAGACCTCCCCCCGCTCACCAGATTTTTTTTATAAAAAAGTATGTTTTTTCGAACATGTTTTTATACATGGGGTTGGTTATAAGGTCAAGCCAGTTTTTTAATGCATTTAAGGTCAAGTCAGTTTTTTAGATCTTGACCATATAACAAACCCCCCTGTGAAACAATGCCAAAATTTGGCGATCATATATTCCGATTGAAATATTTCGGTATACCGTTTTCGATCTTTGTGCAGCCGCGTCTGCCCTGGCCGAGCTTCTCCGCGCAACTGATATCAGTGACGAGGCTGAAGATTATGCGATTCCAGAAGAGTCCTGTGCCGAGCTCGCCGATCAAGCTATCGATATTCTAATTGCCAATTATCATCTAGAATATCAACTGGCCGCCCCGAAATTTGATGACGTTGGACGATTATTAAAACAAACCGAAGATCGAACCATGAGACGGTTTGGAATTGCAACCGCAATGTGCAATATACTCAGTGCCGCCACAACCGATAAGGCAGAATCAGTCTTTAGGTCGTTTTGAATTTAGGGCATAGTAAAATTACTGTTTATTATTTGCAATTACAGGGGATCGCCAAATAAGGGTCAAAGTCACCAAATAAGGGCATGGTTTTTTTTTCGGAAAAAAAAACTATTTGTGCCAAATAAGGGTTTTTGAAAAGACGAAATGGACCCTCTTGGGGACTGGGGTACTTTTGGTCGCGAAAGAAGTTCTATTTTGAGTGGTTTCGCGACCACATGATTTGTTCGCGAATTGTTGTTGAAGATTTGGTTTCGCGACCAAATGGTTGCGAAATGATGTTTTGGGTGAGGTTTCGCGATCGCTATTTTCAGGTGGAAAAAATG
>SCLG01000118.1:480342-491970 GCA_004367875.1 Oikopleura albicans
TTTACAGGACGAGGAGAAAATTTTTACAGCGGGAAGGCTTATACACCCCCTGCGTCGTTATCGGGTCAACATTTTGAGGAAAAAGTTTGACCCGATAACGGCGCAATGCGTAGGCGGAATTTCTGGAAAAATTTGATTGAAATTTTTGATCTTATAACGGCAAGAGCGGGAATTTCGCCTCGCTTTTCCAAGATGAAAATCAATGGTGACCCGATAACGGCGCAGGGGGTGTATATTATATTTTAAAATGTATTTTGGGGGATTTTTCAGATTAACAAGATAGGCTTCGGAAATTTCCGCTCTTTTACCGTATATTTTAATGTCATGGAAAAAACGTCAGTGTCCTCAGACGCTATTTACGTACGCTGATGCGAGCACTTTTCAACTTCTCTTTTCAAATCTCGCTTGCAGAGCTTTACGCTCGTGTACCAGTGCTCAAAAACATGAAATTTTGCGGTTATAAGGAGATTTTCTCCTACCTGGTTGTTTTTAGCGGTTGTAGGTGTCAAAATCACAATCGCCGTGGTGAAATACCCCCCAGTAACATGTTTTTCAGCAACATATGAATAACTTTATTTTTGGCGAACAAAAATTTCGGAATTCTCGTATTACATATTACATATTAGGCAACTCACGACGATTCCCACAGATCAATTCGATTACGAGGAGCGGAAGCCCTTGGTAAATTAGCACTTCATCATTCGCGAATTGAGCCACTTGTGACCGAACTACGAAATGCGATTAATAAGACAGATGATCCCGAATTTTATACGACATATGCACATGCACTTCGCTTAGTTATGCAAAATGCCGGTGCTAAAATATCGGCAGAAGGCAAAGAAGCGATTATAGAGCTGATGGAAGAAAATATACGGCTCGGTACGTTATACGATTTCTTTATGTTTTGGGGTTAAATCGCTGCCGAACTAGCGCTTTCCATAACTGGAAGTTTTTGAAAATAACCTAGGGCTGCAGGACGTGAAGGCTAAATCAAAATTGCCTACCGGAAAATATTTTTTGTTGCAAAACCAAAAAAAAAAATCTGCTTGATAAGGGACGGTTCGCGAATTTCAAAAAACGTCCCTTAGCACGCTTTCTCTTATCTATGACTGGACCAACTTTTTGGAGCAATATTTATGGTCCTTAGTTTTGCATCATAAGGCCAAGGCAGCCATGACAATGATTTTTGTTTTTACTGAAATATTATTTGGCAATTTTAAGGGGATGAACAATCGCGATTATGCTCGGCAGGTGTTTTGGCCGCAACAATTAATGCTTCGAGTGACCAGGAAGAAATGCTTGATGATCTCTTGGATGGCGATTGTGTCGGAAAACTCGAAACATTAGCGATAATCTTGAAATTGAACAGCGAGCTGGTTGTGCATAACGAAAAATTATATTCTACATTGATTGGTAAGTTATTGGTTAATCATGGCCTGGTCGCCATAATAGAACCAAAAAACTAGAATTTAGGCGCTTATCGCTGGTTTATTCCTAACCGGTACAATTTGAAGAATTCTAAATGTTACCATCGACTCCGCCAGGGTCGATTACCCCTGAAAAGTTTTCATTTGGTGAATTAAATTGATTTCAAAATCGGGTAAAAATCCCAGGCGACCACCTTATCTATGGGTTAATGTGTACATTGTGTAGGGAAAAAATACAAAATTTTCAAATACTGTCAATTAGCTTAACTCAACCTTTAGTTGACCGTTTTATTTCAGAAAATGTGAAATCAAACGATAATAACGTGATTCAAGCGTGTCTTATGATTGTAATATCTCTGCTGTGTCATCACGGTGAGAGTCCGTTACCCAGTGGACTTCATAAAACGCTGAAAGAACTGGCTAATTCGACGAAACCCGATATTCTCCAAAATCTGGCGAATGGTATCAGTTGGAGTCAGACGAACTTCACCGAGGTCGCAAATATACAACTTCTACCATATGTGCTAATGGGTGCCAAGAGTGGCACTATGAGCGTTAAGGTATTTCGTTACTGTTGAGATTTCGAGAAACATATTAGGAAATTGAAAAAACGCCCGTTCGCACTTTTTTTTTTATCCGACGAGAAGTCCTTGGCTGATTTAACCAATCTTCAATTTTGAATAACCCTTGAACAACAAAATTTTATATTACTATAATTATAAAAAAAATAATAAGGATAAATCATTGATCAAAATTTGAAAATCTTAAAGACGGTTTTTGTTTCACCATTGCTCCCCATTAGGCTGTCCCAAGCTTTCGAGTATGGGAATACCAGAAACAATACGAAAAATCCAGAATATACATTAGAAACTGATTTTAATTATTTAATTAATCATTTTAATTACTCACATACAAAAAAATTAAAAAAAATTAAAAAATAAATAATTGAGATTTAGATATTTTTGACACCTGATACTTAAAGACAATTAATCAGCGGTACTTTTGGGCGAAAAATTAGAAGTTGCCCTATCTTAGAATTCTAGAAAAATCGATTTTTATCGAAAAAAATCACAAAATCGTCAAAATCGCCCTAGGGGTTAAAATTCGGGGGTCCTGTAATGAGATTTTTTATCAGTGGATCATGTTCTATCGCCTAGTATACTTTTTTTTGATTTGGAGACCCTCGAAAAAAGCTTGGGACAGCCTACTCCCCTTCCTTTTTTAATTCTTGGAGTTTGATTTTTTTGTGAAAAAAACATCAAAATGTCTCCAGACTAAGGCCAAAACAAATATTCACGATTGAAAACTGCAATGTGGACAGATGTGTCCACATGGCGCGATAAAATCAGTCACTATCAGGGCTACCTTGTCTAACTTTTTTTCAAGACTAAACAAAATATTCAGAGTAGCTTATTCCCATACTCATTTTTTCAAGAGTAAAGATTTATCTAATTCACTGTTACGGTACACTTAGTTTTGATTAAGAGTGGTTCTGGTTATAAGGTCACAAGGTGTCACCGTTATAAGGTCAAGTCATTTTTTTTCAAGATAAATCCTGTCTTTTTTGTTTTTTTTGGGGTGTAAATTTAGAACCACACGGGTAATAAACACGGGTATTATTTTTTTTATAAAAATCATGTCTTTTTTGACTTTTTTTGGGTTAAAATTTAGAACGAAACATATACATTTAGAACGGTAAGGGAAAACACGGGTAATATTTTTTTATAGAAATCATGTCTTTTTCACTTTTTTATTTGCATTTAAGGTCATGATCAATGCTTTTTGGGGCCGGAAATTTTAATTAAAAAAGTATTTTTTTGTTTTTGGTATTCAAGTAGAGCTTTCGCAGTGAGCTGGGTGTTCCGGCTGAATTGTTTTTAATAAGTTATATTTAGACGGTGTTTGAAACGTGCTTGGTTTGTATGACACGTATACGCATGGGGGAACAACGAATGGACGATTTCTTTAGTCGAATTCCGAGCGGGAAAGATTTAACATGGTTGACTGAATTTTGTCGAGTAGGAGGAAAATTACGGCGGTTAGCATTAACTCAACCCATAATCACCGACCCCGATCGAACACTACTCACCGAATGAACCAAAACGCGTTTTTAAAAAATCGAACATCGAAGGGTAGTTTTTCAAGAAGTCAAAAATATTTTCCGAGTATGTGTGCGTCACAGAGATCGGCATGTTCGATTTTTTTTTCTGCAGGTCAAGACAGATCAAAAGTCGGGTCTGACCCGCGCAAAAAAGTTGTAATTTACCCAGGATTAGATATTTCTAACAGGGGTATCGGACATCCGATGTCACAAAACATTTTCAACTTTGTTAGAGACGCTCTGAGAAAAAAATTACCGGAAGAAATCGGAACGAGTTATGAAAAAGACGGCTCTTGGTACATTGAGAGTCTCAATTTGAGACTCGAGAAAAAAACGTAATTTCCCTGGTAAGACGAAATAAAAAATAAAATTGTGAAATTTTAAATTGAATTATGAAAATTCATATTTCAATTTAAAATTTCGCAATTTTATTTTTTTATTTTTTCTTACCAGGGCAGTTTTTTAAAGCATTACGGTTTTTTCTCGAGCGTCAAATTGAGACTCTCAACGTAACCGGAGCTGTCTTTTTCATAACTCGTTCTGATTTCTCCCGGTATTTTTCCCAGAGCTTCTCCAACAAAGTTACTCAACTGAATAAAAGTCTTTTAAGGCCGAACTTTTTCACTATAGTGAAGTTATAGTGATATATTATATTTATCTCGTCCAATCTATTTTGACTTCTATGAAAAACCACCGAAGCGTTTGACCGAGAAAGTAAAAGAAAAAAAAAAACTCTAGGTGTAATTCTTCTGTTCAAAACAATTTAATAGGATAATTTATTACAATTTTTACGCCTGTTTGTTTCGTATTTAGATGTCAGGGCCCCCGATGGGACCGATGGGAATGACCCCTCATGGAATGGGCCATCAGCAGGGTCGCATGATGGGCAACCAAATGATGGGTGGTCAAATGCCTGGGCCAATGGGTGCGGGCCAAATGGCACACCCACAAATGGCGCACCCTCAAATGGGCCAACATCATATGGGCCAAATGGGACATCCACAACAGGTTTCATTGTTATAACGATTTATTATTTCTCAATTTTACGGTGGACAAATCGTTTTTTCAGGAAGAGAGAAAAAAATCACAAAAATATACGCTATAACTTTACATAAAGTCTGCTGTTTGAGCAGCTATAAGGTCAACCTAATAATTCACTTTAGGGTTAATGTAATCATTCATAACTCCCCTTAGACAAAAAATGATAGGAATTTAATTTCCAGAGCGAAGGACGACCCTAGTGCAATAACTGGGTTACCGCGTGACATTGTGCCGGTTTATCTTACCGGTCAAAACGGTTTATATATCGAAAATCCGTCAATTTTTAAATTACACCGGTTATAAAAACCGGTAAGTCAATGCTACTGACCCGTCACCCGGTTGTTGCACTAGCTTCATCGTTTGGGCGTCATTCAATAAAGTACTGGTTAGATACGGTATAAAACCGAATTTGAAAGTATATTAAAAAATCCGGTTTTAGATGAATCCAATGATGAACCAAATGGGGCAAATGAACCCCAATATGAATCACCCGGCTATGAATCAAAGCCAAATGATGGCTAACCAAAATCCGCATATGCAAATGACACCAAACATGATGAATACCGGTCAAAATTCTATTATGAATGCTATGAATTCTATGGCACCAGGTGGCGCTCCAATCGGCCAGACACCCAATGCGCCCCAAACTCAAATGAACCAAATGGCAAATGTTGTAGGGAGTCAACCACAGGTCGTTTTCTAATAAGTTGGTATCAAAGTCGAAATAAATAAAAAATCGCAATTGTGGGAGTGAAATTTACCAAACAAAAAGATTTTCGAAAATTACCGGTAATAAACACAAAACATGGGTTTCTGGAGAATGACTCGGAAAGTTCCCCATTTTAAACTAATTTCGGTCATTTTTAAAGCAGCCCAAGCACGTGATAAACTCTGGTGGCTTGTAGAGTAGAGATATGGGCCATATCATATGGCGATATTTTTGTATCGTGATAGAAGATGAAATTAGGAATCGGGTCAACTCGGGTGTTCGAGTTTGTCGAGAAACTCGGGTTTATTTTGATACACACTCAAATACACCTGAGTTTTTCGGAAAACTAAAATACACCCGAGTTTCTCGGAAAACTCATATACACCCGAGTTTCTCGGAAAACTCAAATACACCTGAGTTTCTCGCAAAACTCATATATGAGTTGTATATACACCCGAGTTTGGCGAGAAAGTCAAATCCACCCGAATTGACCCCTGCTCTGAAATTACGCTGACATATGACGGAATTGATTTTTGAACTTCAAACCAGATGTGCCGGAACCCCCCTAGAACCCCACATCGGGCATTTAAATTTCATTTGTTTCCTACTTATTTGTAAACGACCACAGCAACAACAGCAGCAACCACAACAGGACGCCGAACGAAACCGCTTCATTGCCGAGCTCGAATTTGTTCAATGTCTGGCAAACCCCAACTATATTTGTTTCCTAGCCCAACACGGATATTTCAAAAAGCCCGAGTTTATTAACTATATTAAATATCTAGAGGTATGTAAATACAAGAAAATGGTGTTGATTATTGAAGACAATTACGCAATGGTACTTGACTAACAAATTTAGGGTAACCCATCTCTGCATTCTTGAAAAACCGATTTTTAGCGAAAAAAATCGCAAAATCGGTCCTTAGGGGTTATAATTCGGAGGTCCTGGAAAGAGATTTTTTCATCAGTGGATGACGGTCTATTATCTGTTATGAAAAAAAATATATATCTACAGACTCTCGAAAAAAGGTTGGGACACCCTAATTATGGGGCAGTTTAAATTTGTTCTTTGTTCAATTTTTAGCGATTTGAACCTAAAGCAGAAAAAATACCGTGTCGGAGTCAAGAATGATTGGCTTTATAAGGGATGTCATGGACTGCACTCGAAAAATCGGACTGCACTTAAAAGTATTGTATTACCATCCAGATAAGGAATTTTTGAAACAAAAAAAAAAGATTACGGGTTAGTTTATCAAGGCGTTTTTTTTACTCGGTTAAATTATTCGATTTCCGGTTGTTCCGGTTTTCACTTTTTTTTTCCAGTGACCGAAAGTAACGGGAAATGAAAGAAAATGAAAAAATATTGAGACCACAAACAAAATAAATCAAATCCATACATAGGAACGTGAGATATAGGCATTTAAAGATTTAAAATACAAGGAATGCAGTCCGATTTTTCGAGTGCAGTCCATAATCGGCACTCTAATGCAGTCCGACCTAGTGCAGTCCATGGCATCCCCTTTATAAACTATCTTTATATGCTTTTAACGCTATTTGTTATCATCCAGTCAGTCTGAACTTCGACACACGGTATATTTATATGGTGAATCACCATTGGTGATGGAGAGTGTTTCTTTATTTAAGTTTCAAGTTTATGAAAATCCTAAAAAATGTTGTTCAGTATTGGAAAGATCCGAAATACGCCCGTCTGATTCGATACCCAACCTGTCTACGATTTCTTGAATTACTTCAAGAAAAAAAATTTCGCGAAGCAATTTCCGTTGGTCGAAACGCCAAAGAAATTGACGATCAGGTAAAGATTTTATACAGGGGGTAGTCCATTTATGGGTCATTGAAAATCGGCGCATTAAAAAGTCGAATTCTGTGATAAAAACTCAATATCCGGTACGTTTTTTTTTAATTGGACAAAATTACAATTCCGGGACAAAAAGGACCTTTCATCAAAATCGCAAAGCGTCCGGAATTGGACTACTTACAGATGTACTAAATACAGGGTGAGGTAATATAGATGCTAAGCCGTTTTCGGTTCGCGAGTGCGTTGAGCGAATATAAATCACCAAAAAACGGTTTAGCATATATACTACCTCACCCTGTAGAGTCATTTTTCCGAGAAATATTAATTCACCAAAAATTTTCTAGATTTTGTTGGCTTGGAATCGTCGGCATCGTATTCGAAACGAACGCATGACTCAGGCCCATGTCAAAAATGAACAAAAGAATCAAACGCTGAAAAATTCATAAAAAAACCAAACTCTTCAACCGGTTCTTTCTGTTATACGCGACAATTGGGAAAATTTTGTGTCTAAGGTCACATGATTCCGTCGTCTGTCTGATATTGAAAAACAAATGGATTTTATATTCTAACCTGTTGTCGGCGTACGACGCTTGCGCAATTTTACAATGGTAAAATTTTCAACTATAAAAAATTAATGGGCGATATTTTGCTGCCGGTTGTCTTTCTCCCATTTCCAGCTGTGTATATTTAACTTAAAAAAAGAGAGACTGACATTTTATTTTCTTCGACGTTGCTTTTATTTGAAAGGATACTGAATATATTCACATATGCGATGTTCCTCTAACTATTGAGTAAATTTGTAATTTTTTTTTGGATTATTATATATCATGAACGATTGGGTTAAGGGTACTTTCGCGGCCATTTTTGGTTGCGAAAAAAACCCATTTAAGAGTAATGTTTACACCATTTGGTCGTGAATTGTTGTTCAAAATATGGTTTCGCGACCATTTTTTTCTACTTAAAAACAGTGGTCGCGAAATCTCNTTTCTTGGAATAAAAGTGACCCAACCATATTGAACTGTAATATATAATACACGCCACGGTTTGAGTTTGTATAAAACAAAAGTGAAAAACATGTTATATGAATAAAGGGTTAAACAAAGAAATATGAAATAAATTCGAACTTTCTTTCGATTTAACCTTCAAAAATTTATAAAATCACATGTGTGATAATTTTCTTGTTAATTTGAGTGAAAATTACATGACATTTTGTAAATTTTCAGAAGTACGATCCGAAGAAAGTGTAATTGATTGCCAAAAATTCAGCCTCCTTTATTCCTATGAACTGTTATTCGGCTGGTAGTTTAGAGCAATCCAAACCGCATCCATAATACAAGTACCCCGCTATTATTGTTTGTATATTTTTAGTATTTTCGTAAGTATGTTACGGATTAGTCGGAATTTGGCACGAACTGCTTTGCGATTGGATAACCTGAAAGTGACGGATGCGGCGGCGGCACGATTGGCCGAAATTTGCGGAAAAAATGAATATTTGCGGGTTTCGGTCGGCGGCGGCGGTTGCTCGGGCTACTCTTATGAGTTTGAACTCTCAGACGACACCATTGACCCAGAAGAAGATCTTGTTTTCACACATCAAAATCAACGCGTAGGTGGGTAAACGCCAGGCGGAAAATTTATTACTTTTTAGCTACACTGACTATTACGGAAAGTGAAATTAACTTGGGTATATTAACACTTTTTGGTCGAAAACGTATCGCGATTTCTAATTATCTTTCAGGGGGTCTGGTTATAAGGTCACAAAGTGTGACCGTTATAAAGTCAAGTCATATTTTTTGCACTAAGGTCAAGTCATTTTTTTTTTCAAGATAAGTCATGTCTTTTTTTTTCACTTGTTTGGGTTTAATTTAGAACTCGACATATACGTTTAGAACGACAAGGGTAAACACGGGTAATAAATTTTTGTTTATAGAAATCTTACTTTTTTGGACTNGAATTATAAAAAAAAATGTATATTTTTTGGTTTCAAATACAGCTTCAACTTCTTCATTTGTCTCTACTCTTTTTGTTCCGTTAAAAAAACAATATTTATATTTATTCAGTACTGACGGGTTTTTTCGTTATTGCTCCCGGGATACGTTAGTCGGACGGCCGTTGACGACAGAGCAAAGGCCGTCGACGTTTCTTCAAAATCGTTAACCTTAGGGGCGTCTTGTCGACGGCCGTCGTTCGTCGACAACCGTCGATAGCGTTACTCGCATTTTTGCAACACTGGCGGCGAGTTCACTAAGCAGTTTCAAACCGGTCGTGCAAATTATACGGGTATTAATTACCGGTTAAAGTAGAAATTACCTACTCCCAATACTTTTTTTAACTCCTCCTGAACCACAAATGATATGAGTTTCATTTTTTTTTTTGTGAACGACGCCCAATATATGGGGCGAGTTTACTAAGAAGTTCCAGACCGGTCATAAAAATTTTACCGGTTTAAGTATTGGAGCAATAGTACAAAAAACCCGTCACTTCAGCTTGGTGCAACTGATCATGACTGACCATAAAAGTTCGTTTCAAAATCATTATTAAATCGTCTGACCAGTCGTTGTATGAAGGAAATAAATTTATACAGTGAGGCGTAGGTGGTTGGAAATTTCAACTTGTAGTCAGTTTTTTTGGTCCACCTTTTTTCCGGTTAGGGTGACTCGACTAAAAACTCGATCTGGTTAAAATTACCTTTTACCAGCCTTACAATTTAAACCTAGTTTCACTATTTTAACTAAGATTTACCCAGTTGCAATTCTTACATTTAATCGTTTCATAACGAACCCGTTTTTTTTTCTACCGTGAAAAGTCCACTAAATTTGCGAATTGCCGGATAAATATCGGACATCTTAACACTTACCAAAAAATTTGTTTCCCGATTATTTACGCTCTTGTTTTAAACAAAAAATGATGGAAATTGTAGAGCTCCTAAAAAAAGTCCCGGGTTAATTTAGCTCAAAATTCTTAGGTAGTTTTGTTCGGACGGCTCAACAATTACATTCTTTTAAACGAACATCCCGGGAAAACCAAGCTAGGTATTCAATGAATTTTTCATTATTGCCCAAATAATTGTCATAAAATTCTGTGTTTATGACCCCAATTGAAAAAAAGTAATCAAATTTTTGTTGGAGATATTTTGGTTGTTTTGGTCGGTACCTGCGGTTTCGGTTCCGGTCCGAAATTTTAGCCCCAACACTTTCCGGTTTCATGCCAAAAACCGTTTTTAAATACTTGGTTTTCTTGGGATGGTTATTCCAAAAAAGTAATATTTTGGCCGTCCTAAAAAACGAGCCAAAAATTTTCTTCAAAGCGATTATTTATTTTTATTTTACAATATTTGTGAAATCTAGAATGCGTTATTTGTTATTGTTGATTTCATCGATTTGGTGCAAATCTATTGATGACCAGATCAAAGTTCATTTTGGGCAGTCTGGCCACACAAATAATTGGGCAGTTCTTGTTTGTGCCAGTCGTTATTGGTTCAATTATAGACACATTGCTAATACATTATCAGTGTATCGCTCCGTCAAACGATTGGGTATTCCAGGTTTGCCATTAAAGTTACATTTTCTAAAAATATATTCAAATGAACCCTTCAATGTCTTATGTTTAATAATTTGTACGTGGGGTCCGGTTATAAGATCGTGACAGTCACCCTAGTCTAGGGTTAGTTCACGTCATTTTTTTTTCTGTAGATCATGTCTTTTTATACTTTTTTCCTATAGGAGTCTATATAACTTTTCTTTCGACCCGATTTTTACCCGCGGGTTGGACAACGTCTTTTAGCTCGGGTAAAATTTACCAGAGTTGTACCCGCGGGTAAATTTTCTCAAAAGTCCAACTCTACTTATATGAACAAGACTGTCTTTTTAAAAGGTACATTTTTAAGGTCAAGGCAATTCAACCCCCCTGAAATATGACTCTCCGTTTTGGGGTCATATGGGCCTGATATTCACGGTCTCACCAAAAAAATCAAACATAAAAGCGAATGGCTAAATTTGAAAAAAAAGTGATTGCGGACTTCTCCAAAAATCTACAAAAATTTTAGGTTTTTCACAAGTATTTTTAGATTCCCAAATAATTTTGTTTTTGGCTGACGATATGGCCTGTAACGGCCGAAATGGGGAACCGGGCGCAGTTTACAATCACCGAAATAAACTTTTGGATTTATATGGAAATGACATCGAAGTTGACTTCCGCGGTGAAGAAGTTACTGTTCAAAATGTTATTCGTCTTTTGACTGGACGTCAAGATAAAGGTAAGCACATTAGGGTGTCCGCGAAATTTGTAAAATTTAGAATAGGTTTAAAAATGTTAATTAATTATTAAGCGAAAAAAAAAGTTAAATCTTAAGAAAAGCATTTAAGTACAAATGTACTAAAGAATTTGCTGGTTATAAGGCCATTTCGACCGCTGTAAGCTCCATTCCATGCCCTCATTGAGAATATGAATGACTTGTAAAAAAGTTATAAACCATGCTATATTAAATCAACAGTGTTTTTAGTGACATGTAATTCGTAGGCGTTCTGTAACTTCT
>SCLG01000118.1:508658-528493 GCA_004367875.1 Oikopleura albicans
TAATGGCCCATTCGGCCAATATTATTGATTCTTATGCCGAATTTGTTAAAATGGTGGCGCTAGAGTTGGATGTTGATTTTGCGGGTTATACGGACCCTTTAATTCATCAAGATAAATGGCGTGTTAATAAATCAACCTTCAAGTACGGAAAGCATAAAATGGAATATGCTGTAAGGTCATACAAAAAGGTTTGTAATCTACAGACGTTTAAAAGGAACTCAGGATTTTTTTTAGTCTTTTTTTTTTGAGAAAATGTTTTTCAAAAACAAAACAATCATGATGTCGTAAAAGGAAAATTATATAATAAATAATATTTATATCAAATTTAACAATTTGTGATGTCGCAAAATTGAAATAATAACAATAAAAGTTGAAAGGTTTCAATTTTTCATTAAAAACGACATACAGTCAGGTATCTCTAGATGTGCATTTTAGATTTGCGAAAAACGTGCACATCTCGAGAGATATGCACATCTAGAGAGACATGCACATCTAGACTCTAGAGAGACATTGCTCGTCGTACACACGGACAATTTGGGCATGTTTTTTTTTTATTTATTTTAATTTTTTGAGAAAAAACAGAGAAAATGTGGAATGAGAAACATTGTGGAATGATTATGGGTATTTTTATAAATTAATACCCATAATCATTCCACAAATTGTGAATTATGCATTTTCTCTATTTTTTTCTCAAAAAATTGCTAGGTGAACAAAATCTTCGAGGTAGGCATCTTCTCGTCATATTATTGAATAAACATTCAATTTTTCTCCCCAATTTATATGACTAAAGACATCCAGTAGAAACATCTAAAACTTAAGCGCAAATCGGTAAATTATCGGCAATTATCGAAAATACGGTTTAAACACACCTTTTTGGCCCAATTATGAACATTTCAAAAAGAGAATTTTTGAAAAAATACTACAAACAACATCTAGAGGTACAGTTGGAAAAATCGGCCTGAAAAAGGTGCACATCTAGCGGTATTTACAAATTTTCGTCAAAAAACGCACATCTAGAGAGACCTGACTGTATTTCTTTAAAAATCAAATTTGGTAGTTTTTAGACCTTAGTGAACGCGTAAACGCTTGCACCGAGCAGCTCACCTATAAATTGTTTTTGTAATAAATTGCAAATATGTGATTTTTAGACAAAAAAAAAATGACCTCCGTTATCGCAAACGGTTAGATGAAATATTTTCAAATTTTGGTCAAAACTTCAAAATTTTTGGTGGGGTCAGAAATGTCATATGACCCCCAAAAAAGATCAAATTTCAACTTGCTTAAAATAGGGCATAATATAATATATACCCATTCGATCAGATTTTTATTACCGATTGTTTCTAAGATAATTTGAGCTATAAAGATCGATTGTGAAATTAGTTTTTCAAATAATTTTTTTTTTTCGAAACATTGATATTATTTTCACTAGGTGGTTCATTTATTGCACTTGACGGGGAGTACGCGGGAGATTCTTCTGCATTATATCGAATCAAATGTGCCTCCGGGGGTTGGAATCGAAGTTAAAAGCTTCAAATTGGAACGATTTACAGATTCAATGAAAGTAAGTGTAATTATTTTTATGTTTTAGGAAAAATTTTTACGATTCTCTAATTATAGGCGGGGTTGGTTATAGGGTCAGTAATGTGGACCGTTATAATTTATAAGTGTTCAAAAAGATAGGATCGTATAGAAAAAACAAAAAGACTTTTTTTCAAAAAAAAAAAAAAATGCTTCTCAAAAAAATTCACTCGACCTTATAAATTATAATTTTTTATATAAAATCATGTCTTTTTGAAAAAAAAAATCGTCGAATTTTTTTTTGCAGATGGTTAAGGTCAAGTCAGTTTTTTCAAAGTGCATTAAGGCCACTTTTCCAGACCTTGACCTTATAACCAACCCCGCCTGTACATGCATTTTTTACCAACATTATAACATATCATTAAAGGCTGATATAGAAAGAGACGAGAATTTCATGGCGGAGTTTGATTTGGAGTCTTTTTCGGAAAATAAACGATTGCGCAATTTGGACTCTCTAGAATCTCGAAAGTACAAGGCGGAAATGTATGAATATATTCGACGTCCCTGGAATCCGACAATAAACGATTTAAGAAGTCCCGAATTTCATAAACGGCGGCGAACTTGGCGGCGAGAAACAACACTAAATAATCTCTAATCATGNGACGAATTTTGACGTGGACTAGAGATAAAATGATAATTTTAAGATTTCGCCTGTTCGGCGTCAGTTGTTTTTCTTGTGGATGTGAACAAACAATGATTGAGCTATCGCGTGGCAAAAAACTAGACATACCCATAGCCTCATATTCTAGAAAATTACGTTTGAGATCGAAAAATGACGATTTTTGATGTGGTCTGGAGAGAAAAAACGACAATTTCGAGTATTCGCTAGTTCGTGGCCAATTTTTTGTTTAGAGGATATTATTAAACACACATCAAGCTATTATGTGGCAAAAAACTAGAGACAACCATGTCCTCATATTCTAGAAAATTGCGTTTGAAACATAAAAACGACTTTTACGGTGCCTAGGGGTTAAAAATCGGGGGTCGTCTATATAAAGTTTTTTCATCAGTGGATCAAGCTCTATATGATAGGGCGTCTAATTAATTGATTCGGGCACTTTTTGAAATTAACGGATTTCCATGTGGGCACCCTAGTTGGTTATAACTTATAAGGTCAGTAATGTGGACCGTTATAATTTATAACTGTTAAAAAAGATAGGATTGTATAGAAAAAACAAAAAGACTTTTTTTCAAAAAAAAAAATGCTTCTCAAAAAAATTCACTTGACCTTATAAATTATAATTTTTTATATAAAATCATGTTTTTTTTGAGAAAAAAAATCGTCGATTTTTTTTTCAGATGGTTAAAGTCAAGTCACTTTTTTTCAAAAAGCATTTTAATTAAGGCCACTTTTCCAGACCTTGACCTTATAACCAACCCCGCCTGTACATGCATTTTTTACCAACATTATAACATATCATTTAAGGCTGATATAGAAAGAGACGAGAATTTCATGGAGGAGTTTGATTTCGAGTCTTTTTCGGAAAATAAACGATTGCGCAATTTGGACTCTCTAGAATCTCGAAAGTACAAGGCGGAAATGTATGAATATATTCGACGTCCCTGGAATCCGACAATAAACGATTTAAGAAGTCCCGAATTTCATAAACGGCGGCGAACTTGGCGGCGAGAAACAACACTAAATAATCTCTAATCATGAAAAAAAACTGTATATTTTTATTTGAAAAATTACGCTTGAATCCCATGTGGGGGATATTAATACAGGGTGAGGTAATATAGATGCTAAGCCGTTTTTTGGTGACTTATAGACTATAAGTTATAGTCGCTCAGCGCACTCGCGAACCAAAAACGGCTTAGCATCTATATTACCTCACCCTGTAGTTAATGTAATATTATTTATTTCTTGTTTTTTCAGAATTATGGATGAGGATGATTATATCGACCTCGATTTTCATGACGATTTTGATGGTCACGTGACACAAACAGACTTCCGTCAGGAAGTTCATGATCGACTTAGGTAGATTTTTTTTAGGTTATGAAAACAAACGATTTTTATTAACCGGAGATAGACATCTTGTGATTTATGACCTTACCCTACCCTAGACTATTATAGAAAAATATTGTAGTTAAAAAGAACTCGTCATTGAATGCAAAAATAAAATAAAAAAACTTCGCTAGTTTTGTGGAGCAAAAAATGGATTTTTAGGGAAAAAAAATTTAGTGTGACCTAAGACGCCTTTTACTTTTACGGTATTTTTGTATAATTGTATTCCCCTGGTGTACACTAGTTGCGCAGTTATCTTGCGAAAGTATTTTCAGAACATGGTAAGATAACTACGCAGGGCGTAGGCGTAAGAATAGCGAAATATTACATTTCTGAAAAATAAGTGGGTGCAAGTTAACTGCGCAGGGCGTAGGCGTAAGAATGACGAAAAGGCGCGATAACTGCTTGAAAGATAAGTGCGCATGTTATCTGGCGATAGAATCAAATTTTTGGGTTACAAAATGTTATTTACAGCTTTATATAACCTAAAAATTACCTACCGTAAAGTCACCAGTCCAAACGCCTGAATGATGCATTGGACCGGAACTCGTCCCATACACAGATATTTGGGGAATTATTCGCCCTTCTCCGACCTATTGCGTTCGAATTAATCCAAAACGTTCGGGACAAATCCCGCCTCGACATTCCTGTTGATATAGTTTGGATTGCTCACATTCAATTGAGTTCATTTTGTTGACTTTACGTTACATTTCACTTCATTTAATTGATGAGAAACATACGGATTTTTGTGGACGTTTTTTTTTTCAAAATCGAAATATTCGTATGAAAAAAATCCCGTGGGCCGTTATCTTCAAAACCCAAATAAAAAAGCGAAAAATATCGGAAAATTGAAAGATAACCGCACAAGTTTAACATAAAAACATATTTATTTCTGAAAAATATAGTCTTGGTAAAATATAAAACAAAACGCGGCAGGGGGTTAATCTAACAATTTAAATTAAGTTCATGTGGACACGCAGTGTGGTTTAGAAGGCACAGTCTGATTTTGGGGAAATATGAAAATGGCAAAAAATAAAATGGCGAAAATTACAAACGTCTAATTTTCGATAAAAATCTCTTTTTGATAAATATTTATTGAGAATGAAAGTTTGTGATTTTTGCCGTTTCAGGTTTCGCCATTTCATGCATTCGCCCAAATCAGGCTGTGTCGACTAGGAAGAGCTAAAATATTAGGACACCTTATTTTCGAAAAAGTTTTAGGCACAGTTTCGTATTCGTTGATTTAAAATTGATAATTTGTTCAATCCATGATCAGATAATTTATTACGACCGTTTCTTTACGAGTTAACTGCAGTTCTTCTGGATACCAATCGCCCTATTGACAAATTATGTACCTTAAAAGCTACGGATACAATATTTTTGGTGGCTTAATTTTTTTTTTCATTTGTCACAAATATACAGGAGGGTCTGGTTATAAGTATCTATTTGTGACCGTTAAGGTCAAGTCAGTTTTTTGAGACTAAGGTCAAATCAAATTTGGAAATCTTTAAAATCATGTCTTTTTATTGCAATTTTCCAGATGGTTATGAGGTTAAATCAGTTTTTTTCTGGCGTGACTTTATAACCAGACCCCTGTATAATAATTGCACAAAATTTGTATTTTATTTTAACCGTAAAGATAGACCAAGAATCGCCTACTGAAATCTGTGGTCGAATTTTCAAAAATACGGATTTTACTTATCTGTGTCGTGACTGTGGTGCGGATCCGACATGCGTTATGTGTTCCGACTGTTTTAACCACTCCGAGCACGTTAATCATACCTACAAAATGGTACAAAGGTTGTTTTATAATTAGCAGCGTACATTATCCAGCATCGGATATCCCTTAAAACTGTTTGACATATTTCGGGCGACCGGAAAAAGTCCGGTTTCCAAACGGAAATCATCGGCGACAGTTCAAAAATATCGGTTCCTCGAAAACTTTTCACTTTTTTTGGGTTTAAATTTAGAACGAGGTATATACATTTAGAACAGCAGGGGAAAAACACGGGTAATATTTTTTTTATAGAAATCATGTATTTTTCCAATTTTTTCGGGTTTAAATTTCGAACGAGGCATATACATTTAGAACGGCATGGGAAAAAGACGGGCAATTTTTTTTTTGTAGAAATCATGTCTTTTTTTGAGTGAAAACGTTTTTTGAATCGGCTGGTTAAATTTGGGTGAGTTTTTTCGGGAATCCATCGTAGCTATATATTCCCCATACTTGCGGCAGTTTTATTTCCATTTTCAACGCTGCTAATTTTAAAACGGCGAAAGTGGCGGCGGCGGGACTTGTGATTGTGGCGATAAAGAAGCCTGGAAGCGCGATCATGCCTGTTCAAAACACGCTAAATCAGATACGGCGGGTGAACGCGTTTTAACTCCTGAGGAAACCCGCCTTAAAAACCGCGCCCAAACACTCTTTTCGGCGATCATTTGCTACGTTTTTGAGCTCATCTATCCGGATCTCGAAGAATTAGACCCCTCCTGTGGTGTGGAGGGTGTGGTCAAATATCAGTCAAGTGATTTGGTGGCCGACTCTTTTGATAAAACAGATTCCCGATATTGTTTAATGCTTTACAACGACGAAATTCATACATATGAACAGGTTTATATATTTTATTATTATTTTATTTTAAATTTCATTAATAATTTTATTTTTAATTCTAATTTTATTTACAATTTTATTTTGAATTTTATTTTAATTTTGTTTTTAATTCGAATAAAAACTTTATCCTTAATTTTATTTTGAATATTATTGTACACCGCCTGAGGGTTTATCAGGCCCCCCTTTATCAGGCCACTTTGCCCGCTCGTCCGCTTATCAGGCCGGTTTTTCATTGGATAATAGGAAATTTGTATTACGCAATTCCCCGCTCGTGCGCTTATCAGGCCACCTTATTTTCCGCATTTTCCAGCTATTCCGCCTACGCCCTTGGGGTTTATCAGGCCGGTTTTTGAAGGCGAAAGTGGCCTGATAAACCCTCAGGCGTTGTATTTAAAAAAAATTTGTTTTTGTTTGAAAACGTATTCTGTATTTATATCGTTTTATGGTCTTTTGAAACTGATTACGATCCTATGTTTTTTCCGTATACCTTATAACCAACCCGGTTCTCCATTAATTGTTAATTTTTGAAATAGGTTGAGCGCATGTTAAAACAGAGCGTTAACGCCACGCCCCAAGAAGCTCAGGGTTATGCTGCGACTGTGGACAAATCAGGTCGAACAATTCTAAAGCAAGCTTCCCGAGATGAATGTGCCCGAGTTCAGCAAGAAGTAAGCCGCCTGACCGACGAGGAAACGTCTTTTCAACGGGACCGTCAACTCAAACACGGCCCAATAAAAACACTTATCATTGATGCGAGACTCGTCGGCCTCCAAGAGATGGCGCTCGGGCTCCTACGTTGGATGAACTGGTAAGGCCTAGAGCAAAAAGTTAATTTTTAACAAACCAGCAAAAATTCTCAGTTTATTGGAACCAACATACTTTTCAAATTGTCCTTAACTCTCAGGGGAAGGAGTTTTTGGGAACCCGTAGGGGGAGAATGTGTGTATATCTTTAAAAAATCACAATAATTCGCAATAATTCAAAAAAAAAACTGGTAAAGTCAAATTGTAGAGCTCGTCAAACTACGTCGATCTGATTTGGGCCACCAGGGCCCCCTAGAGAGCTGTTTTAAATCTCCGACTTACGCAAAAACACCGTCAATGTAATTTTTTCGAAAAGTTGAGGGGGTCAGCAATACTCGTTTGACCTACGGGGCTCCCATATGCCTCGAAAAAACAAGTCTTGTGTTTATATACACGCACTTCCCCCTGGGAGTTAAATTATAGATCTGAAATCAATGTATATGAACTACAGTGTAGCGAAAACAGAAGTTTTTTTGGTTATAAATTCTCAATTTCTAGGGTTTCAACGGAATTGGAGATTTTCCGTAAGGGCTTTTGCCAAGCGGCAACTGACAACAAATGGGCGGAAATTTCAACCCCAATCAGCGACAAACCGGTTTGGGTATGGTCGGCAAATGGAAATCTATCGTCGCTGGAAGTCATGCTTTTGTCCGATATTCACACCTGGAAATGTGTCCGACAAGCAATTTTGAAAATTATGCTCGAACTCTTCCTCAAAGATTATGATAACAAGCTTATCCTCGCCTGTCAATTCGCAAAGGGTGGTTTTTGAAAAAAAAGCTACAGGGGGGTATGGTTATAAGGTCACAAAAGGTGACCGCTATAAGGTCAAGTCATCTTTTTTGCACTAAGGTCAAGTCATTTTTTTAGTAAAATTTTTTTAGTAAAATATTTCATGTGTTTCAGTCCGTTAGAGGGCGCCGAGTATATGAGCCATGTGACATTTTAGACCCAACCAAAAAATCCGCCATCAAAAATATACCTATTGACCATAATTTGAAAATATTTCATCGAACGGTTTCCGGAAAACCGATTTTTTTTGGAGGTCATATTTTTTTACACGCCAATATATGTTTTCTGATGTGTTCCCAAAAAATATCCTTATAAAACTACCTTTATTGTTTTCATAATTGGCTTCATTATTATTTTTTTTTTGCTAAAGAGCAAAGAAGGGTCCCTCCTGTACATTATATTATTATGAAAAGCTTAAAAATCTGACCATAGCATTACAAACAAATTTACGAAAATGTGGAAAAAGATGATCATGATCATAAATATTCGTCATCTTCAATCACGGTTCAATTGTTCACGGTGCCGACTGTAACCCGTTATCTTATCGAACATCACGATATCATTTCTGTCATAACGGAGACGCTTTTTAGGCGTTTGTTCAAACAAAATGAACAGGGCCATCGCGAATTGCGCAATATTCATCGTGGTGTTGGGCACAAAAATGTAAATATGGCGACGAATGATTTTGAGTACATTCTCGGAAATCTGCCCTCGAATAGTCAAGAATTGGCACCATTGAAGAATGCATTTAATAATGGCCTAAACTGGTTTCTAGGTCGGTNTGTATATGAACTACAGTGTAGCGAAAACAGAAGTTTTTTTGGTTATGAATTCTCAAATTCTAGGGTTTCAACGGAATTGGAGATTTTCCGTAAGGGCTTTTGCCAGGCGGCAACTGATAACAAATGGGCGGAAATTTCAACCCCAATCAGCGACAAACCGGTTTGGGTATGGTCGGCAAATGGAAATCTATCGTCGCTGGAAGTCATGCTTTTGTCCGATATTCACACCTGGAAATGTGTTCGACAAGCAATTTTGAAAATTATGCTCGAACTCTTTCTCAAAGATTATGATAACAAGCTTATCCTCGCCTGTCAATTCGCAAAGGGTGGTTTTTGGAAAAACTAGTAAAATGTGTGTTTCAGTCCATTAGAGGGCGCCGAGTATATGAGCCTATGACATTTTAGACCCAACCAAAGAATCCGCCATCAAAAATATACCTATCGACCAAAATTTGAAAATATTTCATCGAACGGTTTTCAGAAAAAAAATCCGTATAAAACTACCTTTATTATTTTCATAATTGGGTTCGTTATTATTATTATTTTTTTTTTTTTGCTAAAAAGCAAATAAGGCTCCCTCCTGTATATTATATTACAGTCCTTAATTCCATAACGGCCGTTATGGGATTAACGGCCGTTTTTGGAGGAAAAAGCAGCCGTTATGGGATAAACGGCCGTTATGGAAGCGCCCCTTATGGAATCAAGGACTGTATTAAGAAAAACATAAAAACCTGACCATAGCATTACAAACAAATTTACGAAAATGTGGAAAAAGATGATCATGATCATAAATATTCGTCATCTTCAATCACGGTTCAATTATTCACGGTGCCGACTGTAACCCGTTATCTTATCGAACATCACGATATCATTTCTGTCATAACGGAGACGCTTTTTAGGCGCTTGTTCAAACAAAATGAACAAGGCCATCGCGAATTGCGCAATATTCATCGTGGTGTTGGGCACAAAAATGTAAATATGGCGACGAATGATTTTGAATACATTCTCGGAAATCTGCCCTCGAATAGTCAAGAATTGGCACCATTGAAGAATGCATTTAATAATGGCCTAAACTGGTTTCTAGGTCGGTTTTTATGCGTAGATAAAGCATATTNNTCCATGATTTTCTAGTTGTACGGTTCTGGCGGACTTTAAGGCCGTTTTTGGTTTAATGTTTGATTAAGACCGAGACGCCATTTTTATATAAACATTTTGCTCTTTAGCGCCAACACAGATGTGGTAGATGTTCCAAAACAAACATGACTTGTCTTTCGGGTAAATTTCCAGAGTTGTACTAAAGCATATTCACGGTTAACCACGGGTAAAACCCTTATTTTACCCGGTTTTTTGGTCGTTTTAAATCCCTCAAGAAATATTTTTTGTTGATCACATTAGTAGCGCCTTAACTTTCTGAATATGTCAGGGGTTATAGTTGCTCTTTACCATTCTTATTTTCGAAATTAGATTTTCGAGTTTTTATCAAAATAAACCCGAGTTTCTCGAAAAATACATCCAAGTTCTTTTCTCAAATAATGCTTTACTAATAAACCTCTGGGTGTAACTTGGAAAAGTTGTTCTGCCTACACCTAAAAACGACCCTAGAAATGATGCGCGTTTTCCAGACAGGCGAGAAAATATTGTGGGCTGCCCGAACCCATGTTGAGACGGAACCAGAGTGGGAAAATGCTGTATCATTTATCATGCAGTTTATCCAAGTTCAAAAAAAGGTCCAAAGGTGGATCTGTTTAGATCAGGACATTATCTCAGATGCCATAAAAGCAATCACAAGACTCATATCTAGAACACCTCGACCACCCATTCATAACAAGGCACGGTTTACGAATTTTTTCTACACAAATTAATTTATGATAAAAGTTAACTCCCAGGGGGAGAAATGTACAATATTGCACAAAATGCCCTTAATCAACCGAAAATGTTAGTAAACCGGGCTTAATCGAAAATCGCTGAAACACGGGTCTAGTAAAATGTCATGTGAAAAAATATAAAACGTTAAATGAAACTGATTTTTTTAAATCCAGCTTAAAGCTGTTGTTAACATGGCCGGAAGGGCGTTTTGTGCAAATTTGCACGTTTGTCCCCATACGGATTATATGCCACTTGGGCCCCTTCGGAGTTAACTTACTCAAAACGACCCGACCGAAGTTTTTGAGAAAATAATAATGNAATGTAACTTTTTTGTAAAATATATTCGAAGTTGCGACTCTTATCAAGTCGTTGGTTGAAAAGTTTGGGTCAGAATTAATTTGAGTTTTTTTTTATAAGAAAAACTATTGAATATTTTTCATACCGTATTAGTCTAGCATTAACTCGAGCTGTGGCGCTGAAATACCGGCGTCTGAGGACGTACGGGTATGGGGCGGTGATTATTCGATATTAAATGTGGACATTAATAGCTTCAAGGTGTCGGTTTATTGTCCACTTTCTCGAATTTTAACCAACACGATTTGCCACGCAACGCCCGAAACCATAGCCAACCTGAACTTAGCCGGGTCAGAAATCGCATTTTATTGTACCGAATCGCTCGTGGCTCTGTGTTTGGCGGCACAGGTACGGGCGGGGTTATGGCGGCGAAATGGACAGGCAACTATGTACACAGTTCATTATTATTCACATGTTAGATGCCGAGAAATGATGTCAAATCCCGACTATAAAGGTAATCACGCTAAATTAAATATTTCGGAAATGTCGATAAATGGGTACGTAATTCGTTGTTTTAGCTACAGTCCTTGCGCCCACAACGCAACGCAATCACTTCCTCAAAAAGCGTTGCGTTGTGGGCGCACCGATCCCCAAATGCATTACAGGGTATGCATTACAGGGCTTTGGAACCAAAAAAGGCTATAATGGGGGCTATAATGTTTTCAATCACTTATTTTTTTAACAAATTCATTTTGTATTGAATAAAATATATGAAGAGAAATATGTTGTGTGCTAAACAAAAAGTAGATCAAAACCCGTTGCGTTGTGGGCGCACTGTAGCGTTGTGGGCGCAAGGACTGTAAAAGCTTTTTGCCTACCATATTTCATTCCCCTGTAAGTTACGATATGGAAAATTTTCTCCAGCTATGGGTATTTTGGGCCCTTTTTCGTTCATTTTGCCAAAAAAAAACTTTTTCAGGCAGTAAGGTCAAGTCATTTTTTTGAGTAGCTTGATTTTTGGGAGAAAATCTTTAAAATCATGTCTTTTTACGTTTTTTTTTGAATTGTTGCAATTTTTTAACCGGTCACTTTTGAACTAAAATTTATTTAAAATCAAACTTATTTAACGACTACGCATTGACCCGTTAACCGGCGAGTTAAAAAAACAGTGGCCGGTTAACGGCGCATCCTGTATATACTATTTATAATTATATTTTTGCGTTCCTTTCGGGAAATATAAAGTTTAAAACAAAAACGCCTTTAGTTGGCTCGTATATTATATCAATTTATTGAGACAAGTTGAAAAAAATGACTTTAGCACTTCAATTGATGGCTGCCCACATGGCTCCAGACAACTTCATTGCTACTTTGCTGAATACCATTGGCCTTAATCACGGATATTTATCCGAAGACTTTACCTTCAATCCAAAAGATTTCCAAAAATGTGCGCCCGAAATTTGTGCCCAACGGGCAAATTATACCCGCTTTACCAAAGAAACCGAGTATATGGAAAAACTTCATGGTGAATTTTTACTGATATTGATCCGCGTGATCAATGAGCACTGGTGTCATATGTCGAATATTGACCGCCAGGGGGAGATTAGGCGCTATTTGATTCATCAGTTGGCTCTCGAGTACTCCCCGTGGTCAAAGATTGTCAAACATCTCAGATATATGCGATGGGAGCAAACCGAAATAGCGATTGCAGAAGAAATGCTTCGAGATCTCGCAGATACTCGGGATATTAAAGGTATACAAATTTGAGTCGTTCGGTGCATAGGGGTTAAAATCTGAAACACCAGGAAAACTTCAAGAAAAATAATCGTGTTGTTAACCCGTATACGACACGCGCTTTTGAGTATAGAACGTACGTGAATTATTGCTTGTTCTCACGCAAAAAGGGGGGTGGTTATAAGGTCAGCCATTTGGACCGGTATAAGGTCAAGTCAGTTTTTTCCCACTAAGGTCAAGTCAGAAAAGCATCTTTTTGGAAAAAAAAATCATGTCTTTTAAGCTTTTTTGGATGACAACATCCCCTACATTTTTCTATAAAATCATATAAGGCATTTAGTTTTCAAAGTGCATTAAGGTCAAGTCAGTTTTTTTCGGCCTGACCTTATAACCAGACCCCCTGTAGTCTCAAGTTAACAATATTTCCTAGGTATCAAACAATATGGGTTGAAAAAGAGCCTAGTTGCGGAATGGGATCGATATTATGTTAACTATGACAACACTGATCAATCTCGTGCCTTTGAAGCGGTCACAATGCTTGTTCGTTCCGAAACGGAGGGGGTTAAAACGTCCCTTTCTTTGGCCAAAGAAACACATTCCTTAAATCCACATTTAAAATCCGTTCTCAATTTGTTAGAATCCGATATGATGCGGCTCGTTATTTTAAAAAGTCTAAAACATCGTCCGAGTCAAAGTGTCGTCGACAAATGCGTCTATTTAATCTCACTAGGTACGTTTTAATTCAGCTACACCCCCTGCGCTGTTATCTTGTTACCCGTTATCTTGCAGATTTTCCCGTTGGCTCCGTTATCTTGCAGATTTTTTTCGGCCAATTTTCCAGGAATTCCTATCTTTATGTGATAAGCACTGCGCTGTTATCTTGCAGGTCCTCGTTCGCTCCGTTATCTTGCGGATTTTTTTCATGCGATAGTTGCAAGATAACAGCGCAGGGGGTGTACTTTTTGGTTAGTCCTTACTAGGGTGTCCCAAGCTTTTGAGTATTGGAATATCAGAAATGAAAATCCAGAAAATACATTAAAATGCAGCTTTTTTTTGAAAGTATTTTCGAAAATTAGAAAAATTGCGTAGGTTGAAACTTTTTGTTCGACTGGACCCAAATAGGGCTCAAATGAAAGTTCTTGAATCACTAATTCCGAATATATGTTTTGTTAGACTTAAAAGAAAAAAATACAAATTTTCACGTTGACTCCAGGTGGTGTAATTAAAACTAAAAATCTCTAGCCATTTTACACGGCAAAACAAAGTGGATTTTGGAAAACAATTTGCTCGAAATTCTGACGACAGTTTCCGAAGACTTCGACATTGGCGCCCTCAAGTGGATGAAATTCAAATTGGATTTAACCGATCATGAAGATGTCGACAAACGAAAAACCGAACTAAACGAGCGAAAACGTCGAGCAATGGAAACGCGACAAAAACTTATGGATAAAATGCGAAATATGCAGAATAAGTTTATATCGAAAGATCCGGAATTTTTCGAACCCGCATCCACTGACCCGCAAGGTGATTATTTTAGCGGAACCAAATTACGTGTAAATTCACAAGCGGATAAGAAATGGGGTAAAAACACATGAATATTTTACAGGGGGGTTGGTTATAAGGTCAGCCATTTGTGCCGCCATAAGGTCAAGTCAGTTTTTTCAGGCACTAAGGTCAAGTCAGTTTTTTGAGTAGCATGGTTTCTGGGAAAAAATCTTTTAAATCATTTCTTTTTACGTTTTTTTTGGATGAAGACCTATTCTAAAAATATAATACACAGGATGCGCCGTTAACCAGCCACTAAAATGTTTAAAAAACTGGCCAGTCAATGGCTCAATGCATACAGGGGGGTCTGGTTATAAGGTCACAAAAGGTGACCGCTATAAGGTCAAGTCATCTTTTTTGCACTAAGGTCAAGTCATTTTTTTCTTGCACTAAGGTCAAGTCAATTTTTTTTTTGAAGTATGTGTTTCGGGAAGAAATCTTTGAAATCATGTCTTTTTACGCTTTTTTTTTGGATGAAGACTGAGATTTTGTAGAGTGAAGACTATATTTGTTTCGCGAAAATCAAATATTAGTAAAAATATTTTTAAATGGTAATAAGGTCAAGTCATTTTTTTTGAAGTGCATTAAGCCTTAATGATTAAGGTCANACATACAGGGGGTCTGGTTATAAGGTCACAAAAGGTGACCGCTATAAGGTCAAGTCATCTTTTTTGCACTAAGGTCAAGTCATTTTTTTCTTGCACTAAGGTCAAGTCATTTTTTTCGGGTCTGACCTTAACGTGTTTTTCGCCGGTTAACTGACGCCGTTAAAGACGCATCTTGTGTAGGCGTAAACTTGTTCAAAGATGTATCCAATGCGCATCATAATGACACATTCGAATCAAATTGTAATTTGACTCCATTTTCGTCGGTAAAGTGGTTTAAAAAGGGTCAAATTTCAAGTTTGACAAAAAATTTAAAAGTGATTTTCAAACATGCGCCGCCCATAATTAACTTGGTTCCGATAAATTAACCACCAAACGACAACCTTAATACTGCGATTGTTGGGGAAGGGATCTCGGATTCAGAGGACAGTATGGATGAATTTAAATTGGCGCCGGAGCCACCTGAACTTCATATTGACGAAAAAGAAAAAATGAATCTCATTGACGACCAGTGGACCTGTATTTTATGTCAGGAGGATAAACAGGTCACAATTTTAGATGATAATCCACTCGTCATGCTTGGCTTTGTTGAGAAATCAACCGTACTTAACCGATTCCAAAAAACTGATGATCCAAAGGTGGTTTTTTCAAGAGCAAATTCTATGAGTAATGTGTTTTGATATATTAACTCGCAGGGGAATTGTGTGCATAATATGCACTGCATATATGCACACGACTTGGTTTTTCGTTGATTTAAGGCATAAGGAGGCCCCGTAGGGCAGAATTGGCTTTCCTGACCCCCCCCTCAACTTTTCGAGAAAATTCCATTGGCGGTATTTTTTTGCGTAGGTTGGATATTTCAAACAGCTCTCTAGAGGGCCCTGGTGGCCCAAATCAATTTCTTAATAGTCAGATTGACGTATTTTGACGAGATCTACAACTTGGCTTTACCAGTTTCACCAGAACTATTGCGAATTGTTGTGAATTTTTAAGTGTGTGCATACGTGCACACAATTTTGCCCTACGGGTTATCAAAAAGTCCTTCCCCTGAGAGTTAAGTGACTTAATTTAAGTCAACTTTAAAAGTTAATTTCGAAATTTGTTGCGCGCAGAGGTCTGCAGATTTTGTACCCTTGTCCGCGGACAAGGGTAAAGACGGGTAACTTTCAATGGTAGGGTATATAAGGGTAAATATTATTTTGGCTCGGATAAATTTGGGTACAAATTTTTCAGTGCCCTTTTTCAGTGAATGGTAGGGTAGAAAAAATCAATGCCGACCGCGTGGTTTCCCGCAATTCATCACATTTTTTATATAGTTATTAAATGACATTTGTGAAGTAAGTTAAAAAACCGACAACAGCCAAATATTGAAAATAACGAAATTTTCGAGAATTTCGAACGTGACATTCAACCGATTCATTCAAAAATGGGNTTTATTTATCCAATATGTAATGTGTAATTACAGCCCATTCTCCCATTAGAGACGCTTTTATTAGGGTTGCTTTTTCGCAAAAAGACTATTTCAAAACGGTCCCAAATTTACCTCTTTTGAATGGTGCTCTAGGGGGGTTAGGGGCTGTATTAAATTCAATTTCGTTTGAATAGTTATATTTTGTTATCATTTGTGAAAGAATACTGTCCGTTTCGCTATACTAGCAAACTAAAGACAAAACAAACAGATTTTTGTCCAAATTTTCGTTCAAATGGATACTTCTATTTCCAATTTTTCCAAAATTAAAAAAAAAAAAAGTGATTTAGAATTCGTGCAAAATATGTAGTTTCGTTTTTTTTTCTTAAAATTTTATTTTTTCGTTTAAAAATTTGTTCGTTTAGCTGTAACAGCGGACGAAAGTTGAAAAATATAGATTTTTTGTCAAAGTTGGTTCTTTTCATGTCGAGATTTCGACTTAACTAAAATATAAAATAAACTCGAACACGTTTTAGATTAACGTATATTTGCTGCGAAAAATCAAAACTATTTAACGTTTTTAAAAATCTCTATCCGTTTCGCCGTTATTCACGATTAAAGTCGAACTGACTATTTATAGTCAGTTCGGCTAAGGAGAGTTAATATGTGTTTTGGAAATAACATTTGTAACCCTTATGGTCCATATAACCCTTATCGGCCGCTTTTTTGGAACCCTCAAGGTGGCCCATAAGGGGCCAGTTGGAGACTGTAATTAATCTCGTTTTTATATTTTTTGTCAAAAACCGTTTGAAATTTTTTTTTTGGAATTCAGGGTTATTAAGGGTTTTTCAACATATATCATATGTTTCTGGTTTATTTTAGTTTTACCTTAATGGCTACAGGGGGTCAGCTTATAAGGTCACGAAGCGTGACCGTTATAAGGTCAAGTCATCTTTTTTTGCACTAAGGTCAAATAATTTTTTTGGAAGATAAATCATGTCTTTTTTAATTTTTATGGATGTAAATTAAGAACGAGACATATACTTTTAGAACGACACGGGTAAAAAACACGGGTAATAATTTTTTTATAGAAATCATGTCCTTTTTCACTTTTTTTTGGATGAGGACCTCCCCCCTTTGGCCTTGGCCTTATAACCAGACCCACTTGTAATTAAGTTGTAATTAATCTTCTCTAATAGGTTCGAGAGCCCAAAACATATGTGATAAATTTGGGCACTATTGACATGGCCAATGCAAAACCGCTTGATGACTCAATGGAAGTTGACCCTGACCTTGAACAGGCTTCGGATGGAATGCTCGATGGTTTCGACACCTGCAAAACCTCCATCGAAGAACACGATTCTAACGTCGGAGAAAAATCCGATGATACACCCCTATCCGATCTGCTAGATGATAAAGATTTCAAAAAATATAAAATTTATAAAATTTTGCAAGATTTCTATCGTCAATTTGGGGAAGATGGGGTTACCTTGTCAAAATTGCCTGAACTGAATACTGCTGGACCCATATGGAAAACAGCCGCATATACACTACAGGCTGCTGAAACACTATTGCGCCTTGATAAAAAACCACTTCTTGGTAAATATTTATTTTGTATGAACTTTTATTCCGAAAAAATTCCAATTCCGGGACACAAAGTCCATTTAAGGGACGATTGCATTTTCAGTGATACAATTTTAAGGTTCAGAATCTTGAATAAAATTTTATTTCACTTCCTTGTAAGGTATTCCCGAAAATTCCCGAATATTTTTTTTTGTATTTTTAGCCATGACTCACCCTAAAAAATCACATGACTCAGAGGTCGGCATTTTTGGACCCGATTTTTTTGGGTTGGATCCACTTTATTTTTGCCTGGGTCAAATTTGGGTCCATTTCGGTTGGGTCCACTTTTATTACCATTTTTGCCGACCTCTGGCCATGAGCTCAAGTTTTAACTCCTTTGTAACTTTTCGACAGAAAACATGTCTGATTTTTTTTTCAATTAGGTGCTTTACCTGTTCGAAAAGATAAAGCAATTGAAATGGCGATTCGAGCAAGTGTTTGTGAACTTGACCTTGGCACTGAGGACGAAGACGGAACCGAACGGAGCATTAATAGGTCAATTGCTCGAAAGCTTCTTGTTGTACTTTTTCCAGATTCAAAAATTCCTTTTGATGTACCGCCAATTCTTGGATGTGATATGTTTCATTTATTTTTTCGTTTCACTCTCATTCTCAAATATATGGATGATATCAAGGTAATTAGACGAAATTAAATATTAAATAAACTGCATGCCAGTTATTTTAACAGCTACTTTGCTCAAAAAGTGTCAAGATAATTGGGCAGGGCGTTTGGTAAAATAATTGCAAAATCTCATACATGTTGATACAAACAGTCTGATGATAACCCCACTTTGTCAAGATAACTACCGGCGGGGTTGGTTATAAGGTCAGCCATTTGTGCCGTTATAAGGTCAAGTCAGTTTTTTTGCACTAAGGTCAAGTCAGTTTTTTTTCAAGATAAATCATGTCTTTTTTCACTTTTTTTTGGGTGAAGACCTCCCCATCCCCGCTCACCGGAAAATTTTTTATAGAAATCATGTCTTTTTTCACAGTTTTCACAGTTTTTTTGACCTTGACCTTATAACCAACCCCGCCTGTAGTTAGAGTTATATAAAACGATTTCTTTAGGACTTTAAGCATTTTTTTCGACTTATTGTTACAAAATCTTAAAAAAGGTGAAATTTGGCACTTTCGTGACTCCAAAAGGTTGCATTGTCTCCAATTTGAACAAATTTGATCGTTGGACTCACAAAAGGGTCAAATTACATTAATTTGAAACTTGACGCCCCCCCTTTAGACGCCCAAATCCCTCATTCGTCTGGATAGTTTATAACCAGAAAAATACTAGTTCCTTAAAAATATTTAATTTAAGCCCTTATATCACCAACGACAAAACGAAAAACACATACTACGTATACTGACTGCTGCTCATATAACACAAATCGCCATTTTCACCAAAAGTGATGATTTTATCGACGTCGAAGAAAGTGCACAATTTGACTCCGATGAAGTCGAGCTTTTTAAAACTCTCATTAATCAACTTCGATTGGGTGCTAATTTAACTCCCTTGAACACGGCTGCTGTCAATATTTACGCTCACTTTCAAAAGGTATATACAGTCTATTAAAATTATCTTAGCTTTCTTGAATACAATCACTTTTTAAGGTCCAATAAAAAGCATGTTTTTTGGAAAAAAAAATCTTCAAAATAATGTCTTTTTACGCTTTTTTTTGGACGTGGGCCCCGCTTGCACGTTTTTTTTTATACAAAATATGCCTTACGTTTTTTTCTATAAGGTCATGTCATTTTTTTAAACTTTTGTCCAGCTCTTATGGCGGGAAAATTTTTAGTGGTAAAATTTTTTTTTCAGATGGACCATCTGAGATGGTTGTAAGGCCAAGTCAGTTTTTTTTTGGTCTGACTTTATAACCAGACCCTGTATACGCGGGGTTGGTTATAAGGTCAGCCATTTCGAGCATTATAAGGTCAAGTCAGTTTTTATTTCAACATAATTTATGTCTTTTTAAGCTTTTTTTTGGTTGAAGTTTACCTTAATAAGTTTAACCCCGCATACCTTCAGTTCATTAATGATTTGTTTCAGTGTTTGAAGCCGTTTTTATCGTGCGTTGCGATGCTCCTTTGTTACCTAAATCTTCTGAATCCACCGGCTGAATTGACCTATGGGGAGACGAGCTGGTCCTTGATTTGTTTATCACTTGGTTTGCCCGACCGTCTTTGTGAGCTTTTCGATGC
>SCLG01000118.1:547545-559521 GCA_004367875.1 Oikopleura albicans
TTTTCTATAAAATCATGTCTTTTTGAACTTTTTTCCAGCACTAAGGGCTTATGGTGGAAAAAAACATTCAGGTTGGTTATAAGGTCAAGTCAGTTTTTTCAAAGTGCATTAAGGTCAAGTCAGTTTTTTATACCTTGACCTTATAACCAACCCCATGTATTATTTTTCAGGTAGTAAAATGGTATTTTATAGTGACGGATGCGCCATGGATGTTGCTATTTTCGGATATTAGACAAGGATTTGCATATTTAATGTTGTTTACGTTTTGGCTTGTTTTTATAAGTGAACATTTACTTGACCGCCCATGCCGCAATAATTTGGTAAGTCGCTTTTTGAACATATGATGCATTTTTTTTTTGGTTGAAGTAAAAATCATCGCTTTCTAGAGAACTTGGTTATATATTTTATAAATTCGGACGTACTACACCTCCTAAGCAGTTATCTAGCAAGAAAAGTTATCAAAAAGTGTTAAGATAATTGACCAGGGCGTTTGCTAAGATAATTGAAAATCGCGATACGTTTCGGCCCACAAAGTGTTAATGCCCAACTTTGTTTCCGCAATTGGTGTTAACATAACTGATTAGCGAGTGTATTATTTTTAGGATAATTTTTTGAAAAAAAAAGTCTTCGAAATATTTATAAATTTTTAGAAAAATTACAAATGGCAATTGATATTGGTGTCTATTTGCGCGGTTTGTATGTTTATATTTGATTGCGTTGAGCGCGGAATTCAACTGAAATATCCATTTTGGTCAGTTTGGGACACTGTTCATGGTCGAAATGCCGCCATTGCGATGCCCATTGTTGGCGGCATTTGCGGGGCCTTATATACAATTTATCTTGTTTACCTTGTGGCTAGGGTCAGTTTCAATTTATTAAGGAGACGAGAACATTTTATTGGACGGCTTCATGCTGAAGGACTTATTATCAGATTTCAGGAAACAGAGTTAACTTTTTTGTGAATTTAAGCTATCTAGGGACGTTTTGGCCACATTTTTGTATCATAAAATATTAATCGTGTAACCCTCGTATTATACAGTTGGTGTGTTAACGAGTTGACACTTTTGTTTCCGATTTTTTGTCAAAAACTGTCAACTCGTTCCGTCACTTTTGCCCATTTTGCCCAAAAAACTGCCAAAAAGTGTCACTTAGTTCCGAACTGTCAACTTCTTACGTATCAACTCGTTACCACACCAACTGTATTTGGTTATCAACAAATTTTATAGTTCGGAAACAGCATAAACGGACATGCTGTTTCCGAGCGTCTTTTTGACTTTTATTTTTCGAAATAATCTTTAAAATTAGATTATTTCCGATTTTGGCAAAATGAAAAATAAAAAAGTTAATTCAACTTGAAGGCTATAATCATATTTACGATTTTCTGCGCTATATTTTCCCTAGCAGTCTTCTTTTACCATGAGTCGATTGATACCCCGACCGTCATTACCGGTTATCATATCGAGGTAAGCACTTGATTTTGTTTGTTAAGCACCTTTTCGATATTTATCGTAATTGGAGAAAATAAAATATGACTCATATTAGATGACACCATAGGTTCAAATTACAGGTTGTTATGAAAACGGCAGACTTGATTTTTGGCGTCATTTTTCGCGGCACCTGAATGTGCCATAAAATCGAAAAAAAAAAGTAATTAGACCCCCCCCTCTGTCAAAAAATTAAGGGTCTAATTACATTTGTCGTATGCGAATGTTTAAATTTTATTAATAAATGAAATTTAGGTTCAATCGGCGATTTATACTGGTTTGTACGTGCTTTGGAATTTATACGCATTATCAGTAATGTTACTTTATGCCCCAAGTCACAAACTGTACTATGATTCTGGTTCGGAGTCGATTCCATTAAATTCTGAAGTTAGTTCAATTTCAGCTTCGCGTACTGATTCAATACAGGCCATCACCCATAAACAGCAAACTTCTACTGCCGATTTACTAGCCCCTTTAACTCAAAACACAGACGCTCAAGTAAAATGATCACTTCTACACATTTTCTTAATTCATTCATAAATACTCTTTTTACTAACATCAATATTATTGATAGATGTTTATTTGCTTATCAACAGTTTTTATATAAAAACTATAGAAAAGTCCATATACAGTAGTATATCGAATATTTTTCTTGATTTTGGATACCAAAATGATAAAAGAAATGAGTCATTAAGATAAGGAAGCTTGTGACAATTCTGTGAAGATCTCCAAAATTTACATTTATTTTTTCATGAATCTCGGTCAAAAAAGATAATAAAAAAATAAATCACTAGCGATCGTCACTTTCGCGACCAAAATTTGGTCGCAAACTGTTATTCAAAACATCAGCTCACGAACAAATGGTGTTTTATATATAACTTCGCGACCATATGGTCGCAAAACGACGCAAAATACCCGTACAGAATTTGGGGTCGCCAAAATACCGCAGTCTGTATTCGGTACTACAAATATGATTACTAATGAGTCATAAATTTTGTACGGGTATTTTGCATGATTTTGCGACCATCATATATAAAACACCATTTGTTCGTGAGCTCATGTTTTGAATACCAGTTAGCGACCAATTTTTGGTCGCGAAAGAGACGATCGCTAGTGATTTATTTTTTTATTATCTTTTTGACCGAGATTCATGAAAAAATAAATGTAAATTTTGGAGATCTTCACAGAATTGTCACAAGCTTCCTTATCTTATCTAATTTGTGTTACATTATCTGCCACATGTTGTTTTAAATTCTCGTCTATTTTCATTTAACCAACACAATAGACTTAAATTGAANCCCCAAGTCACAAACTGTACTATGATTCTGGTTCGGAGTCGATTCCATTAAATTCTGAAGTTAGTTCAATTTCAGCTTCGCGTACTGATTCAATACAGGCCATCACCCATAAACAGCAAACTTCTACTGCCGATTTACTAGCCCCTTTAACTCAAAACACAGATGCTCAAGTAAAATGATCACTTCTATACATTTTCTTAATTCATTCAAAAATACTCTGAAAGATAAATGTCTTCCAAGTAATATTTTTCAAGATTTATCTGATTTTTTATATATCCCATGTTTTGTACCTAGTCCGTTTTCATGTTTTTACTAACATCAATATTATTGATAGATTTTTATTGGCTTATCAGTAGTATACCGAATTTTTTTTTTGATTTTGGGTAACAAAATGATAAAAGAAATGAGTCATTGGCAATCATATTTGTAGTTCTGCGCCGTGAATAAGGAGAATTTGCCATGAAAATGGTGCTCAATGTGGCTGTTGGCCAATTAACGGAGAAAAATAATCTTTTCGGCCATGGCCGGCCAATCAGCGAGCTCGAATAGCGATCTCTATCGATTACTCATCACTTTTTTTTGAGCATTGTCGCCATTGGCCAAGGCCGCACTTTTTTATGACGTTAATTGAGCACCATTTTGATGGTAAATTCTCCTTACAGACTTGGGTATTTTGGCGACCGCAAATTTTGTACGGGTATTTTTTACGCATATTTTGCGTAGTTTTGCCACCAAATTTTTGTCGCGAAAGTGACGATCTTTTTATTATCTAAGTGACTTATTTTGTTTATCTTTTTTTTGACCAAGATTCATGAAAAAGTATTAATTTTGGAGACCTTCACAGAATTGTCACAAACGCCCTCTTATCTAATTTGTGTTACATTATCTGCCACATGTTGTTTTAAATTCTCGTCAATTTACATTAAAACAACACAATAGTCTATTGTCAATAGATTTAGATCCAAAAAAACCTGTCAAACTACGATTATTCCAAATATTTGTCATATTATTGTTCCTATACCTTACCTGACTATTTTTTCTGGCTTTCGAAATGCCTAAACGACTCAAAATGTATTTTTGCTTTGGTACCACAATGTATAATAATTAAACGCCTAACTCCCAAGAGGAACTGCACTGCTTCAAACCTTATTTTTTTATTAATAAAACCAGCATGAAGTTAAATTATTAAATGATTTTAAAATATGCAAACCTTTTACTTTTTACCAGAATTATCAATCATTATTTAGTTTATGTCTGGTATATTAGTAAACAGCACACTAACTATCGATTTCGTCGTAACTTTAAACCGTTCCGAAGTGGCCTATCATTTTTTTGTAATTAACTCGTGGGGATCTGGTCTTCAAGAATGTATTGGTATAAAAACCCTAGACATATTTCAGAGGTCGGTGTGGAGGCTACGGTGGTACTAAGGTCTTGACCTTATTGGGGTTTGGAAGTTCCAAATCTTATTCACTATTTTAACAGTTGTGGCTCAAAATTATAAAATTTCGATTTCCCATACGGCTACGCAACGGATAAGGCCTTTTAAAGTTCAAAGTGAACCAATCTTTTTGTTTCAAAATTTTTTTTATTAAAACACACCGTTTCCCGTAAATAATGTCTAATTTTGTCATATATTTCAGTTGCTATGATTTAACGTGTATACTTCTAAGTTAATTATGTCTTAGGGTTGTCGTCGATATGATGAATATCCTAGGAGTAATTTATTTTGTATTCTCTTCATTGCCACATTCACCTTTCTGCTTTAACATGTATTAATATAAATTGCACAGTTTAAAATCTTCTTTAATTCGGCATAGTTTCAATTAGTATAAACTGAATATCTTTAAATATGAATTAAGGGGTACATGAAGAAAGGGGAATTTGTAAAAAAATGTCGACATATAAGAGTGTCTGAATGTTTCACGTTAGTTAATTTTCAAAAAAAAAAATTCTCAAAAAACGTTCCCGAAGACCAAAAAGAATTCAGACTACTCTGGATACCCTTCGAATTACAGTCCTTACTCCTTTTTCGGACGCTTATTCGGTCAAAATGGAGAATCTAATAGAAAAATGATCCTTTTTTGTGACGATGCTTCTTTTTCGGACGCTATTTTCGAGCACCGAAAACGTCCGAAAAAGGAGTAAGGACTGTACTTATTTTTAAAATGAAAAAATAACCCAATTTTAAAGACCGTTTTTGTTCAGAAATGGCAACAGAGGCAGAAGTACCGGCGGAAGTGGCCGAAGAAGAGGCAGCACCAGAGGGGCCAATTTCGCCTGTCACTTTTGAAGTGCCGGATTTACCTTACGATGAGCTTAACCCTCTCGAGCAGCGGTGGTTCAAAATCAAGGAGATCAAAGAATTTCCGTTTTTAGTAAAATATTTCGGCGACTGTGGACTGCCCCTCGAGTACTGTGAATATTTGCCCGAGCAGTTAAGGCAGCAAGCTATGGAGGTGGTTATTAGATTTGAGAAACCCGAGTTTATGTGATTAAAATTAGGAAGCAAGTAGAGACGACGACGTCGACAAAGCCCTCGTCAGTTTATCGCTAACAGACGAAGATAAGAAAAAACAGAAACGAGGAGGTCGAGGAAACGTTAAAGCAAAAAAGAAAGTCACGTTTTCTTTTTAGGTCGGCTCATTTTTTTGAGTATAAATTAATTAGTCGCTCTTAACCATTGTTTTTTCGCAAAAAAAAAGTGTTCCCGAAAAATGTTTTCGAATAGTAAAAATAAAATAATACCCATTGAACCTCTATACCTGGTATACCATTTGAATCTTATCCCAGTTTTCCATTATACAGTTAGGGCCCCTAACTTAGGGGTCTTTCGATGTACATATCTCTCTCTCGTTGGTTTTTTAGCCCGGCCCAAGAATTACTTTTTTTTCGAGCAAAGATTTCGCAAAACCCAAAACAGGTATTGACAAAATCGGCATGGAACTGATAGAGATTGGGGTTAAATTTTTGAAACTTTTCCGGACCAGAACCGAAACCGGAAGTACCGGTAATTACCGGTTAGAATACGAAAATCGTCTTACATTGAAAAAAAATTAGATGGATTTTTTTCAAATTCCTGCTATAGATGCAGAATTTTATGGCCAATTTTTAGCAGTGATGAAAAATTAAATCTATTGGTTTAAGGGGGTAAAATTACACATATATGGGGTCAAATTACTCATATATGGGGCCAAATTACAAAATTTGACTATTTTATGATTATTATTTTTTTGTTAGCAAAAATTTTTTTCTTTGACTAGGTTCAATATATTTTTCAATATATTTTTTTAATTTTTTTCAATATATTTGAATTAAATGGTATAATGCGATAAATTAATTTTCCAATATTTTGGCGGACCAGAAAAAAACCGTGACCGAAGCCGAGCCAGTAACCGTTAAAATCGGACGTGTTTCGAGAGGAAAGAAAAAGTCAGTTACTCATATCACTGGTCTGGCATCGTATGAGGTTAGTTTAAAATAAAACGGCCCATATAAACTGGGATGGTAGTAAAATGGCGGATAATATTATATATTTACTAGATTGATCTAAAGAAGACTGCAAAAATGTTCGGGAATAAATTTGCTTGTGGCTCATCAAGGTCCGTTTTTAATCCCAATTTTTTTTTCTTTGTTTTTTTTTTGTTGACTGTACGCATTTAAAAATATTTTATGAAAAAACAATATTTAAAAACGACAATAAGTAATGAAAAGGCAGACGAGATTGTTATTCAAGGCGATTTTATTGACGAATGCATCGATTTAATTATGGCCAAATTTCCACAGGTAATTTGATATTATACAAAGAAAAAACGCGTGAGAAAAGAGTGAATCAAATTTTGGTCGAAATTAATCCACACCAACATGAACGTTTTTATGGAGAAATATTTCGAACAATTTCAATTTTATAACAACCGAGTTTTGTGAAAATGAACCAGTTAGATTCTCATTGAATTTCTCAAAACTTGTTTGCTTGTTATTATCTTATAGATGGGCCATATCCTACTGGCTGAAAAATCAAGTCTAATAAAAGGCTCACAATTGCTTAATTTTCAAATTTTTTTGAGAAATTCAATGAGAATCTAACTGGTTCATTTTCACAAAACTCGGCTGTTATGATCAAAAATCATGTTTTCATCGAGCACTTTTCCGCGCATAAAAAAATCAGTTTTTGAATTTTCGACCCAGATAAATTCGCTATACAGGAGGAGCGCCAAGTAAGGGTAGGTTTCGTGCTTTTCGAAACGTACCCTTACTTAGCGATCCTCCTGTATTTGTTTCAGAACAAAAACACGGTGTATTTCGATAAAAAATAACTTAAAACAAATATATACAGAGAATATACAGCCAAAATGTACATTTTTTTTAAGATCGAAGAAGACAAAATCATGGACCTGGGTGATATCAAAAAATAACTATACAAGAGTGTTTGCACAAGTAGGAAAATTGTTAGTTTATGTTGTTTATTCATCTGATCAATCTTTATGAATTTTCTTCATCTCTTATTTGCCTGTTGCCTGTTTTAACCCGATCAGTTACAAATCTGAGTTGTTCAATAAATTCTATGTTGCGATAAAATTGATGCCTATAGGCGTTGTTGGTTAGAAGGTCAAGCATTTGGACCGCTATAAGGTCAAGTCAGTTTTTGTACTACCGTCAAGTCAATTTTTAAATGATGTCCTTTTTGTGCCTTTTACTGACCTTACTGACTTGACCTTACTGCAGTCAAAATATCAAACCTTAAAACCACAACCCCCTGTAATTAAGGATTCCAGTTGTGATAACATATTTTTTTAAATTGAACCTTTGTTGCCAATTTATTGATTAAAAAAAACGGCTAACACATCCATTTACATCAGTCTGCATACAAACAGCACCGGCTTATTTTGAAAAATATCAAATTTTAATTTACACAATTTTAAAGGAACGGCATATTTTTAACATTTGTACTTTAGTAGTATAGAACAAATTCACGAATGTTCGCGAGTATTTGGAATTATTAGACACAGCATCGATGCCAAAAGTGTATCACTGAGGTGGGGTCTTGCATGTTCAAATAGTATTTACAACTGTAGATATACGCAGGGCATTTTGATAAAGCATGTTATCTTTTTTAGTTTAACTCCCAGGGGGAGTGTGTGTATATAATCACACAACTTGTTTTTTCGTCGATTTAAGGCATCTGGAGGCCCCGTAGGTCAAAACGAGTATTGCTGACCCCCCCTCAACTTTTCGAAAAAATTACATTGACGGTGGCCCGAATCAATTTCTGAATAGTCAGATCGACGTAGTTTGACGAGCTGTACAACTCGGCTTTACCAGTTTTTTTTGAATTATTGTGAATTTTTTAAGTGCGTGTTTATATACACACATTTTCCCTCTACGGGTTCTCCTTCCCTCTGAGAGTTAAACAAGCTGTAAGCCATGACGATCCGTACGAGTCAGGGGCCTTTTGTACGTTGGGGCATATATAAATTAAGTTGTCATCTAAGAAATCGAAATGGCGCTTTTTTGCTTTATACAGTACGAATAATACAGTGTAGTTGCACATTATGGTCTCCTGTAAACAATCCAAATATGTGGTCTGTGCTACAGTGAACTAATTCATCTAGGGGTACCTTTGTTTAGTCCAAGATCTAAAAATCTTGAGTGTTTGGAGTGGTATCGACATCATCGACCTTATAACTCGCGGCACTAAATAAATATATATTTTGGGGGGGCTCTGAGACATTGGCTTAATTGAATTAATTTGAATTAATTCCCGGCTATAGTACCGTGATCAAGTGAACTTACAGTAGAGATGCCGTAGTGCTTGAAGATGTAACATTGGAAAACTTCCTCGGTTTCTTTCCACCCGTTTTTTCCGACCCGTTATTAGAACTTTGAACGTCGAAAGTAGTCTGAAGTTCAGATAAAAATATTGTTTATTTCTAAATAAGATCTCGATACTGTCTATTGAGCACTCCATAAACTGGGCTATACCGTATAGCCCATAGACTATGGCCCATAGTCATAGGCCACCCTAACTATNACGAACAGCACCGGTTTATTTCGAAAAATATCAAATTTTTATTTACACAATTTTAGAGGAACGACACTTTTTAACATTTGTACTTTAGTAGTATAGAACAAATTCACGAATGTTCGCGAGTATTTGGAATTATTAGACACGGCATCGATGCCAAAAGTGTATCACTGAGGTGGGGTCTTGCATGTTCATAAAGTATTTACAACTGTAGATTACGCAGGGCATTTGCTTGTTTAAAATTATGTTTGATAAAGCATGTTTATTTACTCAAAGCCTATTGTAGAATTTATCGCTGGAAAAGTCACAACGGAGTAGATACATGGCCATGGCGCCCTTAACGGGTATTTTTTTTTTGTTTTACTATTATTTAGAAAAAATACTGTAAGCCATGACGATCCGTACGTTGCAGGGGTCTTTTGTACGTTGAGGACATATATAAATTAATTAAGTTGTCATTTAAAAAAATTGGCGTTTTTTTTTGCTTTATACAGTACGAATAATACAGTGTAGTTGCACATTATGGTCTCCTGTAAACAATCCAAATATGTGGTATGTGCTACAGTGAATTAATTCATCTAGTGGTACCTTTGTTTAGTACAAGATCTAAAAATCTTGAGTGTTTGGAGTGGTCTCGACATCATCGACCTTATAACTCGCGGCACTAAATAAATACATATTTTGGGGGACTCTGAGACATTGGCCTATTTGAAATTCCCGTCTATAGTACCGTGATCGAGTTAACTTACAGTAGAGATGCCGTAGTGCTTGACGATGTAACATTGGAAAACTTCCTCGGTTTCTTTCCACCCGTTTTTTCCGACCCGTTATTAGAACTTTGAACGTCGAAAGTAGTCTGAAGTTCAGATAATAAATAGTTTTTTTTTAAATAAGATCTCGATACTGTCTATTGGGCACTCCATAAACTATGGGCTATACCGTATAGCCCATGGTCATAGCCTATGACTCATAGGCTACCCTAACTATACTATGACTCATAGCTCAAAGATGACTTAACCTCTGTAATTAATTATGGACTATACATGTAGTTAGGCTGGCCTTGGTTTTTTTAGTGATAGAATATACCCGATAAAATTTGTGTAGAAAAAATTTCACCGATCTGAGCTTACCGTATAGGCTATACGTTAAAATCGAAAAACCGGTTAAATCGGGACCGGTAAGCTCGGATGGGTGAAATTTTTTCTACACAAATATTATCGGGTATATTCTATCATTTAAAAAAACAAGGCCACCCTAACTATAGAGTATAGACTATAGTTAATTACAGAGGTTAAGTCATTTTTTAGCATACTGGCGTGGGTCGTCAATAGATACGACCGAGGACTGTTTTAAATCTACAAGCAAAATTTGCTCGGTGACACTTTTTTCCTCACACCAGTAGTATAGTTTGGGTGGCCTATGACTTCTGTGCATATTTCGTAAAATTCAAACTAGTAGATCCGTCAAGTCTTGACGGATTACTAGAGTTACGGGAAGTAGTAAGGTTTTTTTTATCTGTTGCCTTTGAACGCAAAAATCGCCGAAATTTTACTTTGAACTCTTTTGACATAAAAACAAACAAAACACAAATAACAATCGGGAAAACAAACTCGGTTGTTACGACGGTAAAGAAATGCATAAATGAGGAACATTCGTTAGAGTCCCAATGACTTGGATATAAAATCTGAGCAACGTGAACCAGGTTGAATAAAGGCAATAAATAAATAGTTGCTCTGAGTACCCTTAAATGTTTTAGCTATTTATTTTTGTTTTACCAGGTTGGTAACTACAATTGGGACCGTTTTTTAGAAAAAAATGTTTACAAAACGTACAAACCTGGTCATGGCCAACTAACGCGTTAAGGCCACTATTTTTAGAGCTGTTTATAATACTTGGAAATAGCGGCCTTAATGGGGTTAATTGGTCACAAATTGTCATTTTGGAAATATTTTTTCGGAAAACGGTCCTAAGTTAGGACTCTTACAGGCGGGGTTGGTTATAAGGTCAGCCATTTGCGCCGTGATAAGGTCAAGTCAGTTTTTTTTTCAAGGTAAATCATGTCTTTTTTCATATTTTTTTTGGAAAAATTCAGCAAAAATGTAAAAAAAATGGGGCTGGTTATAAGGTCAAGTCAGTTTTCAAAAATGCATTTAAGGTCAAGTCAGTTTTTTTGACCTTGACCTTATAACCAACCCCGCCTGTAACAGTAATTACGATTGTATGAATACAAATACTATTACACAAGGTGGTAATTAACCGCCACTATTTCGCGTACTTGTACTTAACCGCCAGTTGAGGAGGCCGCGAAGGATGACGGTTAACTGCGCACCTTGTGGATTAATTTAGTTCGTTAATCTAAATAAAACTCTACCTGGAAAATCCCTTCTTGTATGAACTCCCTTGACGTAAAGGCGTCGACCGCATTTTATAAACTTGCTGGATAGTTACCATAAAGAGAATAAAATTTAGAATAACACAAACGCAAGCAAACATGTTGAACGGAACCTGAATTCAAAATAAATCTGTACCAGGGATGTTATACAAAAAAATACCGCGATTAATCGATTTAAAAGATTACAAGCTCCGCTCACTTGGCGCCCTCTAATGGACTTAATCGCGTTATTTTTTGGCCTGACAAAGTAGTTATCACAGACAGTATATGGTGGCCCTGTTTGTATTCAGTAAAGTCTAAACAGCAAACACCGGTTTTCCTGGGGGGGGCTTTTGCAACAAAGAAGCAGTCTTACACCTTCAAAAATCGCTCAAAAAGTACCTCCGTACTTATAAGACACGGCTTCCCCCGGGAGTTAAGCAAAATATCGGATAAAATTTGTATTCGCTACCACACTTACGGCAAAAGATATTCCATGTTGCGCGAATTGCCAACAGAAGGAGTTTAGGTCATTATAGGAGAATGACTCTTCCATTATATATACTTGTGTGAGCCACCATACAACGAAGGGCAAAGGGGAAAGCCACCCAAGGTAGATAAACGTGTTTGATTTAAAGATCCATAAAGATTCATATGTGCAAAGATTAAGCATCACTAAATATATCGCTTGCAACAGGAACCACAGCATCTTCGTCTAAAAACAAAACGTGTTGATACAAATAAGCGTTTACTACAGTCCCTAAGGGTCTGTCCCTTATCTACAGGGGAGACTGATGT
>SCLG01000118.1:572336-594685 GCA_004367875.1 Oikopleura albicans
GATGCTCCTTTTTCGGACGCTATTTTCGAGAACCGAAAACGTCCGATAAATGAGTAAGGACTGTACAAAATAAAAAAAAACTGAATATATTTCAAACCAATACTCAGCTCCGAAAACGAATAAAAATAAAAACGGGAATGAAAATTGCATAATCGACCTTACGTCACCGAACTCAAATAATCCCGATATAAAATCAGATGTTATATCTTTATTGGAAGATGAGCCAGCACCGATACAAACGAAAAAACAATCATTTGTGGAAATCAGAACAGCTCCAACAAGTCCGCAATTAAGTTGCTTACAATGTCCGTTTATGACCAAGTCACAAAGGTGGTTTTCATTTTAGGTATAAAAAACCACGTCCAATTACCATGTTTTATGCGTCACCGGAAAATGATAAATAATGAACAACGATTTTTCGCGTGCGTTTACAATACAGGGTCTGGTTATAAGGTCAAGTCAGCTTTTTGACATGTTTTTTCTATAGAAATCATATTTTTTTACACTTTTTTGTATAAAGTCCTGTCTTTTGGAACTTTTTCTCAGCACTAAGGTCTTATTGTGTGTTTGGGCTTGACCTTATAAGATGACCCCTGTACGAAAAATACATTAGTGGGTAATTATTACCTGGCCCAACAAGTTGAGGCACTTGAAAATTTCATTTAATTTTTATGGTTATTTTGAAATATATATTTTCAAAAAAAAAAAAATTGTTTTGGGTTAAAAAGTGTTTTGATGACAATGCATCTCTAGCGGAATTCTTTTAAATACTGGTGTGGGTCGCCAGTTTGTCACCGAGCTCGACGCGGGTCTCACAATAGATAAGACCGAGTACTGTTTTTAACCTACAAGCGAAATTTGCTCGGTGACACTTTTTTGCTCACTCCAGTATGTCGGCTAACGGATTTTGTGGCCTTTTACCGACTTTGTGTAGTTTTTTACACACGGTTTGGTGTACCTAAAATGCAAAACCATCTTAGCCATTTCACGCAGCATACAAAACTGCACCAACGTTTACCAGATCCATTACAGTGTCGATTTTGCTTCAGTCTTTTTTCGGCTCCATTTCCATTAAAACGTCATATAAAAGAAATGCACTTCTCAGGAGCACACAATTCTCCGAACTACGAATGCAATCGGTGTGGCACCAAATTCAAGTATAAACGAAATTTGGACACTCATTTGAGACAGAAAAACTCGAAATGCGCGGCTCTAATTGTGCCTGGGGATATGGTCCTACCGTCCGTAGCAGCTAGTAGCCAAAATTCGAGTTTGCCAATTTTTATACAGTAATTTTCAGTCTGAAAAGTTCGTAAATAGACAAAGACGGAGAAAATAAATTACAGAAGCTAGTGGTTATACTTATAACCCTGGTCTGAAATTTTTATAAGGTCAAGTCATTTTTTTGGAATAAAATTCAAGTATTTTTATAACTCTGCCTACAAGGACGTGGTTTTTACACTATAGTCAAGTCAGTCTATAAATCATGTCATTTTTTTCGAAAAAGACTAAGGTCAAGTCAGTTTTTGTAGCTTGACCTTAAAACAACACCATTTTTTGGGAAGTCTGTCCAATTTTTGTAAGGGTTAAAAGGTCAAGTGATTTTTTTCAAATGCATTAAGGTAAAGTTCTATGCTAGGGCTTGAGTCAAGCCCTTGTCGCTTGACCTTATAACCCACACCCAGTTATATTTTATCCGAATATACATGTAATATATGAAATGTAAATAAAGCCATGTTGTATTGAAACACAATATTCTCGTTACCATTCTCTTCATAGCTCAATGTTAATTTATTCACTAAAGGATTATAATTGATTATTATACAATTTTAATGATTTGTAATACAGATTTTGTATAACGAAGTTTTTTCATGAATTTGGGTCAAAAGGGGGACACAAAATGAGTCACTAGCGATCATAATGTGTTTATAAGCTGAAAGCGACCCTGTCATATTACCTCCAACGAAATGAATAATTTTATAACTATATTATAAATTGTAATGCTATATTATATAGTAAGAAGATTACTCATTGCGTAGGAGGTAATATGACCGAGTCGCTTTCAGTTCGGAAACACCGTATTTAAAAAAATGCAATTTCGATCATACTGACCCATACTGCATCTAACTGTTAAGTAGAAAAAAACAGAATGGGCGGGAAGAACTTGATTTTATGACTTGATGAAACGGCCAAATCATTTTTTAGTCCATTTTTAAACGACGTGGGTTTTCGACCCGAATTCATGACAAATTTTAGTTATACCCCAAATAATATTAAAATCGTTTTTTCTCTGTACAGTTATGAAACGTTGAAAAAAAATCAAAGGATCGATGGGAAACTGTCAAATGTCGCGTTGTATCTTCCCAAAATAAAAATATTTGAATTATTCAATGAAAAGATGTATAGTTTTAAACTACTTTTGTTGACCTTATCATACCGTATTTATGCGTTAAATCCGGAGTGCAATGAGCAATCTTTGGCAAATGCAGAATTATGTGAAAATAGTTGTTTAACTGATACGGTCAAATGTGTGAGAGATTGTGATGGGGATCTCACTTGTACAAGCCAGGAAACGGGTCTATTTTACATTTTGAAAGTGTACAGTATTAGGTAAAATAACGTGCTTCTCTAAAATTTTGTATTCTATAAATTAAAGGCTATAATTTACATTTTTCAAACCTACCCTTACTTGGCGTTGTCACTTATAACAATGTTGTCTTATTTTGGCTGACACGTTAATTCTATAATTTTACTTTAATATTAATAATATTTATTTGATATTAATTTTAAAGTATATTTAAATATTGCGCAAATAATCATATAAAACAAAAAAGTTTGATTTGGAGACCCTTATCTACTTGGCGGCGATTTTTTCCGCAAAATGAAACCTACCCTTACTTGGCGATGTAATTCATAAATGGTTGACGAAAAAAGCGTCTGCTATGGGATAAACGCCCTTTACGGGAATAAATTCCTAGTGAGGACTGTACAAGAACTTCCTACACTTCCGGAAATACCTCTCGAACAGGAAGTTCCTTGTTTCAATTATTGAAATTCAATAAACTTCAAAAAAACCCGGATTTAATCAGATATTAATAGAAATAATAGTAAAAAAATTTTATTAAAAATAACAATTAAAAAATATTAACAATTTATTGCAATCATAACAAATAAACTTTTATCTATCACCGATTTTTTCAGATAAGAGACATGAGTTTTATATTAATCACGTTTATGAGTCATCAACATTCAAAATTTCTCGGACGCGCTTTTTCATGGCAAGTTTTATGGTGCTTAAAAATTAAAAGCAGTTTCGATTTGACAATTGTATTTTACATGAACTTCAACCTTCTAGTAAGCCCCGCAAACTTCATGCGATTTTTTTTCACGCAATCACGCCTACGCATATGTTACGACATGGAGAAAATTATTATATAGACCATACATCCAATAGGACGTCTTTCATTCGAAAATAGCGTGCCTAATCGATTGAATTGGTCTCCCGGAATTATTTGAAGAAACTGTTTTTCGAGGGAAATTTTCAGTAATTTGTGTTCTCATACACGTTTTTTAGAATAACGTTTTTACGGGTACTACGGTTCCCATTTTGGACTTTTTGGGGACATTTTTCGCAAAAAACGGCTCAATTGGAATAAATGGTCCCAATTGTGGGGTAGCACTATATAACACGAAATTTTAACGATTTCCAATCATTTTCATTTTTGTGTGATACCGCTTCATCGGCGGATTTTCATTGGTTTGTTTCCATGTAACACGTGATTACGAACCAATTGAAAGCATGCAAAAAAGAACATTATCGATAATGGTGATATACCGGCGAGAACATTGAGTCAGGAATTTTTTTTCTTCGTTGAAAACCTTTTGGAAATTTGGTGCCAAATTAGTTAAATAAAATTCAAAACTTCTCTGAACAAACCCTTTCTAGCGTACAAGGGGCGTGGTCTTTTCGTACGAAAATTAATTCAAGTTACGTTTTTGTTGAAATATCATATCTTAGGGTCACTTTTGTCGAGAAACGTGACTGATTAGAGTTAAGACTACACGTACAGTCCTTATTTCTAATACGGAGGTTTCTTAGTCCTAAAAATAGAATCCGTATTGAGGTGAATAGTCATAAAGTGTTCATTGTTCGACTGTTTTGGGGACATTTTTTCAGAAAAAGCCTCCGTATTGGAATAAATTGTCCGTATTGAGAATAAGGACTGTACTAGTCAATACTGAAACCTCGGTTAGTACCAATACATATGTACAACGTGTAATTATTTTATTGTAATAAACCCATGTACAAGTGTTACCGTGTGCAAGCGAGTTGCGAGGAAAACTGTCCCTGTCATGAGAATTGCTATGAAGTGAAGGAGCAAAAACCCTTATCTGTCAAAGTTTCAGAAAAATAATCTATCGGTGTATGTAAAGTAAAAAATAAAAATTTTGAGCGTCCGTAGTACGTACTGCGTACCTTTTAGGTGTTTTGGACCAAGACTCTTGGTTATAAGGTCTGACATTTTAACCGCTATATAAGGTTAAGTCAATTTTTTGCAGTTAGCAAACCAAGCCCAAAAACGTTTCACTTTTTTATGACAAATGTGTCTTTTAAACATTTTTGAATGGCTATAAGGTCACGGGTAATTGTTTCAGGGCTTTGACCTTCAACAACCCGCTTTGTCAAAACTTAGTTCATGTGCCTTGTTCACAATTCTATTAAAAGGGTGTCCATGTGAATCATTTGAATGTGAATTTGTGTGCCTAAAACCAAAAACTGACGGCGAGCAATTTCCACAAGAAATCACCGAAGTCACTTTAAATTTGAACCAAGGAAAATTTATCGGACATCGGTATGAGCGGGAAAAGTTTGAATTATTCAAATCAGTGCCTTTTGCCGAACCACCAATCAATGATCTACGGTGGAAACCACCAGTTCCGGTCAACTCTTGGGAGGATGCCAAAATGAGTGCTGAACGTACTCGGATGTGTCCTCAGGTATTAGGAAATTTTGAAAAACAGCCCTTATTATGCATACATCGGGGTTTTCGAAGAAAAGTTTTTGTGGAAAGTGTATCAAACTTCTAGTCTCTGGATCCGAGGCTCTGGCATATAATTTCTCGGAAAAAAACTTATGCGTCGAAAACACGTTTTCGCTGAAATACCGCGGCGCCCCACTCTGTAGATTTTAGCACATAAGATATCACATAAGATACAGCTCGTTTTTAAAATACATCAGGCACGTTGAATGAATATAAGGAAATGGAAGAAGACGGAATAGTCGGAGAAGATTGTTTACTTCTAGATATTTGGCGACCAGGAAAATGCCACAAAATTTCAACTTTATTAACTCGAAGGGCCACTCGTTACTGGCACATAGGAAAAATTCACTATGACAGAGCGTNATGTGAATTTGTGTGCCTAAAACCAAAAACTGACGGCGAGCAATTTCCACAAGAAATCACCGAAGTCACTTTAAATTTGAACCAAGGAAAATTTATCGGACATCGGTATGAGCGGGAAAAGTTTGAATTATTCAAATCAGTGCCTTTTGCCGAACCACCAATCAATGATCTACGCTGGAAACCCCCAGTTCCGGTCAAATCTTGGGATGATGCCAAAATGAGTGCTGAACGTACTCGGATGTGTCCTCAGCTATTAGGAAATTTTGAAACACAGCCCTTATTATGCATCCATTGGGGGGGGGGGTTCGAAAAAAAGTTTTTTTCTGGAAATTATATCAAATTTCTAGTTTGGATCCGAGGCTATGGCATATAATTTCTCAAAAAAAAACACGTTTTTCGCTGAAATACCCCAGCGCCCCACTCTGTAGATTTTAGCACATAATATACAGCTCGTTTTTAAAATACATCAGGCACGTTGAATGAGTATAAGGAAATGGAAGAAGACGGAAAAGTCGGAGAAGATTGTTTACTTCTAGATATTTGGCGACCAGGAAAATGCCACAAAATTTCAACTTTATTAACTCGAAGGGCCACTCGTTACTGGCACATAGGAAAAATTCACTATGACAGAGCGTCTTTCTTCGAATAACAAAAGCGTCCCTTTTGAAGTTAACAGTCATGCGCATCTGGTGTAGCTAGCTACCCACTTTTTTATAGTGCGGCATACAATGAACGGATTTTTATTATTATTATTTTATTTGCTCTGTCCTTTTTCTCTTACTGGGGTGATTTGCAACTCTAATCGAATTAACCCGCGTCCTCGACAGACGCAAACGTATCGAAAAATTTATTTTTAAAAAAATATTTTTCTCCCATATAAAAACGTAAAATATTTTTTTTTAATTTCAAATCCGTTGTCCGTTTTTTTTCTTACCACAAGCCGTTCTCTTTTTTATTTGGATTTAAAGTGAAAATGGGTAGCTAGCTACCCAATATGCGCATGACTATTGAAACGAGAATATAATTGTGACGTGAAATAAGTGAAAAAATATGACACAAAGTTGCCTATAGCGGTCTGGATTCATGGAGGAGGTTTCTATGTTGGAAATGCTGATAGAATGATTGGAGCAGACTTTGTCCAGCAAGATGTAATTATTGTTTTCATACAGTATCGACTCGGACTTTTTGGGTTTATGAGTACATGGTCTGATGAGGGTTATACAAAAACCGGTGGCAATTATGGCATGTTAGACCAGCAAATAGCAATAAAAGTAGGTGTATCGGAGTGATTTTCGAACACGAAAAAAATAAATAATGTTACCAATTTTTGGTAATGTTACCTGACAGCGCGTCTGAGGCCTATATGGCCTGTCATTGGTCTTTTTTGAGCGCGGTTGGCCAATCACCGAAAAACAAGTAACCGAACGCGATTTCCTTCTTTTAAAATATTTTGTATTACAGTCCTCCCCCTATTAAGGGCCGCACTTAAGGAGAAATATGCATTTCCGCTGAAATTTTTTTTTCGCGTTTTAAAATCAGGACGATATGATGACGGTGTAGGGAGTGTATCACAATATATTTTAGTTTGTGAAAGAAAATGCAGTAAATATTGGCGGCGATCCAGATCGAATCACAATTATGGGTGAATCTGCCGGTTCGGAATCTGTTGGATTTCAGCTTTTGAGCGACACATGTGAAATGATAAATGCAGCCGTATCCGAATCTGGCGTAGGTGTTTTTGATCAAGCCAATCAAGAATCAAACTACGCAAATGAAGTCAAGGGGAAATAAATATTACGCCTTTATACATTTTTATTTTTTGTCTGGAGATTGACCATAAAGTGTCTCTGTAATTTCACGGTAAAAACTTTTACCCCATTAAAATCCGGCCAGTTAAAGGAACGAGCGGGAATTTCGGCCATATATCATGCAGTGTGATGCGTAGATTACGTTGGTGAAATTAAAAATAAGAAAAAGGAGACACGTTTTGGCGCTACAGAGCATTTTAGAGGCCATTTTCAAGTTTCTCCATTTTCGGTCACTGCCTGTTATTTTACCCCGTTTTAAAGCAATAGATGCTTATGCTGAATTATTTGAAATTCGTCCTTCAACGGATCCAGACAATACAGTCCAATCGCTCAGAACGCTTCCGGCCGCAGAATTAATGTACACCGCATCTTGGTACGTGTATTCCCAGCTAGAGATCGAAATACAAATTCATAAAAAGGCCTTTTTATGAACAAAAATCCAAAATCGAACAACGTGAATTATTTCTTTTACTAGTTTCGTCGAAAGTCAAAATTTATTATTTTGTTAAAAGCGGCCTGAACTTTTATTATTTTTTTTATTTATGTGAAAATTGTGTACAAAGTACACTAGGTGCGCCGATAACTTTCCAAACCAATTGAAGAATTGGAAGATAACGGAAAAGTGAAAGATAACGCGGTGAAACATAACGGTGCACCTAGTGTACTAAAATTTTGAAAACACCTCTCCCCATTAAACGTTGCCCTTGCTTTTAATGCACATATTGCCAGGTCTTGATCTCTTAGATTCCCAATATTCCATTTTGGTCAATAGTGAAAAATGACGGAGTTTTTTACCGAGAAGACGCAAAATTAAAGCTAAAGGAAGGTCGAGTCTGTTCAAATATCGCGTACATGATTGGTACAAACTCTTTTGAAGGAAGTCTACTTTATGTTGGAGGAGATCCAAATTACGGACCGGATAATCTGACTGATGTATTTGATATCTTGAAAGGTGAGGTTTTTCAATATTTTTGAAAATCGGATGAAGGCGCCAAAACTACTAGTATTTGAATGTACTTTTAGTTTAAAAATGTGTATTTGTGAAAATAACAAAATGACCTTCATTAAAATCATAAATCCAAATTACCCGGAATTTTAGCTTGAAACTTTTAGGTTATGGAGAAGATGAAATCACCGTTTCATCCCGGTTTCTTGTTGTTCCCGAAGAAGATCAGCAGCAAATAGTTGAAGGATATTTTGAACAATACAAAGGTTTGTATACATAGAGTGCGCAGTTATCTTGCGAACCTGGTCATCGAGAAGTCGCAAGATAAGCGTTTTTTGCAAGATAACTGCTCAATGCGTAGGCAAAAATTGTGAAATAAACAAACAAATTGTGATATTTTACCACTCTATATTTTGGTGTATTATTATTTTTGAAGTTTTAGAATAATTAATGAGTCGAATTTCGGACGTGTAACCGCCTGGTCGAACCCCCGTATTCGAATAAATCCAAGTTTATTATACAAAAAATTAGTTCAAGATTTATTCAGAGAGTACGAGCGGAAATTTTCGCAAGATAACTGCGCACCATGTGTAATGAATAGGCACCCTAGTTTTTCGAAACATACCGTCTTCCTCCAAAAAGCCTTCAGACGAAAATTACCAATGAAATGTTTACCCTTTTGTAACTTCCACCAGGCATTTGTTTGACCAAAACAGTTTTTTTTTCGAAAGATCACGGTTCCTTATGAATATTTCTAACGCCTATATCATGAGACTTTCCTCTTTATCTATGTATCTATAGGAGAATGGAACAAAACGAACTTCAATGAATTGAGTCGAAAAGAAAGTAATATTATTGCCGGTTTAATTGACGGAGATGTTTGGTGTCGAAAACCGTCATTTGAACATGCCATAACATATAAAAATGCTGGGGCCAACGTATTCATGTACTATCTGGATAAGGGTCAGAAATGACGTAACTTAATTGACATATACAATTTGCATACCCCAATTAACCCGCACGATTTTTTTTAAATCAGTCTATGATTAAAACTCATGGGTAACGTTTGGGTTTCTCATTCTGAATTATGATCTATAAAATACAGTGTGACTGAGAAAAAGCACGTCGCGCTTCTCGTTTTTTCCATTCAAAAAGAAGAGAAAAAACGAGAAGCGCGACGTGCTTTTTCTCAGTCACACTGTATGATTTTAAATAATGACAGGTTGTTTAGAGAATAAAATTTTAACTAAAGGGTATGAAAGTTTCGTACCCTGCGCCAGACATTGATATGCCAATTGATTGGATGCTCAAGTCAGTTATAAAAACATTCTCCACGATAAATCTTGAGGCTTTTAAATTCACTTTTTGAGGAAAAAATTCTGGCCTCTCAGCCTTCGCTTTATTTTTTTTTAATTTATGGGAAATATTCCCGCAAATTTTATGACGGTTTAATGTTTTAGTTTCAATTTGTTGTCGAAAGTTAGACCGCAACCGGTGTTTAACTCCCAAGGGTCCAGGTGTTCTCATAACCCTTAAGGGTCACATTGTGACGATCGTCACAAAACCCCGTTATGACTGTTTTTAAAGTAAAAATTATTCGCAAATAGTGTTTTATGGGCTGTTCAAACATGCTGAATTCAATAAAAGTTAGCCAAATGTCTCCAAAGTCATCTCAGGAAGATTTTTGAGAAAAAATTCCGATTTTTGTTCCAAAGTTTTCTCCATGGAATTTGGTTTGACCCGTCTATCAGCGATTTTTGATTTGAGCCCGTTTTCATGAGATATGAGGCGAATAGGCCGCTTTGTGGCGATCGTCACAATGTGACCCCTAGGAGTTAATAAGTCGAGATACAAAAATGTTTATAACTCAAGAATAGCGACCATCACCGTATCGTACCGGTCATACGAGTGAAATTAGTTTATTCCTTGGTTATGCGTATGTCCGAGATTTCCCGGATTATCAACCATATTGGCCTCATCATTTTTGCGGTACAACCCCTTCTCCATGGCAATATGAAGCATCAGATATTTTCATCCGACAATTCAGTCACTTCATAAAACACCAGGTGCCTGATGATAATTGGAGTGAGTTTGATCTCATAGATAACTCTTTGTTTGAAATAACTAACAACGATACAAACGCGCTTACTGCAATGAAAAATGGTCGGGATGCAAACATGGAATTTTGGATCAATAAATATAATGAATAGTAACATACAGACGGTATGCTCAAAGAAATCGGGCGGAAACAAAGACATGTTGATTAGAAACTGTGTATAAAATAAAAATTGATAAAAATAGTTGATTTTTGTCAAGAATTTTTGTACCGTCCAAATTGGAATATGGAGATTTGGGAATTCTTTTTTTTTTAAGAAATCGTTTTTTCGGGGAAATTTTAATGAAATTGTGATCTGAAAGCTTTTTAGAATTTCGAAAAAGGTGACTCCTTCTGGGGAATTTTCATCGAAAAAAGTGTAAAAAACATAAATTTGCCTGAAACCTTGTGCGAGGCTTAAAATTCAAACTGATTAAAAAGAATTGCAAGATAACTGCCCAGGCTTAAACAAACTTCCAGGTTCCTCCGCAGTGCGTAGGCGAGCATGCTAAAATGATAAAATATCACAATAAAATTAAGAAAAAAGATAAATGCAAGAAAAAGGGTGTAATTAACAGTCATGCGCATATTGGGTAGCTGGCTACCCATTTTCACTTTATTTCTAAATAAAAAGAGAACGGCTGGTGATAATAAAAAAACGGACAACGGATTTTAAATCAAAAAAAAAATTACGTTTTTATATGGGAGAAAAAAATTTTTTTTAGAAAATTGTTTTTACGTTTAGGTCCGTGGAGGACGATGGCTAAGGTTGAAAATCACCCCAGTAAGAGAAGAAGAACAGGGCTTCAAAATAAAATAATAATAAAAAAAAATCCAATTCATTATTTGGCGCGCTAGAGCAAATTGGGTAGCTAGCTACCCCAGATGCGCATGACTGTTATAATAAACTCGATGCGCATGACTGTTAAGGATCGGTCATATAATTGTTTACAAAATTAACGCAGTATAAAAACACTACTACTGGATTTCGTAATTTGCTATTATTTTTGTAAACAACTACTCCAGTGATCTGTATGACCGGTCCTTAACAAGGTTTGGATATTTATGTTACATGTATTATTATATTCATAAACTAGAGATTTTTCATATATGTTTTTCTTCTTTCTTCAATTTTTGCCCTTAAAATGTCGGTTTTCAAGCGCTTAATGGGCTGCGTGGAATCGAAGGTGTTTAACCCCTCAACGCCGCTACTTGATTCGAGCAAGTCTAGCGGTTTTATATCCAAGTCTTCGGTCGATTTATTGGATTGTCCGAGAAATGATGAACCTTCTTTATGATCACCATTCTCCGCAGCTAATTGCTGTGACTTGTCTGTGACCATTTTCCCAGCGCAATTGTGCAGATTTTCGGATTTTATAATTCTCCAGTTTTTCACATTTAGCATATCTTTCTCGCAAGCTAGCCTTGGTGGTAAGCATTTTATATCTACAGTGGCGCCACAATTGGTACTGTACTTGCAAAACAATCGAATTTTCGGATATCTTAATCTTTTTAATAAATTAAAATTTTTTGACACCATCTTGTAGGACGTTTCGTCGTCATATTTTATCACAAACACCAGAAGCTTCAAAGAGCGTACTATGTATATCTCGACTAGGCTTGGCATATGGCCCATATGATATGGGCCAATACGGACGTTATTGATTCGCGAAAATAGCGTCCGTATTGGGGTGAATTGCTTGCATTTTTGACTGTTTTTGGGACAATTTTTCAAAAAAGCGTCCGTATTGGAAGAAATCGTCCGTATTCAGCGTGTTCGTATTGGGAGTAAGGAGTGTATGATATGACTCATATGATATGACTCATGAGGATTTTTAGATCACCCTCGAAACACGAAATTTTAGTTTTTGGACTGAAATTACGGCAATATCACTAAGTTGTTAACAATAAATTATACAAAGGATACCTGATGAAATTCGGGCTCAATTTTCTCAATAAAAAAAAACTTCACAATTTGACACATTTTGTGATATTCTTATAACCAGCCAATCAGCGCCCGCGTCTGAAATTGAGCCCGTCTCTTCAAATTGAGCTGGCCCACTCACACTAGAGGTGGTGGGGAAATGAGAATATTTTTCTAGTCAAGAATATTTGGTCCAAATTTCATCAGGTATCCCTTGTATTACTTTTATTTAAAAAAAGTCTAGTCTTTAAAATAAAAATTTTTTCACAAAGGTTCGAGGTCATGTCATGGTTTCGCAGGGTCATTTTTGGTCAAAAATTTTTTCAATTATAATTAATTAAGAATTAAGATTTAATTAAAAAAAAACTAAACATGATAATTATAATAAAAAATTGTTTTTTATGCTCAGAAAATTTCTCAAAATAAAATAAACGTTTCAATATCCTGTTTTTAGGTCGAATTTGTTACAGTCCTTGATTCCATAAGAGGCGCTTCCTTAACAGCCGTTTATCCCATAACGGCCACTTTTTTCCTCAAAAAACGGCCGTTTGCCCCATAACGGCCGCTTTTTTCGAGAACCGAAAACGGCCGTTATGGAATTAAGGACTGTAAATAATATTTATGCTAGTAATAAATCATATGTACGGTCTTAACTGTTCTTATCAATGCCAATCCCAGACCTTTGTAATGATAATGGGAACTGGTGTATCTTGGTGCTTGGGGAGTTCAGTTTTGACGTCTTCAGAAGTCACTGGAACTGTATTACAATTTGTAAGATCAGTCGTTTCTTGATCATTTAACTCAGTTTTAACATCGCCCTGTACATTATCCGCAATTTCCATCAATTTGTCACTATTATTGGTATTGGGTTGTACGTCTTGGTTGTACGTTTCATCTAATGGACAAATATGTATATGACGAGAACGCGATCGCTCTACTTTCCAGTTTTCTAATTTTAAAATTTCTTTCAGTTGTTCTGTTGTCTGCAAGTCAAAGTCGTGGAAAATTTGAGGTTTGAGGCAAATTACTGAAAGTATTGCTTTGCATGGGCGGCACTTTAAGGTCCTTAAGTATATGCACCTTAAGTGTAACTTGTATCCCATCCCAAAACGCGGTAGCTTGTTAAAGACTGTCCAACTCAAGTTAAAATAAGCAAAAGAATCGTGGCACCCTGGTTTTCGGAGGAAAGGTCTTTTGTGAAAGGTTTATTGAATAAAACGTTTTTTGGAGACAAAGTTGTTCAGAGAAATGTTTTTTTCGGATTGATGTAGTTTTAGGAATTTCTTCCATTTCTTTCCAAAAAACCTTTTTTGAAAAAACAATTTCTCCAAAAGACCGCAGTCCCAAAAATCGTAAGAACGCTCAAATCTTAAGGATCTACGTTAACAACACCGAAAGTTTTTTTGGTTTGTTTGGTTCACCAGACATAAATAATTATTATAACTATAAATCATTTTATTTAAAAAAATCTTTCTTTGATATCCCTAAAATTTCATAGAATGGGGTTTTTCGTACTGTGTTTACAAGCTGAAAGCGACCCGATCATATTACCTCCCACGCAAGTAGTAATCTTATTGCTATATTAAACTGCGTGGGCGGTAACATGATCGCGTGGTTTTCATCTTCTAAACACATTATCACTGAAAACGAATTTGACATAATTTTCAGTAGTTATTATAATTTTTTTTCAATTTTGAGTGAACCAAAATGGCACTTCGCAAACTTATTTTAAAACTTAATTTGGACAGCCCACTTCGGAATCATTTTGTGATAGCAACCATTACTGTATTTAAGCTCAAATGTCAGGTTACGTGCCGGTACGCCCAACGTAATTCGGTCTACAACGTCTATCTTAATGATAACCGGTATTTGTAATTCTTCTTCGTCATCAGATTCTGATTCAACTTGTTCAATTTTGCATACAGTGTCGGATTCAAGATGTTCGTTTTTAATTTCCGGCACTTCATCACTTTGCGTCGGATTTGAAACGAATTTTTCTGTACTGTCGCATAATTCCTCCGGTTCCGTTTTCACATCAGCATCGGTAACCTTGGACAGCGGCTAAAATACTCGTATATTATAATGTACTTTATAATAAACATAACGTGCATCCAAGCTGAAAGCAAAGCGATTTTCACGAAGGTTAAAAATTGACTGGAATCATACTGTCATTGACTGGAATCTTATCTAATATTTAAAAGCTGCATAATTATTATTTCAGCTGCATAATTTCAGCTTGGATACACAGTATGGATACACAGCCTATAAGATAGACTATCACTAATACGCGAAAAATAACCCGCAAAGGGAGAAAAACTGTCGTGTTAAAGTTCAGTTGCATGTGGACTATTTCCCAAAAAGTGTTACGTTCTCGCTTCCACGACTGTATTTTAACAACTGTTTTGGGCAAAAATGGTTAAGATAATCGAATTTGAAAAGACAACTTGGTAGGGGGGTTGGATATTTGGAAATTGCAGTACGTTTCCGTCCAAAAAGTCTTAAGATAACCAAACTTTGTTAACTCACAGGGGGAAGTGCGTGTAAATAGACACGCAACTGGTTTTTTTAAGGCATATGGAGGCCCCGTAGGGTAAAACGGGTATTGGTGACCCCCCCTCAACTTTTCGAGAAAATTCCATTTACGGTGTTTTTTTTTGCGTAGGTTGGAGATTTCAAACAGCTCTCTAGGGGGCCCTGGTGGCCCAAATCAATTTATGAATAGTCAGATCGACGTAGTTTGACGAGCTCTACAATTTGGCTTTACCAGTTTTTTGAATTATTTGGAATTATTAATAATTATTGTGAATTGTTTAAGTGCGTGTACACGCGTGTTTATTTACACGCGTGTTTATTTACACGCATTTCCCCCCTACAGGTTCCCAAAAACTCCGTCCCCCTGAGAGTTAAAATAACTGGTTAGGGGGTGTATATTACGTCAATTTTACCACCGTTTTAATCGGTTTTTTTGGGCGAAAGGGGTTTTTTTCGCAAAAAGATAAAAAACGATTGATTTTTTATAATTGAAATAATTAAACAATAAGTTATAATTTATACATATTTTTTGGACTTACGGTTTCTGAGAGTTCGTGAGATATTATATGAGCCATATGTAATTTCGAGTCGAGATTTTCGAAGAATTTCTTCTCTTTAAAAATATCTTTCTCGGATTTTTCGCCAAATTTATTACATATCGTATTTATAAGTTTACAAAGGATGAGTCATCCACCCCTCAAGGAAATTCGATACCAGCTCAAGCTTAAAAATTTAGGCTGGGGGTTAACCGAAACTTGTTTCTTGAAAAAAATCGTTCGAATCAAACCGAGGAAAAGTTCGAGTGATGCGTCATAGTCACGTGAACTCCGTCAGCCAATGAGCTTTCACGAATTTTGTTGATATACGAAAATGATCAAATTTCAAAAATTGGGAGATTCAATTCAACTCACTTTTACAAGTTTTTCTTTTTTTCGTTTTTATGTTTATTTGAACGAATTTTTGTAGAGAGAAATAACGAAAAAAATTTACAAAAAAATGGAGGATTTTCCGACGATGATTGAAGACGGAAAAAGATGTTTTTGTGAATCCCGCGGGGAGTTAATTTATTGTGACGAGGATAACCCCCCGCATCCCGCGGTTGAAAATTTACCCCAGCCGCAAATTCGAGAATTGCAGCGGCGGCCAAAAGCCACTGGGAGCGCAAGTTTGCAGTTTTTAGAGCAGAAAAATGATCTTCAAGCTTTCAATTATCTAGAACAATTCAAGCTCACAATTGAGGTTAGAATTTTATTTGAAAACTTACAAATATCGTTCAATTTTTATAGTAAAGGCTTTCTCAATGTGCAATTTAACCTACGCAAAAAAATCGTAAATTTTTTGATTTTTTTTTAAAGCTATAAAATTCATTTTATGTGAATTTTTCAAAATTTGGCCAGTTTTAAGAAATAACAATTTGGGAGATTTTTCAGAAAACAACATCTAAATACAAATTAGGAGATTTTTCAAAAAATTAACACATTAAAATTTATTATCATAAAATGAGTGCTCATTGAGAGACCTCACTGTATTTGACCTAGATAAAAAAAAAATGGACGGACAAATAAAATACACAGGATACGCCGTTAAACGGCCACTATTTTTTTGTTATCAAAAACTGGCCGGTTAACGGCTAAATCCGTACTCGTGTTATCTTGAAAAAAAAAACTTGGTCCATAAGTGGCCGGTTAAAAGCGCATCCTGTGTAATAAAATTTCGAAAATTCCAATTTGCACAAATGATTTTTTTTAGTAGATAAACCGGTATCTAGCACATTCATGTTTTTCATTTGGTGATTTTTTAAACCTGTTACTGTTTCCTGATTCTGAAAAAATAAATTGAAATTCTGTTGGTGGTAATTTTGAGGGAAATCATAATCACGGTCATTAAAGAGTTTGGCGCGAGTGTGAACCGGCCAAAGTGAATTTTTTCCGATAACCCAAACACCAGCTAAAATTTAAAATTCGTCACAGAGGAATTTATTTGCTAATAATTTTCCATGATTATTACGTAATCAATTATTTTTTATGTAACAAAATCTTGGTTCAATAATTATTTTAAGTTATACTGTGTGATCCAACAATTAATCAGCCGGGGGCAAATTATTTATATTATTTCAGGATAAAAAGTGCGTGAAAAAATTTGCTCTGGCTGATTTATTTGTTCGACCACACAGTATACCGGTTCTTTCCGGCGCTAAAAGTTTTTTTATCAACAAAGGGCCCGTGTCTATAAGGCACTGCCTCCCTCTGGGAGTTAAGTTAACTCAGTTAACTCGTGAGTGAAAATTCTCATTATTAACACTATTTAGGCTGATGGAATTGTTGCGGCGTTGAAGGGAATAATTTTATACAATCCGTACACAATTATGCTTTCGAAGCAATTGAATAATGCCTGTGAATATGGACATGGCCTTATGCCTCAGGTGAGAAATTAGTATTAGTAATACACCAGGTACGCGGTTATGTTTCATCCCGTTATCTTCCATTTCCCGTTGAAAAATTCAAACAAATAAGGAAAGCTTTTTCGAGTTAATAATACTCACAAAAGCTGGACGCTTTTTGGCTACTGGTCGTCATTTGCGAAAACTTCACGTTTTTTCGGGAAAACAATTGTCAATACGTGTTTTTCAGAAATTTTGTGACAACCGTTAATGTTTCAATAATAAGGTTTTTTAGCAAGTGTCAGCATATCTGTCAAACTGGTTGCATCAGGAGATAGCCCATTCTCCGACATCCGGATTAATAACCGATTTCTCGTGGCATCCAAAATCAAATAAAATAGCAGTTGCGCTCAAAGACGATACAATAAAGGTACGCATAAATTTCGAGAAATAAAGATCTGAATTTTTGAGAAATTTTTGTCAAAAACAAGTCCGTTGCTTCCTAGGATATACATTTTAACACACCTATAAATTACATCTATAAGAGCCTTTAGATTTGAGACATAAATATTTACGGAAAAATGGATTACAGTCCCTACTCTCAATACGGACGCTGTTATCGACAATCAAAAAGTCCGTATTGGAAGTAAGGACTGTATGAACAAAAAAGGAGGGTAATTTTATAACAACAATAGAGAGAGAAAGTTGAAGTGAAGCCCTAAATTTCCAAAAATTCAAATGCTACGGTGTCCAACAATTAATTAGACAGAGCCCAATTTTACACGCACTTTTATGTTGAAACAATATAAAACGGCGTGCGGAAATTTGCCCTGGCTGATTCATTGTTGGCGTTATGATTTGTTATTCTTCAAATTAATTTTTCCCCAAGTTAGTCGGTTCCAAAGTATGAATTTTAATTGTAGAAATATCATTTTTTTTTGTTTGACTTATAATTTATAAATAATAATATAATTCAGATTTGGTATGGTAAAAATGACAATATTATACCACTATTGAAACACAAGCGCCAAGTTGGTATCAACGTGATTGGGTGGAAGCCGTTAGTTGATGATATTTTGGCTGTAGGGTGTGCCGATTGTTGCATTCTTTGGACTATTGATCCGGCATCTTTATCGGCTCGCCCCGGTTCCGGTTGTGCCCAGGTAATCGCCTCTCCCTCAAACCAACCGGTACACTCCCTTTCCTGGGATCCGAAANAGTATAACTAAAATAGACAATTCCCCGTTCATTACCAACCGGGCCCTTCCCTAGGGTAGTCAGGCGGTACATAAAATTGATTGTCCGCGCAACACCTTAATTGTATCGTGCTGTCAATTTTGATTGGCCGCGTTACCATAGCAACGCATCCGGCTTTCAAATTGTGTACCCACAAATTCTGCACGACTGCCAAATTGTGCAATTTTCATGAAAATGTACGTGGCTGCCAAATTGTGCACGTTTTTTTCAGACCGATATGTACCATGATAGGCGACTGCCGAATTGTGCACGGCTGCCAAATTGTGCAAAAATTCCAAATTGTGCACTTTTTTAAGACCGATGTGTACCATGATAAGCGACTGCCAAATTGTGCACGGCTGCTAAATAGTGCAAAACTTTCAAAATGTGCACGTTTTTTTCTGAAACACAAATTTCACAATTTGAAGGTCAGGAGTGTAAGTGGTGCAGTTGAAAGTGGAGAAAACAAAATAGTGAAAACTTGAAATAGCGAAAAGTGTAAGATAAAAATGCGAAAAAGTGGGAGATTTGGACGATGGTTGAATTGACGACCCTATCCATTGTGAGAAGACGGTCAAAACGTTTATTACCCGATTCGCTCCATATCCTGTAGTGTTAAGCGAAAATCGTGTAAATAACTTACACGAAGGTGGACGCGAAAAAAACAGCTGGTCTCGCAGCGAGGCTCTCGCTTTAAAAAGTACTACACCAGCTGGGTTCCTATGCGTTCATAACATACACTTGCCCAGTACTTTATTATAATTATGTTTTATAATTTAACATTTTTTAATTAAAAACATGGGTTTAAAAAAATACTAATATATAGTAACACAAAAAAAGACAAAATTGTGATCGGAAAATTATTATTATACAGGGGGCTTTGCTTATAAGGTCAAGATTAGAGTGGACTATTACTTGCAACAGGAATTTCGACTTCATCCAAAACCCTAACCCAAAATTATTATAAGTCCCTAGGACGACTTATATCATCTGTTACTTGCGTATGCGCATGGTTACTTGCGACAAGGGCCCTACATATTTATATTTGATACAGTGGTGTCTGCTTATAAGGTCAAAATGTGTGACCGTTATGACTCATAACTGTACTTGACCTCATAACTTATGAGGTCAAGTACAGTCCCGACCTTCTAGTTGTGCAATTTGCGTTTCCGAAANACGTGCTAAACTAGGCAGTCGTGCACAACTAGAGGGTCGTGCAAAATTTGATAAAATTGTCATTATCAACTTAACTACTAGTTTTTTAGGGCGTTTTCGAGTCATAAATATACACAAAATTGATTCCTTTATCGTTTAGATAAAAAATATAAAATTGAATCAACAAGTTTTGCCTGGCAAACTAAAAATACTTTTTGCCAGTCTTGTAAAATTTCCTGAAAAAGTGCACAAGTAGGCAGTCGTGCTCAACTAGAAGGTCGGGACTGTAATTTTTTGCACTAAGGTTAAGTCAGTTTTTTCTTCCACTAAAGTCAAGTAAGTTTTTTGATGAACCATGGTTTTTTGAAAAAAATCTTTAAATCATGTTTTTATAGTTTTTTTTTTTGAATGAAGACCCCCCACCTTTTGGGCTCATTTTTTCATCTATTTTTAGACTGTTTTTCCAGCACTAAGGTCTCATTGTGCAAAAAAATTCAGATGGTTATAAGGTCAAGTTAGTTTTTTCAAAATGCGTGAGGGTCAAGTCAGTTTTTTTGGGCTTGACCTTATAACCAGACCCTCATGTATTACCCGAAATATTTATATGTACATCCCTGCGCCATTAAATTTCATTTGGTTTAGGAAGATAACCGTACAGCGGTGTAATATTTTTATTTAAGGTTAAATTTTAAATTTCCTATTAACTATCTAGTATTTCAATATTTTTTTTCTTAAAGCCTGAAAAAATCAAAATAATATTATTATTAAGTATTGAATTATTGATAACTATTATTAAAATGTTATTAAAAATTTGATAATAAAAAATAGTTGTATAGACTCCAATCACTAGACCAATTAAAGATTGAAATTACTGAAATCGAGATGTAGTGTACTTTCGAGATAGCCGCAGGGCACTACATTGAACCCAATGACTCTCAAATATCGGAGTTCAAGATTACTACACCGAGCGAAAAGTTTTTCGCGCCGTGTTCCAAAGGTAGTGGAGCAATCGGGTAATAAACTTACAGCAAAGGCCGCTACGCGGCCTTTGCTGTAAGTTATCATTACCGTTTATGGCTACTTTAAACAAACGTCTTACGGAGTACGTGTTATTGTTCAGTCCCATCACATAACAAGCAATACTTGACTTTTTCTGTCTGATTTGAACTTCTGCGATTTCGAAACAATTGATGGGACCTGACACTTTGCCCCTATTCGTATTTTGCAAAAAAAAAAGATTTTTGATTTTAACTCTCAGGGGGAAGGAGTTTTTGGGAACCCGTAGGGGGAAAATGTATGTAAATAAACACGCACTTAAAAAAATCACAATAATTCGCAATAATTCAAAAAACTGGTGAAGCCAAGTTGTAGAGCTCGTCAAACTACGTCTATCTGATTATTCAGAAATTGATTTGGGACACCAGGGCCCCCTAGACAGCTGTTTGAAATCTTTAACCTACGCAAAAAATAACACCGCCAATCGAACTTTCTCGAAAAGTTGAGGGGGGGGGGGTCACCAATACCCGTTTTGCCCTAAGGGGCCTCCATATGCCTTAAATAGACGAAAAAAGCAAGTCGCGTGTCTATTTACACGCACTTCCCCCTGGGAGAAGGATCACTATGTAAAAAATACTTTTTGGTCCTATTTTCATTTTTTTCGTTTATTTCGCGTGTTGACATAATTACCGGTTGAGTTTCATGAAAATCGGCCGAGCGTTTCTAGTTTACCGTGTCGGCAGATTTTAAGATGATATAAAGACCAATTTTCCCTTTTTTTATTGAGAACTTGGGTGCCCCTCCTTCCTCCCTTCTTTACAAATGCGTTATTTATAAAGAGGGGAGAAAGGAGGTCTTTATATTAAAATATACCGACATGGTATGCTAGAAACGCTCGGCCGATTTTCATAAAACTCAGCCGGTAGTTGCAAAATAGGAGCAAAGTGCCAACACCCCCAATTAATACCCTGACTCGACATAGACAAATACCTACTTCCAGTTTGACTGAGAAACATGACGATTAAGTTAAGGCAAACAAATTGCTTTTTGTTCCTTTATGTTAACAACGTTTTTATTTATTTATTCTATAACTTTGATTTTTTTAATATCAATTTTTGACGTGGAATCCAGACGCCAAGTTCACTTGATTATAATAATTGGAGGCACTCGGTTAACAGATTTGGTTATTTTTTTCCAGAGTAATCTTGTTTTTAATTTTTTGGTGACAAATATAAATTGGTAAGCCCATAAGGGGATAATTTATCCAAGCTATGATATTGGTATTGAGGGTTCACTATCATTGCCAAGAATTGGAAAATTAATTATCATACACACCTACGTAAGTAAGTTAACGAACTTAAAACGAAAAAAAAACGTACTGGAAAGTGATTTTTTTTTAATTTATGGTAAAAATTTCCATTCGAGAATATTTATAAAATATGTTGTAATATGTAGAAAACAAGTAAAAATTAATAATTTATTTAACTGTTACTTTTGTTGTTGATACCCTACCGCGAGTCATGCGTGGGTTTATACCGCGAATTTGATTGGACTGTCTCCTCTCCTCTTATTACTCGCTCGTTGAGTATGGTTAGGGAGTCCACTTCGAGATTATATTTTATGTTTCTCCCCTTTATTCGTTACGATGAAATATTTTTTAACTGAATTGTATTTAGATAATAAAAATCCTTTGCTAGTTAAAAAAAAATATTTTTTAAGATATATAGTGATTTTAAATCAAGACATTCTAAAACATTATGACGTTATGGTTAGGGTTCAATTTGAAACTTTCAAACTTGAACTCAGGTGATATTTACCAGGAATATGTTGCCAGTGTATTATTATCTGGGATTGAATTTATTCAGCAAATTT
>SCLG01000118.1:609462-623953 GCA_004367875.1 Oikopleura albicans
TTATGGTACGTATGACCCCGGTGCTAATTAAGAGTGAAGGCACTGTTCAAAACGAATTTTTTTTTTTGTGTTTCTTGATGCGGAATTCGCCGGACCGTCGAGGCAATTTTTGAACACGATTAACATACACTTTTTGTAACACTTTTTTTGTTCCCTTTTTTTAAATCAGATAGTTCATTAAGGTCTTAAATTCAAAACGGGTAACGTTTAAATGAAAGAAAAAAAAATATTTTTCGGTAGAATTTCTTTTTTTTTTACCATTTTCCAAAAAAAAATATAATTTTAGATTGTCTGAACGAATGTATAATTAAAAAGCGAAAATTTTGCCAAAAAATTAAAAAAAAAAATAGTACAGGTTTAGCCTCATGAAAATCGGCTGAGAGTTTCTAGAATAGAGAAATGTTCTTCTTTTTTCTTACATGGGGTGCTCCTATTGGCCAATATCATTTTAAAATATGCCGACACGGTATACTAAAAACGCGCATCCGACTTTCATGAGACTAAACCAGTAGTGTATTCCAACTTGGAATTTCCAAGAATATTAAAATCATATAAATTAATATGCTAGGAATTACACCACCAGTTATCGTAACAACTGTTTTGCGGAAGAAGTGTTACGATAATTGGCATTTGGTAAGACAAGTGGAAATAGAGATACGTTTTGGTCTAAAAATTGTTAAGATAACTGGTTAGGGGTAATACTAGGGTTGGAAATTTGAGAAAAATTTGGTGTTGAATAGCTTTACATTGGGGTGGTATTGACAAAAATTGCGTAGGAATGGCGTTGGTTTGGCCCCGGGGGTTAACTCGCCAGGCCCCCAGGTTAACTCTGAGTAAACCTAAAAGGGGAAAAAATCAATTTTTTTGGGGAATTTAATTTCATTAATTAAAAAATTAATTTTTTTCCCTAAATAATTTATTTTTTCCCTGAAAAAAATAATTTTTTCCCCAAAAAAATCAATTCTTTTCCCCAAAAGAAACAATATCCTGACAAATTTTCTATATGAGTCATGCCGCATGAGTCATGCGAAAGTGTCGAGATATTGGCGATACAAGTGTACAAAATTAATTATTATGTGTATTATGGTAAAATAAGATCTGTGTGCTAAATTTTCGTATAAATAAGTACACAGTAAGAGATTGTTCTAAAGGGCGCCACAAAATTACGGTATACGCCTAGTTCGGGAGATATCAAGATAGTTGTGGTTTTTGAGACATTTCTTTTTCTTAATTTGTCACTAGTTTACGTTTATGTTATATTCGAAGTTTTAAACGTATAATTTTGGGTAGATAAATATTTCAAGTTTATTCGCCGTTCTAACACTTTTTTTTTTGCTACTTTCTCGATTCAGATTTTTTGCAAAGTGACCGTGATGTAGAAAACAAATCCCGAAAGCAATTTTATTTGCTTTGAAAAGTATGTACATAAGGTATGCGTAGTAAAGACCAGCAAATTAAAATAAGTTATATAATTTGTGTCAAATAGGAGAGAAATTTATAAAAAATGTTGACCTTATGAACTTAGCAAACTGTACTTAGCACATAAAAAGTTTCCCACCAATATGACAAACACGTCCTTAGCTCTCAGGGGAAGGAGTTTTTGGGAACCCGTAGGAGGAAAATGTGTGTAAATAAACACGCTTTTCAAAAATTCACAATAGTTCGCAATAATTCAAAAAAACTGGTAAAGCCAAGTTGTAGAACTTGTCAAACTACGTCGATCTGACTATTCAGAAATTGATTTGGGCCACCAGGGCCCCCTAGAGAGCTGTTTGGAATCTCCAACCTACGCAAAAACACCGTCAATCGAATTTTCTCGAAAAGTTGAGGGGTGGTCACCAACACGGTATTGGCAATACCCGTTTTACCCAACAGGGCCTCCATATGCCTTGAATCGACGAAAAAACAAGTTGCGTGTCTATTTACACGCACTTCCCCCTGGTAGTTAAAATAAATTGTACTCACCGTAACGTATGAATTCTCGTCGTTACTGAACTTTTCTAAACTTTTATGGACCATAGAAATAAAATAAAATAAGCGACCCGAATTTGGAGCAATAATATTTTTCTCAAAAAAGCACCCCCTAATTGGCGCCAACAACCCTTATTTGGCGACGGCTGCCGTTACATGAAGGGCCCTTCTTTGGCGACAACTTGTATTTAAATTCCTTATGGGGTGCTTTATTCAGAACAATTACAGTCGAATGGCCAGATGAGAATCTGTTTGTGAGTTGTTAGTAGTTTTAAATATTTTTTGAGTAAGGTAAGATTAAGAACCGTGTTGTTACGTTATGTCGTAAGGCGATTTAATCAAACTTGATAAGCAAACTCTAAATCAATAAACTAAAGAAAAACACTTCCAAGAGTTAAATAATATTATACCGTAGCTAACGGGGCCAAACATAATTATTATAGTAAACGTTCGGTCGTAAAAATAGACGATTTTTCATGGAAAAACTGGAAAATTGTACAGAATTACTTTTTTTTGGAGAAATAACTACTGGAAGCGAAACTTTCAATCTGATATAATATCAAAAATTATTACGAAATTCGGTTTGAGGTTTTTTCATGGCATCATGTTTTTTTGTTTTGCGAAAAATGATTTCTTCGATAAAATTTCTTCAAAAATGGTTTACAGGAGGGTTGCCAAATAAGGGTCGGTTTCTTGTTTTGAAAAACCGACCCTTATCTGGCGACTCGACCCTTATTTGGCGAACCCATGATAAGCACATTTTATTGCTAAAACTGCATGAAAATATGTTTTTTTTTCTTTATTACTATTTTTAGACTAAAATAGAGATTAAAATAATTAAATTAATAATGTCAATAAGCGGTCAAAAAAAATAGTATAAAATATTAGTAGGTATCAATGTTAATGACCCTTATTTGCCGCAATAATATTTTTCTCGAAAAAAAAAATTGATCGTTATTTGGCGAAAGCGACCCTTTTTCGGCTAAAATGGGGCCATTCTAATGGAAAAATGATCCTTTTTGTGACGATACTCCTTTTTCGGACGCTATTTTCGAAAATCGAAAACGTCCGAAAAAGGAGTAAGGACTGTACGTCCGAAAAAACTCTTATTGAGCAACTTTTGTGGTTTTACCCGTAGTTGATTTCACAAAAGTGGTGATTTGATACAAACACACACCTCAGAGTTAAATATGCCGCTTGTTAGTTCATTTCCGTCCCATTAACGGTAGCTAGGTCATGGATAATGATGAAGCAAAATGGCCAAACATCATCAGAAATGCTAATTTGTGGTCGGTCATAGCATTTTCAGATGAAATAATTCACTCGGGGGTTGAAACTGTCGNATACGCCTAGTTCGGGAGATATCAAGATAGTTGTGGTTTTTGAGACATTTCTTTTTCTTAATTTGTCACTAGTTTACGTTTATGTTATATTCGAAGTTTTAAACGTATAATTTTGGGTAGATAAATATTTCAAGTTTATTCGCCGTTCTAACACTTTTTTTTTGCTACTTTATCAAATCAGATTTTTTGCAAAGTGACCGTGATGTAGAAAACAAATTCCGACAGCAATTTTATTTGCTTTAAAAACTATGTACATAAGGTATGCGTAGTAAAAACCAGACAAATTGTAACATCAGGGAAAATAGTGATTACGTAACTTAAAAGTATTGCGAAATACGCCTTTTATGTACAAATTCTAACATAACGGAAAATTGTAACATGGCGGCGTAGTGCGTAGGCAAAAACGCCAAAAATTTTTTTGCTAAAAAATTGTGACATAACGAGACGAACGGGAAAAATTGTAACATAACGGGGTGAAATATAAAGGTGCACCTGGTGTACTCGAAAATGTCCATAGCTTATGGACCATAGAAAACTATGTTAGGAAATTATGGTAAAATAAGCGACCCTTATTTGGAGCTATAATATTTTTCTGGAAAAAAAAACCCCTAATTGGCGCCAACAAACCCTATTTGACGATGGTTGCCGTTAATTGAAGGGCCCTTATTTGGCGACAACTTTTATTTTAATTCCTTAGAGGGTGCTTTATTTCGAAGAATTACAGTCGAATGGCCAGATGAGAATCTGTTTGTGAGTTGTTAGTAGTTTTTATTTTTTTTTTGAGTAAAGTAAGATTAAGAACCGTGTTGTTACGTTATGTCGTAAGGCGATTTAATCAAACTTGATAAGCAAACTCTAAATCAATAAACGAAAGAAAAACACTTCCAAGAGTTAAATAATATTATACCGTAGCTAACGGGGCCAAACATAATTATTATAGTAAACGTTCGGTCGTAAAAATAGACGATTTTTCATGGAAAAACTGTAAAATTGTACAAAATTACTTTTTTTGGAGAAATAACTACTGGAAGCGAAACTTTGAATCTGATATAATATCAAAATTATTACGAAATTCGGTTTGAGGTTGTTTCATGGCATCATGTTTTTTTGTTTTGCGAAAAATGATTTCTTCGATAAAATTTCTTCAAAAATGGTTCACAGGAGGGTCGCCAAATAAGGGTCGGTTTGGTGTTTTGAAAAATCGACCCTTATCTGGCGACTCGACTTTTATTTAGCGAACCCATGATTAGCACATTTTATTGCTGATACTGTATGAAAATATATTTTTTGCGTTTTATTTTATTTATTTCATTACTATTTTAAGACTAAAATAATGATTAAGAATAATTTAAACTACTAATGTCGATTAGCGGACAATAAATCAATGTTAGAATCAGCGACCCTTATTTGGCGCAATAATCTTTTTGTCGGAAAAAAGCGATCCTTATTTGGCGCGACCGACCCTTATTTAGCGAAAGCGACCCTTTTTCGGCTAAAATGAGGCCATTCTAATAAAAAGGTAATCCTTTTTGTGACGATACTCCTTTTTCGGACGCTATTTTCGAGAATCGAAAACGTCCGAAAAGGAGTAAGGACTGTACGTCCGAAAAACTCTTATTGAGCAACTTTTGTGGTTTTACCCGTAGTTTATTTCACAAAAGTGGTGATTTGATACGAACACACCCCTCAGAGTTAAATATGACGCTTGTTAGTTCATTTCCGTCCCATTAACGGTAGCTAGGTCATGGATAATGATGAAGCAAAATGGTCAAACATCATCAGAAATGCTAATTTGTGGTCCCTCATAGCATTTTCAGATGAAATAATTCACTCGGGGGTTGAAACTGTCGTGACCCAAATGAAATCTACATTTTGACGCGTTATAAATTTTCAAACCCAATTGTTATGCTTGCCCACTGCCCGCTTAACTTANGGGGCCATTCTAATGGAAAAATGATCCTTTTTGTGACGATACTCCTTTTTCGGACGCTATTTTCGAAAATCGAAAACGTCCGAAAAAGGAGTAAGGACTGTACGTCCGAAAAAACTCTTATTGAGCAACTTTTGTGGTTTTACCCGTAGTTGATTTCACAAAAGTGGTGATTTGATACAAACACACACCTCAGAGTTAAATATGCCGCTTGTTAGTTCATTTCCGTCCCATTAACGGTAGCTAGGTCATGGATAATGATGAAGCAAAATGGCCAAACATCATCAGAAATGCTAATTTGTGGTCGGTCATAGCATTTTCAGATGAAATAATTCACTCGGGGGTTGAAACTGTCGTGACCCAAATGAAATCTACATTTTGACGCGTTATAAATTTTCAAACCCAATTGTTATGCTTGCCCACTGCCCGCTTAACTTAGCACGTTCAACAGAGAACCAGACAGTTGGCGTTGGAAAACCCCGATGTCACAACAAATGCATATTTTATTTATCAAGCGCTTAACTCACAGGGGGAAGTGCGTGTAAATAGACACGCAACTGGTTTTTTTCGTCGATTTAAGGTATATGGAGACCCCGTAGGTCAAAACGGGCATTGGTGACCCCCCTCAACTTTACTAGAAAATTCGTTTGACGGTGTTTTTTTTGCGTAGGCTCGAGATTTCAAACAACTCTCTAGGGGGCCCTGGTGGCCCAAATTAATTTCTGAAAAGTCAGATCGACGTAGTTTGACAAGTTCTACAACTTGGCTTCACCAGTTTTTTTTTTGAATTATCCTCCTTCCCCCTGAGAGTTAACTCCCTAGGATTCATCCCAAGTTTAACGAAATGCCGGTTTTTAACAGTTCTAGGGTAAATTTAGGCGGACAATTCTAAATCTGATATCAGTTTCTGATCCAACCAATAATTGAATGGTAATTTCCGGGTTTTAATCCAAAAATACGTGAAATTATCGGTTTTTAACGGTTTAAGGCTTAATTTAGGCTGACAGTTTCTCAATTCAACCGAAATTTGACCGGTTCTTCCCGGTTTATAATACTAAAACACAAGAAATTGAGAGTTTTGATGAACGTGCTAAATTGAGTTGACGTCCGGTTATCGGTCATAGAATTTTAAACCTCGTAATATGTACAAAATTGATCGTGTCTAATAATTCCAATAAAGATATGAAGTTCACTGTTTTTTTCTTTTTTTGCTGCGCTTTGATTTCCGGTTACTTCCGGCCATAAAAATAAGTGAAAACCGGAAATCGAAAAATGTAACCAGGTCGAAAAACCGCGGTATCAAATTTACCGGTTTTTTGAATTCTACCGGTTTAGTCTCATGAAAATTGGCTGCGCGTTTCTAGAATAGAGCAATTTGCTTCTTTTTTTCTTTTAATGGGGTGACCCTATTGGCCCCTATTGTTAAAATATGCCGACACGGTATACTAAACCAGTAGTTCAGAAGTGAAATCTCATATGAATGACCAGAAGAACTGTGTCCCACAATTTTATAAATTTATTGGAATAATTAGACACGGCCAGAATCTTAGTGTACAGGAGAAAATGACCGTTAAAACTCTATCTCGAAGTACACTTATTGGCGGAATTCGAAGTCATCCACGTTGCCTAAAAACCACCCACACATTCACTTCCGTTACGAAATTCAAACGACGCATTTTTTCCTGAACAAATTCGGAAGGGCATTTTTTGTCTTGTTCGAGATGCTGGCCAAAATTGAATATGCGGTTAATGTCATTTCTATGTATTAACCCAAATGTTGTTATTCTGGATAGAACGCACGTAATTTTGTCGAAATCGACTTTTTGGCCAAAACCACTTTTTTTTTGTTGGGCGCATTTTTGTGAACCGGATCAATTCAACGATTTTTAAGAATGAAAAATGTAAGTCGCAAATTACAGGTACCAAATATCAAAAGTTAATTTATTTTACGCATGTTAAAGTATTCATAAGGTCGCTAAATAACTGGTTGCGTTCGCCAAACGGTGCGTCGTCGGCTCACTTTTTGTCGATAAAAATTTTATTGTTCCAAATAAGGGTCGCTGATTTTTCCAATCGGCATTTTCTGTTAGTTTTCAAATTAATGCACCGTACATGGGTCGTTTTTTTAAATATACGAAACCGACTCTTATTTGGCAAGTGAGAGTTAATGTTTTCTGAAAGATTTTGTCTCTCATTTAAAAAGTGCACCTAAATTTTCACTACTCTAGCTTGCCGGGTTTTCGAGATAGCAAATTAGGTTCACCCCTAACCATGGGCCATGGTGAAAGGCTTCCCCAACAAAGGACAATGGGTAAAAATTGTGGCCACCTCGGGTGTTAACCCTCATTCGCCGCTGCTACACACGGTGTGCGATTTTTTACGGATGTCGCTCTCACGGTTAAACCACTTTCTGAAGTGGTCGGTTTGGTTTGACCAAATAAGTTTTATGGCCTTTGACTTCCTAAAACGAGAACCAAAACTTTATTTTCATACAGTAGGTGTCTCGAAATTCAGCCATGAAGGCGACCCATTTCGCGCTGTTTTTAACAAAAAAAGCCTTCTTCCAACATAAAATCACGCGTAGTGGACAAACTATTTGTTTTCATTGGAAGATCGATTATTAGAAAAAAATTNTCACGTAACTTAACACCTTTTTTCAAATTGTTTTGTTAATTTACGTACATAAGTGGTACACCGTGGTATACTTTGGAAGGTGGTGTTGGTAATTTCCAGAGTGAAAATGAAAAAAAAAGTTTTGATGAAATTTGCATCGAAGTTCCGAAAAGATCTTAGACAAATTCATGTTTTTTTACGTTTTTTTAGGATACAGATTTTAGAACGCTATCCATAAACTATGCCGCTGAGACGACTTATACACAATTTTTAAAATCTATATTTATCTTAATTGAAAGTGTTTATTTTTATGGTAAAATATTATATCCTTGATATCACACATAACACATATTATTGGAAATTATCACATTTTACTTTGAAATTTGAAATAAATCTAGAGAAAAGGGTCTAAATTGACGTAACTTAACATTTTTGTCAATTTTGGAAAAAAGCCTAAATTGGCGTAACTTAACAGTTTTGAAAAAGTTTTCCAGCACTTCCGCCTACGCACTACCCATCTAACTTAACAAAATGGGCGTAACTTAACAAAAATCACGTAACTTAACACCTTTTTTTTCCAAAAGTTTTGTTAAGTTACGTAGACAGGTGGTGTACACAGAAGGTCGCCAAATAAGTGTCTCTCAAATAAGGGTTACGTTCGCCAAACGGTGCGTCGCCGGCTCACCTTTTGTCGAGAAAAAAAATTATTGTTCCAAATATGGGTCGCTGATTTTTCTAGTGTTTCCGATGGGCATTTTATGTAAGTTTTCGATCTGTTTATGGCTCTAATTAATGCGCCGTACAAGGATCGGTTTTTTAAGATACGAAACCGACTTTTATTTGGCAAGTAAGAGTTATTGTTTTCCGAAAGATTTTGTCCTTCATTTAAAAACTTTTCGAGATAGCAAATTAGGTGCACTCCTAACGAGGGGCCATGGTGAAAGGCTTCCCCAATTCGTGTTACAAATTAAGTTTAGACAATGGGTAAAAATCGTGGCCACCTCGGGTGTTAAGTTGAAAAAGCGTCCGGCCAAATTGTAGAACTCAAAAAGTTAGTTTCAAAAATGTTGAAAATTGAAGCCTGTAGCGAGTCTGTTGCGAGTCTGTAGCGAGTCTATAACGAGCCTGTCGCGAGTCTGGAGCGAGTTTGTAGCGTATTTTTAACGAGTCTATAGCAAGTCTGTATCGAGTCTGTAGCGAGTCTGTAGCGAGTCCGTAACGAGTCTGTAGCGAGTCTGTAGCGGGTCTGTAGCTAGTCTGTAGCGAGTCTGTAGCGAGTCTGTAGCTAGTCTGTAGCGAGTCTGTAGCGAGTCTGTAGCGAGTCTGTAGCAAGTATGTAGCGAGTCTGTAGCGAGTCCGTAACGAGTCTGTAGCGAGTCTGTAGCGAGTCTGTAGCGAGTCTGTAGCGAGTCTGTAGCAAGTCTGTAGCGAGTCTGTTGCGAGTCTGTAGCGAGTCCGTAACGAGTCTGTAGCGAGTCTGTAGCACGTCTGTAGCTAGTCTGTAGCGAGTCTGTAGCGAGTCCGTAGCGAGTCTGTAGCGAGTTTTAGAATACTTTTCGTTCATACAAAAAACTCCATAATTCGGTACTGAAATTTTTGGCACTTTGTTTTTCCACATTTTGCAACTAACTTTTTGAGCACAACAGTTTTTATAGTGGCCGATATTTTTATATTTAACGTTTTTGTCTTATTCTGCACGTTATTCTTTTTAAGGGGGTTCTTTTTAGATAATGGGTAAAAACGTGGCGCTTTTTAAGTAGAGTTGAAAAGGCGTCCGGCCTAAGCGATCTGAGTGATCAAGGCTTGGTTGAGCCAATAATGTTGATGTGTAAAGTCTTGTTATCTCGTCAATGTATAACAAAGCTGATGATTTAAAATCAACAACCAACACGTGCGGATTTAACTCCCAAAAAACATAACTCAACCATGCTGTCAGCTCAAGTCTGATTTAAATCGCACCTAAATATATAAAAAAATCGAAAATTAGAACGACTCAATAAGCAAAGTAACAAGCCAAGCTATGTTAATCTTCGTAAATCCGGACCTAGGGTTAAGGAAGACTACAGTCCAAAATGAGAACATACAGGAGGTAATCTGATTCCGGGACGCTTTACGATCTTCCCCAAAGTCTTTTTTGTCTCGGAATTGGACTATCGTCTCCTTTTATCACTGAAAAGCGTCCCGGAAATGGACTTTGAGTCCCGGAAATACATTTATTATTTTTGGAACATCTTACAGGTTTAGTCTCATGAAAATCGGCTGAGCGTTTCTAGAATAGAGCAATTTTCTTCTTTTTTCTTGAAATGGGGTGCTCCTACTGGCCAATATCATTTTAAAATATGCCGACACGGAATACTAGAAACGCTCAGTCGATTTTCATGAGACTAAACCAGTAGCAATGGCCTTTTTTGAAAAGTGTCCCAAAATTGATGTATCCGCTGTACACTTTTTTTACAAAGTTCGTAACATGAAGATAGATTTGGTAGAATTCGGAATTCGCGAGTTTTATGTTCCAGCTGTCTCAGAAAAAAAAAACATTATTTTGGGTAAGTTGACAGTTTCAAACGGCTCTATAGCGGATGCTGGTAGTCCAAATCATTTTCTAATTATTTAAATAAATTTTGTTTGACGAGTTATACCGAGGTACAAATAGGTTAAATTTCAATACTTTTTCGAAAGAAAAATACGTCGCTTAATTAGAATCTTTTTGATAACGCCGGTTGAGTTTCATGAAAATCGGCCGAGCGTTTCTAGTATACCGTATAGGCATATTTTAAGATGATATAAAGACCAAATTTCCTTTTTTTATTTGGAATTGGGGTGTCCCTTCCTTTTTCCTCTCTTCATAAATGCCGCATTTATAAACAGGGGAGAAAGGAGAGGCAACCCAGTTCCAAATAAAAAAAAAATTTGGTCTTTATATCATCTTAAAATATGCCGACACGGTATACTAGAAACGCTCGATTTTCATGAAACTCAACCAGTAACGTCACTTAATTTTAATGTTGTCTCTTAATTTATTATCCTTTAATATGAGACTCCTCTGTATTCAAAATGTTCCTCGAATTAATGATCTAATAACTTCAAACATTAAACGTCGTTTTAGAGGTTCATAATTTATTTTTATTCAATATTTCCGGACAATTGAATGTAACAGCCCAGTTTTTTTAGAAAATGTTACAAATCGGGTTATACATGCATGTTTACCTTTTTAGTTGAATTCGGTGGTTGGCTGTGGTTTTAGTCATCACTACGCCGTTAACTTCATTAATCGAAACGTTAAACAAACTGACGCAAACTGGGCTAAATCGATTTTAACTCTTGCCTGTTACCTTATTAACAAATTACGCGATAAGTTGAGGTTAAACTCGCTTTACTGTTTTGTTACAGGAATCGAAAGGCAGGAAAAATTGTTCCATAAAAATGCTACAGGGGTAACGCCAACTTACGGCACGCCAAGTAAGGGTAGGAACAGGGCTCGGCATAATTCAAAATAAAAACGAGCTGTGCTGAGCTGTCCTCCCGAGCTCAAAAAAAAACGAGCTGTCCTGTGCTGGGCTCTTGGGGTCAAAAATAAAAAAAATGAGCTGTCCTGTGCTGACCACTCGAGCTCAATGATAAAAACGAGATGTCCTGTGCTGGCCTCTCGAGCTCAAAAATTGAAATGAGCTGTGCTGAGCTGGCCTGTCGAGCCGAAAAATAGTATTGAACTGTCCTGTGCTGGCCTCTCGAGGCCAAAAAACATGAGCTATCCTGTCGAACTGCCCAGCCAGCTGTCGAGCTGGGAAGGCCAGCTCGCTGTTGCCTAGCCCTGGATAAGAACGTCAAGGTACGACCCAGACGGGGTGTTTAACCTCAACCCGGTCTAAATAATGCAAAAGTGAAAAAAATCCACACTATGTGTTGACAGGTTAACTCTCCTTAGCCGGAGCTCGCGCATTGTTTACTGAAAATTAACCTGAAGATAGTAACGAATTTCACCGGAATAAAAGCAAATCTACCAATAAAATCAATCTGCTAATTATGGTTATTTAAAAATCATTTTAACTTACCAAAAACAATTTTTAAAAGAAAAAGTTAAAAATCAGCGAAAACAATTTTCGAATAAAATGGCCGATTCTGGCGTGCACCAATGNTAACAGTGGACGAAAGTGGAAAAATATAGATTTTTTGTCAAAGTTGGTGCTCTTCATGTCGAGATTTCGACTTAACTAAAATATAAAATAAACTCGAACACGGTGTAGATTAACGTATATTTGCTGCAAAAATCAAAACTATTTTTCCGTTTTTAAAAATCTCTATCAGTTTCGCTGTTATTCACGATTAAAGTCAAACTGACTATTTATAGTCAGTTCGGCTAAGGAGAGTTAAACAATAAAATAATACCTTGACTTTAATTTTGTGTACTTAAAAGTATCAAAATTTCAAATTTTCATCGCGTGTAAGACGTCAGAAATTAGTTGGTGACTGAGAAAGAAAAAAAAAACCTTCGTGTTAAACATTGGAAAGAACATGCCGTTCCACAACTCTCAATATTTTTGGATAATCAGTTTGTGAGAAGTGAAAAGAGACGTTTTGCCTCGTGAAAAAAGAAACGGTAAAAGACGTAAAAAGTTTTTTTTTGCTCACAATTTTTGGGAAGAAAACAATGTTTGACAGGGTGAAAAACGTGCAGTTGGAAAAATTTGTACCAATTTGTTGCGCTATTTTTTTCAAGTCGAAGATTTCACGCATTGAATTTTGAAAAAATCCGATTGTATATCAAATGTTTAACGCCATTTTAATTTTCATATAACCGAGATTCTAAGCCCCGCGATGAGTCATTTGCGTGGCAAAAGGACGCTAGCCAATAGGAGGCGCCTATAAAAAATCATGAGCCAATAACCGTGGCTTGGAATTTAGTCACAGACCGGCCGCGCCTAGTGGAAAGTGGAATTGAGTCAAAATCGCAAACCGACCCGGAATTGGGGTACCTGCTGTATAAAGCGTTAAAACCTATTTGGTTTCATTGGTTGGCTGCGTTATATCAGTTTTTCTACGAAACGTTTTCTCCAAATGGCCGTTGTGCTATGAAACTGATTAAAATCCAGAAATCTGTTTATTTTATCGCTATGATTGAAAAAGCAAACAAGTCGGTAGCTAGACACCCAAAATGTGCTTGGCAGTTAACTGTTAGGGGGAAGGAGTTTTTGGGAACCCGTAGGGGGAAATGTATGTATATATACACTCACTTGAAAAAATCAGAATAATTCGCAATAATTCAAAAAAACTGGTGAAGCCAAGTTGTAGAGCTTGTCAAACTACGTCGATCTGACTATTAAGAAATTGATTTGGGCCACCAGGGCCCCCTAGAGAGCTGTTTGAAATCTCCAACCTACGCAAAAAAACCCGCCAATGTAATTTTTTTCGAAAAGTTGAGGGGGGTCAGCAATACTCGTTTGGACCTACGGGCCGCCATATGCCTTAAATCGACGAAAAAACAAGTCGTGTGTATATATACACACACTTAGCCCTGGGAGTTAAACCCCAGAATGCAAGTTTTTTGTACTCTTTGAAAAGCAGACGTTACAAAGGTGAAGTTTGTTCGTTGTGAATTTGGAGAAAAGGACGAAACAATGTTTAAACAGGGTTTACAAAACGTGCAGTTTTACAATTCAAGAATTTATACCATCACCACCAACGGTCGTATTATTATATTTGGATAAGAGAGTTGGGTCAAAATACGAATCGCGTTTTTAATTCAGACGTAACAATAATCGATAACAAGCAAACCGTCGGCGAAAAAAAAATGTTTAAAATTACAGTATGAAATTACACAGAGCGGTTCGAATTACGCGGTTAACCGTGGCGCAGCGGTTTGGAAGTGAATTCTACGCGAGGCCTCTTTTTGAGGGTGTTCTTTTGGTCGACTTCTCTATTGGTCCATCGTATTTTACCTACGCAAAATGCGTCATGGCGTAGCATGAAATTGCCCCTAATACTTGCAAAGTTTTAATCACACAATCCGAATTTTGAAAAAAAAATTTTTTTTCTGAAAAAAAATTTCGGAAAAAAACAGCCTATTAGTAAGTCTTCGAATGGTTTTATTGAAAATCCAAATTGGAAAAAATAACGGCCTAGAATATTGTTGACACACACGTTATTCGGCTATTTTTTTTCGTTATGTTTGCTTGAAAATGGTATACACCCCAAATTAACACCTATTCGGCAAAGGAAGTATTTTTGTGTTTGGATTAGGGCATAAACGCGCATTTATACTTTAGGTAAATAGAACGGAGGGAGAACTGTTATAGCTACACACGTTTGAAACCATTCTTAATCTATTGCCAGTAATATGCATTAATCCTCAACGTGCAGTTTAAGTGCAGTTTTAGTCCCGACTCGAAAACGACTTAAGCGTCTAATTGATGAACATTTACCTTCGTTAGATAAAAATAAAAATAGAAAAAAAACATATTGATAAGGGACGTGGCCATGTTTTTCGCGCCCTGCGTGATCCAAACTTGCAATTGAACTCGTAGGTGGCGGGGTGGGCCCAATGGAATGGGTCCAAAAAAATTTAAACCAAATAAACTAAATAAATTTTTAGTTTAAAACGTTCAAAAATGCGTTCTAGGCATTTTTTCATCACAAG
>SCLG01000118.1:625071-641313 GCA_004367875.1 Oikopleura albicans
GAATGGTTTTATTGAAAATCCAAATTGGAAAAAATAACGGCCTAGAATATTGTTGACACACACGTTATTCGGCTATTTTTTTTCGTTATGTTTGCTTGAAAATGGTATACACCCCAAATTAACACCTATTCGGCAAAGGAAGTATTTTTGTGTTTGGATTAGGGCATAAACGCGCATTTATACTTTAGGTAAATAGAACGGAGGGAGAACTGTTATAGCTACACACGTTTGAAACCATTCTTAATCTATTGCCAGTAATATGCATTAATCCTCAACGTGCAGTTTAAGTGCAGTTTTAGTCCCGACTCGAAAACGACTTAAGCGTCTAATTGATGAACATTTACCTTCGTTAGATAAAAATAAAAATAGAAAAAAACATATTGATAAGGGACGTGGCCATGTTTTTCGCGCCCTGCGTGATCCAAACTTGCAATTGAACTCGTAGGTGGCGGGGTGGGCCCAATGGAATGGGTCCAAAAAAATTTAAACCAAATAAACTAAATAAATTTTTAGTTTAAAACGTTCAAAAATGCGTTCTAGGCATTTTTTCATCACAAGAACGCTCCAGAACGCGTTCGAACGGTCAAAAACGTCGGAGCAAAAACGTCGGAGCAAAAAAAAAAATAGTAAAATTGTTAACTTGTCCTGATTAGTCCCCATAAACCGTTTCTGATAATTTAAACTTCATTCTTAAAACCATCACAAAATAGAACAAGCGTTCTGTTCTGAACTTTAGAACATACCTTTCGGATCTCTGGTTCCGATATTTATATAAAATTTTCAAAAAACTTAGAAAAAATTGGGAACAGACTGACAGACAATTGCCATTCGTCACATTAGATTGATAAAAAAATCAAAAATTCGAAAAAAAACAAAACAGAACTAATAAGGCCTCTCTACATGGGAATTTGTGTAACTTCAAAGTCACCAGGTGTGAATTGAGCGGGCAGACCCTATAATTTTCGTTCATATCTATCGTATATATGATATATTCAATATGTTTATCGGTACTTATTTGGGTTGGCAATTGTAAGACTACATTTAACTCTGTGAGAACCCGACGACATCAATGCCTTCTTATCACCGTGTAAATTAACTTTATCGCTAAAAATAACACGACATGACAGGTTAAAAAGAAAACCTAAATTGATGCATAAAATTGTCACAATCATAATTACGACAGAAAAAAAATCAGAATATATACATAGTACACGTATTTTTCAGATTGAAGAGCCAGTTTTGAAAATTTTCCACCAAAACGCCGAAATGAGAGTACAATTAACTCCTAGGGGGAAGTGCGTGTAAATAGAAACGCTACGTGTTTTTACGTCGATTTAAGGCATATGGCCATATATGGAGGCCCCGTAAGGCAAAACGGGTATTGCCAATACCGTATTGGTGACCCCCCCTTAACTTTTCGAGAAAATTCGATTGAAGGTGTTTTTTGCGTAGGTTGGAGATTTCAAACAGCTCTCTAGGGGGCCCTGGTGGCCCAAATCAATTTCTGAATTGTCAGATCGACGTGGCTTTACCAGTTTATTAGAATTATTGCGAATTAGTGTGAATTTTTTAAGTGCGTGTTTATTTACACGCATTTTCCCCCTACGGGTTCCCAAAAACTCCTTACCCCTAAGAGTTAAGGGTACTTACTAATTTTGACTGAAACTTCCCTAAAACGGGGCCACATGAGTTGAGATAACTACCGGTCGAGTTTTATGAAAATCGGCCGAGCGTTTCTAGTTTACCGTGTCGCTATATTTTAAGATCATATAAAGACCAATTTTGCGACATTTATAAAGAGGGGAGAAGGGAGAGACACCCCAGTTCCAAATAAAAAGGGGAATATTGGTCTTTATATCATCTTAAAATATGCCGACACGGTATACTAGAAACGCTTGGCCGATTTTCATGTAACTTAATCGGTAGTTAGGGGCTTGAGATTTATTCTAAACGTACTTTTAGAGAAATGGATTAATTTCCGATCCCCTTTTTTGAAATAACAGGGTATTTCCCACCCTTGAGGATTAAAAAACATACACGTATTGTCAATACGGTATTGATAAACTACAGTAATTAAAAATAGACACTGACCTTAATAAATATAAACTGGGTCAATTTATAGAAAAATTATAACTTAAAAACTTGTTTTGGGCAGTTGTACATGACCGTCAAATGGTTGTTAAACACGTATTTTTCAGATTTATGAAGCGGTTTACATGTTGATGTGGTTTTAACGGCTGTCATCTATTTTAAAAGTACCAGGAAACAGTCTTAACAAGCTTAATTAAAAAAACCTTCAACAGTTTTTTTTTGGATTGAAAATAACTGGCCCTTTATTTGTCGGAGGTTTAAAAATTTAAATAATTACAAACGGGAAAAGCACACTTTCGACTTTTTTTTTAATTCTCAAAAAATAACTTGTCACCTATTTCAGCGTTTTTAAACATTTATACATATGTGGCGTTAAATAAGAAAATCAAAAAAAAACTGTTGATTTTATTATTGGTTTAGTCTCATGAAAATCGGCTGCGCGTTTCTAGTATACCGTGTCGGCATATTTTAAATTGATATTGACCAATAGGAGCACCCCATTGCAAGAAAAAAGAAGAAAATTGCTTTATTCTAGAAACGCTCAGCCGCTTTTCATGAGGCTAAACCTGTAGGTAAGAGAAATCCCGACTTTTGGGATTATTTTAAACAAAAATTGGTTTCAATTTCGTTGATTTTTAGTTTTAAACTAATAGTTGCCAAATAATTTTTCATGTAATTTTATTTGATACATGTTTCAGCGATTTTCTCTATTAGATTTTCTCTATTAGTTTTGGAAAATTTAGGACAATAAACACATGTTACTCATTTGTCCCCCTGGGAGTTACCAAGCTTAATTTAACAAAACCTTCAACATTTTCTTATTCCTGATTTAAAATGACTGTCACTTTATCTGTCGGAGGTCAAATCCGTTTGAAATTAAATAATTCGAACAAAGGAAAAAGTGGCCACACTTTCGACACGGTTTTTTTATAACTGGAGTTTGAATATAACTTGATAAAGGGCCACGTGGAGCTGTCACCGACAATTTTTTTTGCGTCTTATTTGTTGTCTAGCCTTATTTTGTCCATGCCAAAATAGCCTTCAGATAATTTCCTTACTTTCCAAATTTATCAGAAGGAACGAAGTACACTCGGGGTTATTACTAATGAGAGCACTGCGGTTCCATAAAAACGTTATATCCGGAAAACGTTTTCTCCTAGAATCGTTTTATTCGAAAAAGCTATACAGTTGGTGTAGTAAGGAAGTGACACTTTCGTTTCCGATTTTTCTGTCAAAAAGTGTCACTTCCTTCCAAACCGTCACCCGTTCCGAACTGTCACTTCATTTCGAACTGTCACTTCGTTCCGTCACTTTTGCCCAATTTTGCCAAAAAAAAAACTCAAAAAATTGTCACTTTGGTGCGAACTGTCACTTTGGTGCGAACTGTCACTTCGTTACTTGTCAACTCGTTACTACACCAACTGTAGCTGGAAAGATAGGGTTCTAGACCAACAAATCAGAAGATCGCGGTTTTTTGGTCGAATAAGTTTTTTTTTCAATATTCTATGGAATTCGCAGTCTTTTCAAAAGAAATTTTTTTCATTTTTCCGTTTTCTTTCTTTTTAATTGGGCACACATAACTTTGTACACCACCTAACCATTTGACTTAACACATTTTTTTCCGAAAAAAGGTGTTAATTCAAATGCAAATTGTTAAGTCAAATGGAAACTGTTAAGCCACATGGGTAGTGCGTAGATTAAAACCCTGGAAAACTTGAAACAAAAAAGTGTTAAGTCAAATGCAAATAGGCTTTTTCTCTATATTTAAGTTCCAAATTGACAAATAAAATGAGCAAATGCTATAAAAAATCATAAAAAATCGTTATATTTCAAATGATGTTAAAAGAGAGATTATGAAACTTGTCGATGACAGTTGGAGGAATCTGATTTGATTATTTTAACAAAACTTTTTGTTGTAATTTTTATGTTATCAAACTCAAAATTTTTTAAACCATTTAGCCGAACATTTATACGGAAGCTACAATGTCCCTTAGGAGTTAATTCGTTTTTAGAACTGATAAAAATGTAATAAATATCCAAAAAAGTGTTAAGTCAATTGCAAACTATTAATTCAAATGGGTAGTGCGTAGGCGGAAATGCTGGAAAAAAAAAAGACAAAAAAAGGACAAAAAAGTGTTAAGTCAAATGCAAACTGTTAAGCCAAATGGTGTTAAGTCCGATGGTTAGGTGTTGTATTTCAGCACTGTGTCATTTCGTAAGCTGTTGTATTTTTGACGGACGATAATAAGCGTGAGAAATATAAGGCATTAGTTTCAAGCTGTCAATTTAATAGTAATCTATTACATACCTTGCTCTTAAAATGGGTCATTTTTCATATTTCACGCTTTCGTTATCTCTTGAAGCCGTTTACACGATCGTTGAAAACCTAAATTAGCTAAACGTCGCCTAAATGACACTATTAAAGTTCTTGAAAAAGATAATTAAAACCGCAGTTAATTATAGATAGGTCTAGTTCGCTGGTAGGAGCAACAAGAAATTTGGACTAAATTCAAATAACTAATTGGTGATGAAAGATATCAAGTCCGAAATAATGGAGTCATTTTGATACTCAGCATGTCATATGAATTCTCTGCGTTTTTTTAGGTTGGGATAAGTCGCACTGTATACTGTATGCCGCAGTTCGTCCCGTGGAAGACCAGTTTGAAATTAACGAACACTATCAATGCTTACAAAGTTGAGCACCAAAAAGCCTTCCACGTGAAAAATGCTCTCTGGCGCCAAAACATATAGTTTGTTTGTTCAAATGTCATTCTAGAGCCTCTAAAACTATAGTTATGAAATTTTAGTAGAATTGATTACGTCCCAAATAGTTGACGGCACCGTGAAAAAAAACAATGCTTCTACTCACCGTTCTATATATATTTCCGCCATCTTTTCTCCCGCCTTTTCCAGATGGCGATATTCGAGTGTTTGACGTGCAGAAAAACTTGAGTTTGTCTATCTAGAAAACACGAAAAACGGCGGAAATTCATGTAAAACGCTGAGTAGCAGTATTAATTGTAGCGTAAGCCGTGGACACCCTACTCGACACTATTGAAATATTACAGCATAGTTGAGCAGGCTATTATAGATCCGTATTTCGACAGATAATAGATGTCCGCTATCCTTCCATTTTCAATTAGGTTCATATGCATAATGGAATCACCGAGGAAGTCCCTACTTGTTCAAGGCGAGCTTATTTTGTTATTAAGGACGTTGGTGACCCTACGTTGGTCCCTAACTGGTGAAAAATTGGAATCTGGAAAATATGAGTGAAATATAATAAAATAAAAGACTCATAGTATCTAGATTTTTTAGTGATTTTTGCCAAAACCTTTATTGGCACAGTCAATAAAAATGTGTACAGTCCCGTATGCTTTGAGTGCGGCTGCCTTGAGTGCCGGTGATTGCTTGAAATTTCTATATTTTATGCTCTTTTTTTGTGATTTGTATTTATTTTGGACGCCGTGAGCACAGTTTTTTCAAATTTTTACTACTGATTTTCAGTACTGGATATCCCAGCTTTCTTCAATTTTCAGAAAAAAACGGATTAAAATTATTGTATTTTGGGTCACGAACATCCTTAAGCCACGTTTTTTGCAAATGATGATCCCTTAAGTAGGCATTGAGCTTCAATAAAAAAGGAAGCTGATTTCTCTTGTGCAATCCGTCAAGTATTGTCTAAGTTTAGTAACTTCCGGCCAGTTGCGCAATTGACTTATCGCGACAAACATCAAATAGTTTAGAAACAAGTGTTTTGCAACGGCGGAAACTTTATTTTAGTAATGTTACGAATAAGGTTCATTCTAAACGCACGTTCGATGGGATTCACTTTATTTGTTACTTATATTTGCCGTATTATTTTGTTTTTATTATTAATAATTCAATAATTAAAGGCACTTTTCAAGGTACATTCCGTTAATCAGTAAACCGCTGTAGTTTGATTTAATATGATGAATGTTCCCGGAGTTTTTTTTATAAAATAAAAAAAAATGCACTTTTATGAAGTTTTATTAATTTTATATTTCATGAAACTTTTGAAATTTTTAAGATTTTTTTTTTGAAAATAAAGAAAAAATATGAAAGTTTTGGAAAAGTTTATAATTTTTCTTTTGAAAATNAAAAAAAAAATCTTAGATTTTCAAAAAAAAAATCGTAAATTTTCAAAAAAAAAATCACAAATTTTCAGAAAAGTTCAGAAATTTTCAAAAAAAAAAATATAAACTTTTCAAAAAATTTCATATTTTTTTTTATTTTCAAAAAACATCTAAAATTTTCAAAAATTTCATAGGTTTTCAAAAAAGTTTCTAAAATGGTATCAAACTTTATCTAATTTTTCTGAAATTTCATGAAATATAAAATTAATAAAACTTCATAAAAGTGCATTTTTTATTTTATAAAAAAAATCCAGGAACATTCATCGTATTAAGTCAAATTAGACCGGTTTACTGATTAACGGAATGTACCTTGAAAAAAGTCTTAATAAAAACAAAATAATAGGGCAAATAGAAGAAAGAAATAAAGTGAATCCCATCGAACGTGCGTTTAGAATGAACCTTATTCGGAATGGGACTAAAATAAAGTTTCCGCCGTTGCAAAACACTTGTTTCTAAACTATTTGATGTTTGTCGCGATAAGTCAGTTGCGCAACTGGCCGGAAGTTACTAAACTTAGACAATACTTGACGGATTGCACAAGAGAAATCAGCTTCCTTTTTTATTGAAGCTCAATGCCTACTTAAGGGATCATCATTTGCAAAAAACGTGGCTTAAGGATGTTGGTGACCAAAAATATAATAATTTTAATTCCGTTTTTTTTCTGAAAATTGAAGAAAGCTGGGATACCCGGTACTGAAAATCAGTAGTAAAAATTTGAAAAAACGGTGCTCAGGGCATCCAAAATAAATACAAATCACAAAAAAGAGCATAAAATATAGAAATTTTAAGCAATCACCGGCACTCAAGGCAGCCGCACTCAAAACATACGGGACTGTACACATTTTTATTGACTGTGCCAATAAAGGTTTTGACAAAAATCACTAAAAAATCTAGATACTATGAGTCTTTTATTTTATTAAATTTCACTCATATTTTCCAGATTCCAATTTTTCACCAGTTAGGGACGGACGTAGGGTCACCAACGTCCTTAATAACAAAATAAGCTCGCCTTGAACAAGTAGGGACTTCCTCGGTGATTCAATTATGCATATGAACCTAATTGAAAATGGAATGATAGCGGACGTCTATTATCTGTCGAAATAAGGATCTATAATAGCCTGCTCAACTATGCTGTAATATTTCAATAGTGTCGAGTAAGGTGTCCACGGCTTGCGCTTTTTTACATGTAAATAATTTTTTATTCTCAATTATAATTGTTACATTAAAATAAGGAATTCAAAAATTCTTACTTGCGTTATCTCAAAGAAGTAGATAATCGCAAATGTTGCAAAACACGACTTGGTGCGTGCGTTCAAACCTATCCCGACAGTGGTCGGTTCAGCCTCGAACTTTGTATGGTCGATTCTAGATATCGATGCAAACTTCAACAAAAATTGTTTTTTATCGAAATTTTGCATCAACACGTAAGTATAGGGTAACGACACCGAACGAGTCAGATCGCAACCACTGAACGAATCGATTGTATTTGAGCGTAGCATTTGTAATACTATACTCTACAGGAAAAAGTATAAATTTTTTATTCATATACAGGAAGGGGATTTTTTTACATAAATGAAGCGAAATCAAGCACAAAGACATAGACAAAAGTGACATGTATGCCGCCAAAAAACTTTTAGTTTTAACCCACGTGTTTTATTTTGGCCATGTATGTCAGTCTTTTTTCTATACTTGAGTGTATGAGAAAAAAACGACAATTTTGTAGCTACAATTAATACTGCTGAAAAAATTCAAAAAACGTAAAAAAATGCGTTCAATGTAAAACGGTTTCGCCGATAAACCATGTTTTCCGGACAACGTGAAATTTCCGGAAACGTTTGCTTTTAAAATATTATTTTTTTCGAAAAAAAAACGGATTCTCCGAAAGAACGCGGTGCCGTCAACTTTTTGAGCCGTAATCATAACAACTAAAATTTTTAAAACCCTAATTTTAAAGGTTGTGGAATGACATTTGAACAAACAAATTATATGTTTTGGCGCCAGAGAGCATTTTTTAGGGATAAAACTCTTTGGTGTCCAACAAACTGTATACAGTAAACAGTGCGGAAAAAAAATTGGAAATCCCCCAATCTACAAATTTTAACAAAAAAAAACGCAGAGAATTCATATGAAATGCTGAGTATGATAATGACTCATTATTTCGGACTTGATATCTTTCATCACCAATTAGTTATTTGAATTTAGTCCAAAGTTCTTGTTGCTCCTACCAGCGAACTAGACCTATCTATAATTAACTGCGGTTTTAATTATCTTTTTCAAGAACTTTTAGTGTCATTTAGGCGACGTTTAGCTAATTTAGGTTTTCAACGATCGTGTAAACGGCTTCAAGAGATAACGAAAGCGTGAAATTTGAAAAATGACCTATTTAAGAGCACGGTATGTAATAGATTACTATTAAATTGACAGTTTGAAACTACATGTAATGCCTAATATTTCTCACGCTTATTATCGTCCGTCAAAAATACAACAGCTTACGAAATGACACAGTGCTGAAATACAAAGTTATGTGTGCCCAATTAAAAAGAAAGAAAACGGAAAAATGAAAAATTTTTCTTTTCTCTGCGAATTCCATAGAATTTAAAAAAAAACTTATTCGACCAAAAAAACGCTATCTTCTGATTCTTAGCAGTGTTGGTCTAGAACCCTATCTTTCCAGCTACAGTTGGTGTAGTAACGAGTTGACAAGTAACGAAGTGGCAGTTCGCACCAAAGTGACAATTTTTTGAGTTTTTTTTTGGCAAAATTGGGCAAAAGTGTCGGAACGAAGTGACAGTTCGGAACGGGTGACGGTTTGGAAGGAAGTGACACTTTTTGACAGAAAAATCGTAAACGAAAGTGTCACTTCGTTACTACACCAACTGTATAGCTTTTTCGAATAAAACGATTGTAGGAGAAAAGGTTTTCCGGATATAACGTTTTTATGGAACCGCAGTGCCCTCATTAATAATAACCCCGAGTGTACTTCGTTCCTTCTGATAAATTTGGAAAGTAAGGAAATTATCTGAGGGCTATTTTTGACACGGACAAAATAAGGCTAGACAACAAATAAAACGCAAAAAAAAAATTGTCGGTGACAGCTCCACGTGGCCCTTTATCAAGTTATATTCAAACTCCAGTTATAAAAAACCGTGTCGAAAGTGTGGCCTCTTTTTTCCTTTTTTCGAATTATTTAATTTCAAACGGATTTGACCTCCCACAAATAGAGTATCAGTCATTTTAAATCAGGAATAAGAAAAATTATGAAGGTTTTGTTAAATTAAGCTTGGTAACCCCCAGGGGGACAAATGAGTAAAATTTTTTAATGTCCCCTAAATTTTCCAAAACTAATAGTGAAAATCTAATAGAGAAAATCGCTGAAACATGTATTAAATAAAATTACATGAAAAATTATTTGGCAACTATTAGTTTAAAACTAAAAATCAACAAAATTGAAACCAATTTTTGTTTCAAATAATCCCAAAACTCGGGATTTCTCTTACCTACAGGTTTAGCCTCATGAAAATCGGCTGAGCGTTTCTAGAATAGAGCAATTTTCTTATTTTTTCTTTGATGATCCTATTGGGATCCTATCTGGGATGATCCTATTGGCCAATGTCATTTTAAAATATCATATATCATTTTAAAATATGACACGGTATACTAGAAACTCGCAGCCGATTTTCATGAGACTAAACCGGTAGTAAAATCAACAGTTTTTTTTTGATTTTCTTATTTAACGCCACATAACGGCTAAGAAATAAGAAAATGAACCAGTTGAGTATTGGCAACAACAATAAGAAATTAATTATCGCTGAATTGCTTTGTGGGCTGAATCAAGCCAAATTAATCGTAGCGTCATAACGCGTGAGAGCCAATCAGAGTGGGGTTTGCTTTTCTATTGCTTTTCTATTGGCCAAGGCTCGACACGCGACGTGTGTGTGTGTGTGGCGATTACGTAATATTCCCGCCGCTTCGTGACTTGATTCGGCCCACACACCAATTCAGTGCACAAAGCAAGCAATTAATTTCAAATTGTTTTTTTTTTCTCTCAACTGGTTCATTTTCTTATTTCTTACCCGTTATGTATAAATGTTTAAAAACGCTGAAATAGGTGTCGAGTTATTTTTTGAGAATTAAAAAAAAAAGTCGAAAGTGTGGCCACTTTTCCCGTTTATAATTATTTAAACTTTTTAACCTCCGACAAATAAAGGGGCCAGTTATTTTCAATCCAAAAAAAACTGTTGAAGGTTTTTTTAATTAAGGTTGTTAAGACTGCTTCCTGGTACTTTTAAAATAAATGACAGCCGTTAAAACCACATCAACATGTAAACCGCTTCATAAATCTGAAAAATACGTGTTTAACAACCATTTGACGGTCATGTACAACTGCCCAAAACAAGTTTTTAAGTTATAATTTTTTCTATAAATTGACCCAGTTTATATTTATTAAGGTCAGCGTCTGTTTTTAATTTCTGTAGTTTATTAATACATGTATGTTTTTTAATCCTCAAGGGTGGGAAATACCCTGTTATCTCAAAAAAGGGGTTTGATCGGAAATAAATCCATTTCTCTAAAAGTACGTCTAGAATAAATCTCAAGCCCCTAACTACCGATTGAGTTTCATGAAAATCGGCCGAGCGTTTCTAGTATACCGTGTCGCAATATTTTAAGGTGATATAAAGACCAATTTTCCCCTTTTTATTTGGAACTGGGTGTCTCTCCTTTCTCCCCTCTTTATAAATGTCGCAAAATTCGTCTTTATATCATCTTAAACCCCAACCAAAAATAGCCAGCAGTTCCCCAACCAAAAACAAGGACGTTTGTCCTTTTTTTCATTTCCTCTTCTCTGATCCTTCTCTGATCCTTCGTAATTTGTACGGTAGGCAAATCAATGGTCCTGAATCGAATGAGCATACTTTCAGAAGCTCTCCGACCACCCTTGGATACTTTTTGGTCGATTTGACCACAAAAACGTAATGGTTAACCGGGTTCACAAACGGCTAACCGCACGACGTATACGTGATTATTTTTGTTTTCATTTTGTCAGAATTTTGCTCTTCAACATATTTAGAAAAAACATGTTAGAAAAAAATGAGGTTTTAACGCATTAATTGCAAAAAAACCTGTTTTTGGCCGTTTACCAAGTTTAATTAATTATTTATTACTCGTGATTGAAAAAATTAACATTTATTTTTTTTTGCGTTGTACGGATTCACAATCGCTTTTTCTATGTTGGATGTCACTACCAATCCATTTAAGAAAGCCGAACAACAGAAAAAATACGTCTATTTGATGGAAAAGGACAAACGTCCTTGTTTTTTGGTTGGGGGTTAAGGGTAGTACGGTCACTTTGTTTACAAATGAACATCAGTTTTTTATTTGACCGTGTTGTATGCGTATAATTCACTTCATGTTAACCTTTAATGTATCATGAATGACCGTACTAACCTTAAAATATTGCGACACGGTATATTAGAAACGCTCGGCCGATTTTCATGAAATTCGACCGGTAGTTATCTCAACTCATGTGGCCCCGTTTTTAATACACAGGGTGCGCCGTTATGTTTCACCTCGTTATGTTTCACTTTTTCCCGAGCGTGCTGTTATGTTTCACTTTTTTGAGAAAATATTTTCCTCTAATATATATATTTATATGTTAAGCCCTACGCCGCGCCGTTATGTTTCACTATTTTTCGAATGTTTTTGTGAAACATAACGGCGCACCCTGTGTACCATCTTACGGTCCCCAGTCGGGACTCCCGACAGTGCCATATGGTACTCTTTACATTTTTTCAGGAGAATGGGGAAGCTTCAGTCAAAATTAGTAAATACCCTTAATTGTACTCTCATTTCGGCGTTTTGGTGGAAAATTTTCAAAACTGGCTCTTCAATCTGAAAATACGTGTACTATGTATATATTCTGATTTTTTTTTTCTGTCGTAATTATGATTGTGACAATTTTATGCATCAATTTAGGTTTTCTTTTTAACCTGTCATGTCGTGTTATTTTTAGCGATAAAGTTAATTTACACGGTGATAAGAAGGCATTGATGTCGTCGGGTTCTCACAGAGTTAAATGTAGTCTTACAATTGCCAACCCAAATAAGTACCGATAGACATATTGAATATATCATATATACGATAGATATGAACGCAAATTATAGGGTCTGCCCGCTCAATTCACACCTGGTGACTTTGAAGTTACACAAATTCCCATGTAGAGACGCCTTATTAGTTCTGTTGTGTTTTGTTTTTTTCGAATTTTTGATTTTTTTTTATCAATCTAATGTGACGAATGGCAATTGTCTGTTCCCAATTTTTTCTAAGTTTGTTGAAAATTTAATATAAAGGTCGGAACCAGAGATCCGAAAGGTATGTTCTAAAGTTCAGAACAGAACGCTTGTTCTATTATGTGATGGTTTTAAAATGAATTTTTAATTATCAGAAACGGTTTATGGGGACCAATCAGGACAAATTAACAATTTTACTTTTTTTTTTGTTCCGACGTTTTTGACCGTTCAAACGCGTTCTGGAGCGTTCTTGTGATGAAAAAAAGCCTAGAACGCATTTTTGAACGTTTTTTAATAGAACAAAAAACGTTCTAAATGGCCGTTATGTTCTGTCTCGTGATGGAAAATTAAATTAAAAAAATAACTATACGTCAGTTACTTAAAATTAAAAAATTAACTAAAATAGAACAAAAAACTAAGAAATTTATTTACAGGGGGTGTGCGTATTAAGGGTCGGTTAACGATTGTTGAAAAACGACCCTTATTTAGCACACCCAGCATTGGGCGAGTTTAGTGTTCTAACCTGACTTAGTTATGATTTTTGCGTCTTATAAATGATTTTATCACTTTTGAATACAATTGTAACTTATTATATCAATAAACGAACCAAAAGCTAGTAAAAAATGCCATGGAAAACAATGATAAAATCAGCGATCGCTAGCGACCCTTATTTGGAGCAATAATATTTTTTATGGAAAAAAGCGACCCTTATTTAGCACTACCGAGGTATACCGACCCTTATTTAGCACAAGCGACCCTTATTTAGCAGGCCCTTATTTAGCACCCCCTCTGTAGTTTATTTGGTTTAAATTTTTTTGGACCCATTCCATTGGGCCCACCCCGCCACCTACGAGTTCAATTGCAAGTTTGGATCACGCAGGGCGCGAAAAACATGGCCACGTCCCTTATCAATATGTTTTTTTTCTATTTTTATTTTTATCTAACGAAGGTAAATGTTCATCAATTAGACGCTTAAGTCGTTTTCGAGTCGGGACTAAAACTGCACGTTGAGGATTAATGCATATTACTGGCAATAGATTAAGAATGGTTTCAAACGTGTGTAGCTATAACAGTTCTCCCTCCGTTCTATTTACCTAAAGTATAAATGCGCGTTTATGCCCTAATCCAAACACAAAAATACTTCCTTTGCCGAATAGGTGTTAATTTGGGGTGTATACCATTTTCAAGCAAACATAACGAAAAAAAAATAGCCGAATAACGTNAGTTCACGGATATCCAAATTGAATGAATTATATATAATTAACCAAGTGGAGTATAATAAAGTTATCCGCCGCGGTCATGCGGTGTTTTGTTTTACATCTTGTTCATAAAAACCATCATCAGATTTTTTTTTCTAAAGTTTAATACAGTACAATTTGATAGAGTTAAAATATAATCAGTGACCTTATGATTAAAAATATAGCAAAGTGAACATAAAATCGTAATGAATTTTATTTTTAAAATCAAAAACAGTTGTGAATTTCAAGAATATTGAGAGTACACCCCCTGCGCCGTTATCTTCAATTTAATTAGATATAAAAGCTAAAATAAGTATGGCCTCTCGAGTTCAAAATTAAAAGTAAACTGGTCTCGCTTTGCATTTGGATCTAGCAAATTTAAATGAACCAGCGTCGTCTCGGCTGCCCAGTTCACGAACTGCCCAAGCCAGTTCAGGCTTGGCAACAGCTAGCTACCCGTCCCAATTTGACTGAAATTGTCAAGGTAGTTCGTGAGTTGGGTAGCCGAGCCGAGGCTAGCTTATTTTAATTTGGGAAATTGAGATGGCCAGCTCACTTTGAATTTTTAACTCCGGAGGCCAGGGTTTAAAAAACACGCATAACAACTTTGATTGGAAACTTATCCAGTACATTCATTGGTTTGATATTAGGATGTGGAGAGTAGTAGGGGACTATTATGATAAATAAAGAATTGTGTATAAATTAACAAAGAGTCCTCAATGAAGCCCCTATGTATAGGTGTCTAGGGGCTTAAAATTCAAGCAATTCGTTAATTAGTTATTAGAGTGTTATTAGATTGAAATGCGTTTGGTATAATACTTTGTTATTTTTTGTATAAATAATCCCCATTTTCTGTAAAAATCATCCCCTTAACGGATTTATCGTCAGTCTATAGCAAGGCATTAAGCTGTTATGGTCACAAGCCAGAATCTAATTTGATCCACTTCGAACTCAGTCGGCGAACCATATTCGATTTTACTTTTTCTTTTTGTTTTCCAGACTTTTTTTTATAGATTAAAAAAAGGTAAGCAACAGGTTGCAATACACCCCCTGCGCCGTTATCGGGTCACCCTTTATCGGGTCAAAATTTCGACTCAAAATGTTTCAGCCACCCCACCTACGCACTGCGGGTCAAAAAATTAAGGGCCAAAAACTAAGGGCCAAGTTCCAATAATATCTTTTTTTTTATAAATTTTCAGATAGAAGTGCAAAAATATGAAATAAACACATAGACATATGATATGTTCTAGAAAATTCTCGCTCGTGCCGTTATCGGGTCAAAATTGTCGATCAAAATTTTCCATACATTTCGCCTACGCCCTGCGCTGTTATCGGGTCATAAATTTTCCTCGAAATTTTACCCGATAACGGCGCAGGGGGTGTAGTTTATGGGTCTTAATTGAGATTTTATATATTTTTTTTCAATTTTAAACCTACGCGATGGACCTCGTGATAACCCGTAAAGCTAGAACTTAACGCCACACTCGTTGGGCTGACCTTTCGTACTAACTGAAAGCACTATTGAATTTATTTGTGGTACGATTTTTGGGTAGCTAGCTACCCACTTTTGCGCTCATTTTTGTGGTGCGGATTACCAAGTACGCGCACGGATCTATAATACACCACCTACGGTAGGTAACCTACCTAATTACGTTAACAAATCAATGGTTAGAAAACGGTTAAGTTACGGTTAGGTTACGGATAAATTACGGTAAGTTACGGTTGAGTTACGGTAAAGTTACGGTTTAGTTAGAAACGGTTAAGGTGAAATTTGTTAAGGTACTTGAACTTGGTTAACTAATTTGAATTTTGTTAACTTACTAGAATCTTGTTAACTTACTAAAATTTTGTTAACTTAATTGAATGTTGTTAAATAGTTATAATTAAGTTAACTTACTTAAGTGTATACCAGTGCTGAAAACGTTGGAAAACCAGCGATTTGATTCAAACACTGGTTTATGTTTTTTTACATGTAAAGTTGGAATAATTAAGGCTCAAGGTCAATAACAACATGACTTGACACGTTCATGACAAGCTGTCAATTTGAAGGTTTCTATATAATAGTCTAAAAATCGTCCGAAATCGCGTTATCGGAAATCCTTCAGGGCGCATAAATTATCGGACATAACTCAATTTTTGCTGACCTGGCTAGCTCAACTTCAATTTTTTGATGAAGAGGCGGCATTTTGCAGAGCTAATAAACTGGACATAAACCAATATTCTACTGTATACATACCACCCTTCATTTACCATTTTCCATTAGGACAGAAAAGTTATTAGTATAAAGGTTGACCGGTTAACCGTTCAGTCAACAAAAAAGGTAAGAAGATTTTGACGCCCACTTTTTTTGACACGGACTTTTTAACAGCAAAATATTTTAACACGGAATTCTTGTACAGTCAGGGCTCTCTCGATGTGCATTTTCGATTTTCAAAAAACGTACACATGGAGAGAGATATGCATATCGAG
>SCLG01000119.1:10045-24954 GCA_004367875.1 Oikopleura albicans
TTTTAAAATCTTTCCGTGAACTTAGATTGATGTAAAGGTATCGGGCCGGTTTTATCAAACAATTTTCCCAGAACACCCTAGGCAGTTATTAAGCCGGTATTTCCTAGATAAAGTGGCCCGATCGGAGAGTGTATAACTAAAAGACTACAAGGGGCCAAGTGAGGCACAATATTACATTTTTGAACGGCAAGATAACTGCGTAGAGTTGTATTACAAGCTGCGCGGGGAGTTGTTTGCGTGGCTAAAGGACGCTAGCCAATAGGAGGCGCCTCTAAAAAAGCATGAGCCAATAGGCGCGCTTGTCAATTCAGTTACATACGGTCCGCGCCTACGGCGCTGGCGTCTGTAACTGCATATTACATACAAGTATGTAATTAACACAATCAATAATAATATTATACATTTTCACGTTATGTCGAGGAACAAATTTGCTCTATAAATTACACACCCTGTACACTACCCACAATAATTAAAAGATTACACACAGTACGTACCGTAAAACAGTCCTGCAAAATGAAAATGCCCTACATTATGAACATAAAAAGGTGCAATTTGAAATTATAAATCACATTCTGCACCTCCGACCTCTTTTTAGTCAACTTGCACCTGCAAATATTAATGTAATAAAACCGAATAATTTTGAATAAAATTTTCTTTATTTTAGTCTTTTTAAATAAGAAGAATTTTTTAAATGAAGGGAATTCATTTAACTAGCAATTTTATTCTGACTCTCCAAAATAAGGTTAAGAATTTTTGAAGAATTTTGTAATGGGACAGTTTTAAGGAAGAATTAATGATGTAAAACTGTTCACGACATGTAAATGCTCTGAAATTGAATCAAATGTGATTAAAATGAACAATTTTTGATCTTTAGTACAGTGGTACCACCAAAGTCTGTTAAAATAAACTTAAATAAATAAAAGGCCCATAAATTCAGTTGACTTGAAATAATATCGGAAGTAAAAACATAAACAAAATATAGAATAAATTGTACGCGAATATCTGAAAAAGAGCGAAGTTATTATATACCGCTTATGTAGTTATCGGGCAGGTCTAGGCTGTCCAAACCGATTTTCGAAAGTCGCCGTCAGAAAAATCGTATTTTTGTAAAGGATGTATTTTGACGTAATCAGAAAGGTTTGATATGTAAAAAAAATCATAATTACGTTTTCATCCCTTTTTTTTACGATTTTCGTAAAACAGCGATAACTTTCGCTAACATTCTCCAAATTTCACGCCCAATACCGCAAATTGAAGCTTATGAAAAACTGTATTTGGTGGTGGAATTATAGGCGTACGGCGCCACCGGAAGTACCTTTTTAACGTAGTGTAAATTACAAAATATTTTTTTTTTGTTGATTACAACTTTTTTCGATTTATTTTAGTTCAATTAATGTACATTTGTGAAAAAAATATGAAAAATAAAATATTAACCGGAAATAAAAACGGAAGAAGTATTATAAAATTTATGTCCGTATTTCTTTGCTATCGATTCAATTCTTTAAAATAGTCTGTGAAGTCCAGTTGCTTTATAGTAGAGTGTATAGCGTTTCTGCCTACAGATCAGAAGGTTCCTGGTTCGAATCCCTTCGGAGTCGCATTTTTTTAAGCCTAGAATGAAGGATTTTATGATAAAACCTTTTTATCTTTTCATAATAAACTACGGTAAATTAGTGGCAATTAATTAAATTTAGATACACTTAGATTTTCCTCGACACTTGTCATTGTTTGAAAACACCGAAACGTTTGTCCACGGTCGAAAACGAAAGTCATCGCTAGGATCCCAAAATTTCGCAGGAGATGCATTTTTGGCCAATCAAGAAAAAAAAATGAAAAAAAAATAATTCGTAATAATGGTGCGTAATTAACGGGCCACTTTCGTAAAACCTGAAAATCGCGTTGGCGCCTCCAGCTTCCACGCCGTAACATAGCCTATCGGAAAGAGCACATTCCAAGCTATCTCAAAAAATTAGGTGGGGGATTCCAGGGGAACAGAAATTAGAGCATTTCAAAGTACAAAATATGCATATTTTTGTATTTTTGTGCTAAATAACCGATTATTGTCCGGTTATTATCGGTAATAAGAAATTTCCATACAAAAACTACCAATTTTATAGTGTTATTGGGGTAATTTTTTGCGAAAAATCTGAATCTGATGTCGGTTTTTTGATTTGACCGATTTATGACCGATATTTATCGGTTTTACGAGATTTGTCAATGAAAATTATCGGTTTTAGTTAGTTTTAGAGGTAATTTTAAGCGAAAAATTCAAATCTGATGTCGGTTTCTCAATTTCGCCGATTAATGACCGATATTTATCGGTTTTACGAGTTTTGCTGAAGAAAATTATCGGTTTTAGTTGGTTTAATGGGTAATTTTAAGCAAAAAATTCGAATATGATGTCTGTTTTTTAATTTCACCGATAAATGACCGTAATTTATCGGTTTTACGAGATTTGACAATGAAAATTTTCGGTTTAAGTTGGTTTTAGGGGTAATTTTAGGCAAAAAATTCGAATTTGATGTCGGTTTTTCAATTTCACCGATTAATGACCGATGTTTATCGGTTTTACAAGATTTGTCAATGAAAATTATCGGTTTTAGTGGGTTTTAGGAGTATTTTTAGGCAAAAACTTCGAATTTGATGTCGATTTTTTGATTTCACCGATTAATGACCGAAAAAATGGATTGAGTATGCGCGTGTAACCAGTCCCATCACAGAGCAGCCCCGCGAAGCGGGTCTGAGTATTCGCGTGTAACCTTTCCCATGACAGAGCAGCCCCGCGAAGCGGGGCTGAGTATGCGCGTGTAACCATTCCCATGACGGAGCAGCCCGGGAAGCGGGGCTGAGTATTCGCGTGTAACCTTTCCAATGACAGAGTATTCCCGCGAAACCGGGCTGAGTATTCGCGTGTAACTATTTCCATGACAGAGCAGCCCCGCGAAGTGGGGCTGAGTATGCGCAAATAAAGAGTCCCATGACAGAGCAGCCCCGCGAAGTGGGACTGAGTATGCGCTAATAAAGAGTCCCATGACAGAGCAGCCCCGCGAAGCGGGCTGAGTACGCGCGTATAACCAGTCCCATGACAGAGCATCCCCACGAAGCGGGGCTTAGTATGCGCGTGCAACTAGTCCCAGGACAGAGCAGCCCCGCGAAGTATGCGCGTATGACAAGTACCATAACAAAAGGCGTCCGTAATGGAAGAAGTTAAGAAAGCTGCCTATACGTTCGCAGAGGGTCTAAAAGTTCAAGATCCTTAAAAGTCTCGTGAACTGCTCTGTCATGGGACTGGTTTTACGCGCATACTCAACCCCGCTGTTATAGGACTGTTTATATGTGTATACTCAACCCCGCTTCGCGGGGCTGCTCTGTCATGGGACTGTTTATATGCGCATACTCAGCCCCGCTTCGCAGGGCTGCTCTGTCATGGGAAAGGTTACACGNCCAAAGTTGGGTTATCTTACCGCTTTTTTAGCGTTTATAAAGGTAAGATAACCCCTCAGGTGGTGTATTAGTTTCAAATTCGGAATCCTTGACCTCAATTACCCTTAGAATTAGTGAAAACCGATAATTTCAGTTAACACCGGCTCGAAAACCGGTAGTTTTGGCGAACTTCCGGTTAGAGTGCCGCCGTACACAAATAGACTTCAAAATCGGAATCTACACCCCAAAAATAGGTTAGGACCCAATTTTTGTGAAAAACGGAGAATGTTAGCGAAAACGGCAAAGAAGTTGAAATTCGGTTTGGACAGCCTAGGCAGGTCTTGCGAAAAAAAACAGGGCGTAGCCTACGCCGCGTAGGCGGAAAAGTGAAAAAATTGGAGAAAAATCTGCCTTATAACAGCACGAGTGGGTCAACCTGCCGGATAACTGCGCAAAGGTCTATTATTAAAAATTAAAACATACTTGTAGAAATATAACAAAAGTAAATTATTCAATAAAGTCCAGGTTGGATATGATGAGATATAATTTGATAACATGTTATAACATATGTTTTTAAAAGTAAATCGCAATATCTGATATGATACATAGTGTCTCACAGGATTTCACGGAGTTTTTCGGTCGTAGTTTTTTTTATGGTCATACCCACCACTATAAGTTAGTTAAACTACTACTTAGTTAAAACTACTACACACAAAAACAAATAAATTTTCTCACACTTACATCTAGGATGCAATTCAAACCGTAGAGCTGGAGTTTGATAAAAAAATGATTAGATACGGCTCAAGTTCAGTCGCTAGAGAGCATTTCTTGAAATGGCATATTTAAGAAATCAGGAAGTAATACCGTAGGTTTCAAAAATGTGGTTAGATGGGCAAATCGCGTAACGTTAGAAAAAATGAAAAAAAAGATAACAATTGCTCGTGTTTCCTCCGAGGTGAGAAATCGTTCGCGCCCACGCTACTAAACCTAACTGCTGGAAGAAACTCACGTCTAATACTAATTTAGACTATATTATAAAGTAATAAGCAAATCAAACCAATTCAAACCACCTTCCTACACAAAATTAAACGCTTTTTTTTACAGTTTGATTCTTCGAACCCCAAATTGTATATCTTATATGTACAATTGTCAAAATCAACCGCTAATATAACGAAAATATAAAGGACAAAAAATATCATTTTTTCATCTTTCTAGTGTTTTTTTTCTGTAAATTATAGATTCAAATGCAAACAACTAAAATTGTGTAAAATCGAGACATTAATTAACAAAATAAGAATAGCGGACTAACCTGAAATGATACCTTCTTACAGTTTAAGTCTCTTTACTTCTCTCTATCTCTTTTTAAAACATTGGAAATTTAAAATTTCAAATTTGAGCGGCCATTAAAATTGGCAAGCGTCCTAATTGTTTTTTATGTGTTTTTGTTTGTTTGAATGAAATAATGAAAACGTGAATTCTACAAATTTAGTCAGTCCGCCAAACAAGTTTGTGTTCGTTTGTTTGCGAAACGAATTTGGAGTCAAATATAATGCAAAATTGTTTTTTTTTTCGACGAGTTTTTTTTTTCTCACGAACTCCGCTATTTTTACCCAGACTTTGAATTAAAATAGTGTTAATTCTGCTTGAATCGATATTTTCTGTCCAGTGTTGTACTCTTCAGTTTTCATTCCAAAATGAAAAAAAAATTGCAAAAAGCGGTGTGAAGGGTGGCCCTTATTATGAGAGATTTGAGTTTTTGTCTGATAGTCTGGCAAAGTCTGAACAAATTGTAAAATAAGATTACCGGATATTCTTAATATACGAAATAAACTTTACTAATCTCCAAATGGGAATACAAAATTTAAAAAGTAAAAAAATGCATAAAAAATTGAGTGAATTACTAACTAGACTATCTGAAAAAAAAATCCACTTTCTCATAATAAGGGCCACCCCATTACAAGGGCCACTTTTTCAGGAGACAAAAGTGGCCCTTATCATGAGGGGGAGTGTATAACTATTGCCCCGGATTCCCAATACGTCATGAACTAGGAATTTCAAAATTCATATCTTATGACCATCAGGACTTGGCACAATTGGCTTTTTTTGGATCGGCTCGGCTTTTGAGCTGGAAAAAATTGGCTCGGCTCGCTCTACCTCGAAAATTGACTGGCGTTGCTTGGCTCGACTCGTTTTAACTCAAAAATGCCCTAGCTTAGCTTGAGTCGCCCTTATGACCGTAAGCTCTGACAGTTTTAACGCAATTATGTTGAGCAGACCAGAGGTTGGCACTTTTTGACCCTACCACTATTGGACCTGAATAGGCCAGAATTGTTTTTAGGGTATGTTTTTTTAGGGACCAGACTAGTTTCATTTTTGTAAAGTGTTTTAGATTAAAAAACGAAACGGTGTAAAATTTACGTTTCTCAATTCTATGCTTGATTTTTGCTTCAATGAAGCGGCTTCATGCATAAAAAAGCGTGTTTGCGAAACGAATTAACGATTAAGTTAAAGCATTGTTTTAAAATTGGCAAATACAGGTCGCCGATTTTTTTTCTCACGAAGACCGCTATTTAAACGCAGGATTTCTGTTCAAATAGTGCTAATTCTTCTCGAAATCCTTAATTTCAGTTCTTCTTTTTCTATTTCAGTAAAATTATATTACATAAAACAGAAAAGTTAGAAAAAATCTGAAATATTTTTAACTGTTATATAAGAGAGAAAGAGAACATGGGATTTTAAAATATATGAAGACTTCATTCAAGGTGAGACTGCCATAATTATGTACTAATTATATGTTTATTACACAATTAAAATTTGTGTGTATGTTTAAAAATATTATGTTTTTCCCTCCTATTTTTCTTCTTCAATTCCGCGCTAAAATGTGGGGGTTAACAACAATTGAGACTTTTGCGTATACTTTTTCCTATTGGTTACGACTTTCGCGCCTTGTCCAATCACGCGCCTTAAATTCATTTAACATAGCCGGGTTGCGTATATGCGACCCGTCCTCGATGATCTAACCACATTTGAGAAACCTACGGTACATTCGTATTTCGAAGATCTTTAAGATATAATATGAGAACAATATGATAAGTGAAGTCAATTTAACCTCATGAAATACCCGTCAATCCGACCCATAGCAAAAAAGGGTTGAAATCTCTAAACTTTCATTCTAATTGGCTCCTTCGGTTGCCCCAATTCTGGGTAACTATCAATCAGCGAATAAAACACTTTGTTGGACATGAATTTTATTTTTGTCCGATGTGTAATACATTTGACCCGATTGGAGTTCAGTACGTTAGAAAGTTACAAAAAATTGAGTCACTACGTTTCCTGTATTGAATTTATGGGATAATATTTTTATAATTTTGTATTTCTAATGAAATTCCAATTTTTCGTAGACTTCATTAGGCGTTCAAGACTGTTTGGGCTCACTTAAGACACCAATCAATTATGAGAGTTTTGCCACTAAGGTACCGAAATGGACCTATCCTAAATATTGGCCAGGTTTGGGGCAAAAACTGTCCAGCAATAACATGCACCCGGTGCGTAGTGAGTCGGCCAGCTGCTACTAAATAGTCATTTTTGCTGAGGATCAGGGTTAAGTGAATTTGATGAGGGTTCAGCCTGATTTGGTCGAATGCAGAAAACGTCGGAACCCTCAAAAGGTTGAAAGTGGAGTAAAAGGGCGAAAACCCGAAACGGACAAGAACTGAAAATCTCGAACTCGAGGTTTCTCCCTTTTCCGACATTTCCGACCTTTTCAGGGTATCGATTTTTTCTGCATTCGACCAAATCAGGCTGCGCCCTTTAAATAGCGCAATTTGAAAAAGAAACTTTACGTAAAAGTTACTTATTATTATTAATTTGAGTTTAATTATGTAAGCAGTTATTATTAGTAACAAATTTTAAACCCCTCGGTCACAAATTATATTTTTTAACTACCGTGCGATATATTCAGTGTTGATATGCACTATTAAAGGAAAAAAAAGGGAAACGAAGTGGTTTGTGCGCTCGTTACAGTCTGCCAGCGCACGAGCGAATGTTAGACCAGTTGCGGACGACCGAGCCCTACTTGTACAATTCAAAATGAACAATGATTTTACATAAACTTGACGGTATATTTTCTTGCGATAAATGTGGAATTAGAATTTCACAATTACCTCATTAACGGCCTGCTTGTGAGCTCTATTCTTGTGACCCCAGACCTTATAATTCATCTTTTTGCTAATTTTTTGACCATTCAAACATGGTGAAATGAATAAACAAGTTTAGTCTTATATGATGTGGAAATGTGAAGTGATGACGAGGCTCGTTATTGCAATGCGCAACAAATGTGATCTAACTACGTTTAAATAAAGTCGACCTCATTATTTTCGCAACATGGAAATTACGACTTCCCTGATGTCGGCCTTGAGTGCCAGGCCAGAAAACCATCATTTAAACAGACTCAGCGAATAAAAAAGAACTCAAGGGAAACCCGTGAAGCAGTGCCAATTGTTTATTAACAAATAATTAGTGTGTTAGAACGTGGACGACAATAACTTACAAACTTATTTTATAATTATACATACACGTTTCCAAATATGAAGACTACGCGGGCAAAAATTGATACAAAAAAGATGTCATGATCACTATTTGCACTTGCTTATAAACGCCTCTGGAATGGTAAAATCTAACTTAACTCCAGTGGGTCCCATATATTCGTATAACCCGTAAAATAGAGAGTTTAGACTTTTCTAGTTAGGGATATCCCAGTTTGACCCGTTGATCAAAAAATTCGAAACACAAATAGTAAAACAGAGAAAAGTTTTGGCGGTAGAGAGCATGTTTTATTCATGAATGGACTTTCTGAGTTTAGCAAATTGCTCTCTAGTGGTTAATGATGTCTCTCGTTCGTAGTTTTTAATTTCTAATTCGTGAGCTACGGGCCGTACGGCTACGGGTTAAACTACACCACCTACCTACGTAAGTTAACACCACGTAAGTTAACAAAATTCACGTAAATTAACAAAATCCACATAAGTTAACAAAACGCACGTAAGTTAACACCCTTTTTTCCAAAAGTTTTGTTAACTTACGTAGGTAGGTGGTGTATATCATGACAGCACTTTCAACAAAACAAATCTCTTTTTCTCTATAGAAAAAAAAAAGAATACCGAAAAATACGATTGGAACCCGCTGGGAATTCAGGTTAGTATGGTTGAATATATTTTCTGTACAACCGAAACTAACTTGTCACACAAAAACTTCTTTTGAACATTGTTTTTAACACACTAACAATTTCATACGAGTAAAAATTGTTCCACATATAAACCTTCCGCAGTTGAGTTGTAGTTGCTCTAATAGCATACTTACCGTGTAATTTTATACAAATACTTGTACAGCAGCAGCAATCAAAACCATAGAAAAACATACACTTTTTTACGGAGGCGTACTTAGTTGATTTGAGAGTAAAATTGCCATGTAGAGTAAACGATGTTGATTTTAAATGGTTAAATTCAGATGGTTAAGTCAATTTTGTNCAATCCAGAAAAAATCCAAACAAATTAAATTTAACGGCGCGCATTGAGTAGTAGAAGTAATTTTGGTATTATTTCACAAATTTTCCGGAATAACCCCATATAGGTTGTTGTGATTTTGTTGAATGCAGAAATGTAAATAAATACGGTGTATTACTTAACAAACAAAGATATGCAACTGTAATTGTAAACATTACATTTAATTCACGATTTTAAACTAAAGATAAACATGGCCCATTTTAAAGAGTTTTTGCATTTAGTGCTTATATATAGTTTTTTACAGGTAAGCAGCTTTCCGTATACTTAATATAGTCTGTAAAATTTTATTACCACAAAACACCAAATTGAGAATTTAACTCCCAGGGGGAAGTGCGTGTATATAGACACGCAACTTGTTTTTTCGTCGATTTAAGGCATATGGAGGCCCCGTAGGGCAAAACGGGTATTGGTGACCCCCTCAACTTTTCGAGAAAATTCGATTGGCTGTGTTTTTTTTTTGCGTAGGTTCGAGTTTTCAAACAGCTGTCTAGGGGGCCCTGGTTGCCCAAATCAATTTCTGAATAGTCAGATCGACGTAGTTTGACGAGGTCTTCAACTTGGTTTTACCAGTTTTTTGACTTATTTCGAATTATTGTGATTTTTTTATATACACGCATTTCCCCCCTACGAGTTCCCAAAAACTCCTTCTCCCTGAGAGTTAAATTGTAATTGTAATTGTGTAGCAATTTATCCCTCTAAATTCATGTCATAACTTTAATCATTTTTAGAAATCAGTAGGTCAACAATTGACTCAGAATGAGACAAATTCTATACCATGCATTACTACATGTATGGACAACGGCTATACTCGTGAATTAACGGGCAAAATAGCGGGAAAATTTATTCGACGTGGAACGTTTCAACGAATCGCTAAAATACGCGCTGAAGATAGCAACGAATGCGTAAGAAAGTGTAATGCCGTGAAGATATGCCAAGCGTATCAATTTTATGAAGAAACTCAAGTTTGCTATTTTAAACAGAGCGTCGACCAGGACCATAAAGGCCCGATTGTTACGGAAAAGTCCGGAGTTGTTTCAGCCGTAAAATGTGCCGGTTTTTCTTGTGAGCCAAGTAAAGGTAGGTTTGATTTCAAAACGAAATTTGGCTCCGGGTAAGTCGGCGCGCTACGTAAGAGGCCTGGACATTTTTTTTTTGCCTAATTCGGGTTTTTCAGAAACATAGATGTGAGGGACCCCAAGTTAGGGTGATTTTTTTGTTGCACATATGATGAGAAGTGAGTATGTTGACGCCAATTTTACGACGCTTCAGAAATTCTTTATCGCTTTTGTTAATGTAAGAACTAATTAATTTTGCAGCAAGTTTTTTATTATGAAAAATTCTCAATAAGGGCCTTATATTAAGGTAGGGTCGCATCTCAATATAGCAAGCCCTAATTTAGGCCCTAATGGAATGGCACTTAACTTGTACATGTAAATTATGTTATTTCATGATAGTATGGCGGATACAACTTTTTTTTCTTGTGCTGTCAATTTTGATTGTCCAGGTAACCTAGCAACGCGAAACGACAAGTAGCAATTTCATTTTTTTTTTGTAAACTGCGTGGATAACCCAATATTATGAAAAACAAATAATAATGTTGAATTTTTGTTTCCTTTGATCTTTCGGCATCAACAAAATACAAAATATATTGGGGAGCTTTTAGTGGATTGACGCTAAAAATTGGCCCCACAATTCAAATTGTATTATTTGAAAATAATACATATAATATATAGGTGACCAACCGGAAACCAATCCTCGAGAAAGATCTGTCCTAGCGATGTATACTAGTCCCGAAGGGGTCCGCCTGCTAATTTCACTTTTCGGATCTTCCTTAAATATTGACACACCTCAGTTCGAATGGGAGGATTACCCAACCATCTGGGGTTCTTGTTCTGTCACATACCACGGTCGAATGTTGGTTATTGGTGGTGATGATGATGTTATAATGGAAATTAAAGATTGTGGATTGAGACGGATTGGGACGTTGCAAACTTTCGAGTATTTTCATACTTGCAATGTTTTTGATGATCGAATATGGCTTTGTTTCGGAGATGCTCNATGTATCTCTCGATGTGCATGTATCTCTCGATGTGCATGTATCTCTCGATGTGCATGTATCTCTCTATGTGCATGTCTCTCTCGATGTGCATATCTCTGTCAACGTGCACGTTTTTCGGTAATGGAAAATGAAGGTCGAGAGATCCCTGATTGTACATATGGCATTTCTTGTGAGTGTATAAAAACAGCTCCCGTATTCGTAGGTAGAAGATCGGGAATTTTTCAGTTTGCCTTTTTTGCGAATTAGCCTGAACCCAAATCATAAAACTCTCAGCTTGTTCGTTTCATTCGAATTAATTTGCCGCTCTTAGGTTTTCGGCTGTTTGGTTCCCTATTTGAAGTCAAAGGTTTCTTCCGAAAATTTTTTATTATAACTCTGGTGTTTAGTCTTGAAAGTGACTTGTATCATTATCGAATGGAACCAAATTCCAATTATCATCATAAATTAACAACTTTGGCATCATACAAAGGACGGTTTATTCAAAAAAAAAAAAATTGACATTTGACAATGTCTGAAATTTTTTGACAGTTTTCACACATTGTATTAACAATTCTGAATTTTTTTTTGACAGTTTTCACTCAATGTATTAACAATTCTGAAGTCTTTTGTAGATAAATATGCTATTGTATATTCCGACTATAAATTTGAATTGTCATATGGGCACTACCGAAAATCACAGAAACAGGAAAACGCAGAAAATTTTTATTCAATCGATTCTTTCAAATCGCGTACTAAAACGTATTAAAAAAATAATAACTGTTATATTATTTTTTTATAACCTACTCAGTTTGGTTTGAAGTGAAACGCGTGTTAACTTATATATAACTTATATATCAATAAACGAAAATTTAAGAATTTTCTGCGTTTTCCGGTTTCTGCGTTTCCAGGTTTCTGCGTTTTCGGGTAGTGCCGGCATATGCTGTCGAAATATCTTAAGATTTTTGACAGAATATGACAACTGAGATTTCTGTCGGAATATATAATGGTATATTTTGGCATAATTTTACTTTTTTTATGGCATTTGTTCTTGGAACATAAATTACACGTTCCGCGAGAAACATACCCTACACTTTATATTTTTCGAAAAACGATAAAAGAAAAATTATGATGATAACTGTTAATGTTAAAAAAAACCCGGTTAAGGACAACCGTTTATTGTTGGTTCGGCAGCTGAGGACGAAGACACTATAGGTCATAAAAAAACAGAGCACTACCAAAATGGCCAGTGGTTTGAATTGGATGATTATCCAACTCCATATTCACAAATTAGTACCTACTCAACGGTGACTTACAAAAACAGAGTTTACATTTTTGGTAAGTATTTTTGTACTATAAATTATACTCTATAATAACGAGGTTTATTCCAGGTAATCAAATCCATATTTGGTTAGAAAATAAACAATTGTATACCGCTGTGAAAATTTCGTAATTTTGTTTCATATTTTTAACTAGAAAAAGTAAAAAAAAATGAGAAACGGTATCCCGATGACGAAAAAGTGTCACTTTCTTACAAAAATTCCAACGGGACAATATCATGAGAACGTGACAGTGTCACGGTGACACTGTCACGCTCTCCTTAATGATTAACACTTGCCACAAAGTGTCACGTTCTCATGATATTGTCCCGTTCTCGTATTCACAGTAGTCCGACAAGAAATCCTATGGTCACATTCCCTCGAATAATTAAAAATAATATTTACCGGGTGTCCAACCTAGGCTGTTACATTTTTGATGCTGTTTAGGCTAACATAAAGCAGCCAAAATGTAACAGTCTAGGTTTGACACCCGGTATATAATTAACCATTAATCAAATAGATAAGTTTAGTAAAAAACTGTTGAAATGATCATGATATTTTAGGTGGAGATAACGGTAATCGAGAAGATAGTTCGAACAGATATGAAGATAAAGTAACATGTTATGATAACGGATGGATACCTATGGACTCGTTACTGGCTGCAAGAGCTGGACATCGTTCAATTGTATTTAAACATTTCAAATAGCATTACAGTCCCGAACTTCTTGATGTGCATGTTGTGTTTCCGTAAAACGGACACATCAGGCCAGTCGTGCACATCAAGTCAATCGATCATCATGGAACATTTTTTCTGTTTTTTGATTCACTGGTTCGTCAGACATCTTTTAAGGTTGACTTTTCGGATTCAAACGTTACATTTTGGGCCGAGGCAAATTTAGGAATCGATATTGTTATACAGGTGCGCCGTTATATTACAAAACTAAATCAAAAAAAGTGTAACATAAAGGAAAAATTGTAACATAACGGCGCAATGCGTAGGCAATAATATTTCATTTTTAGTAACGGTATTGAACAGTGGGAATATAAAGAAAGGAATCATGATGATGTCAATACATTTGCCTTTTATAAAAGAGTGAAAGATACAAAAACGCTACAATATAAACAAAATCCTTTTTATTATCCTGGGCTGTTTTTAGTTCCAAATGACTTCTGTTAATATATTTTTGGAAAATGATTATATTGAGCAAAAATTCTCGAATTGAGCTTGTTTCACATATGTGGCAAACAATTTAAATCCCGTGTACTTAATCCTCAAACAAGTGCACAGACTTTTGAACACTCATTAATTACGGTTGTCGAAAAGTTCCCGAACATCGACTTTGTTCCTGAGTTGTGAGTCGACGGCCAAAAATTGTTTGCGGTTTTGTCAAACTTGTTTTAGCACGAACACATTTTGATATTTTTTTGAATTATTTTTTGAACAAATCCGAGCTTTTTCAGAAATATTGAACGCTTTCGATTAAAAAAATGCAATAAAACATGCACAAATAATTTACGTTTTATATTATTTTCCCTCAATTTTAAGCACTAAGCGTGAAACATCAATACAGTTGGCGAGGCCTCGCGAGGTAACGAGTTGACTCTTTCGTTTCCGCTTTTTTCGTCAAAAAGTGTCAACTCGTTCCAAACTGTCACTTCGTTCCGTCACTTTTGCTCATTTTTGCCCAAAAAACTCCCAAAAGTGTCACTTCGTTCCAAACTGTCAACTCGTTACCACACCAACTGTAATAATTTTTTATACCACGTACAGAAGGTGTAATTGGCGCCTAAATTACGACGCCATTGCGGCATCTTGTAGTTTTTCACGGAAAAAAATTTTCGCCGAATTTCTGCGAGATACTTTTTTCGCGAAAAAACACAAATGGCAGCAATATGCCCAGAAGAAGTATTTCTGTGAAAATTCTATGAGATAAGTTTTCTGCGAAAAACTGCCGCGGTGTCAATTTCGACCTATTTTCCTTGTTCCATCATCTACTCTATTCATTATAAACCTCATTAATCAAAATGAGCCATAAGCCCATAACTTTATACTGTACTCCTACAGTAGTAGAACATAGAACATTCTATAATTGGGGTGTGTATTTATATCCATAATATTTTGAATAATCCATAAATGTTGTTAGACGGGAATTACAAAAGGTAACTGCATATGTAATAATCGAATAATTATATTTTTTTGCTGCAAACTAAAAGTAGTCATAGAAAAAGCCAAGATCCTACGTAGATTATAATTAATTTTCAAATTACATTGGTAAGAGTAGAATTTGATCCGGGAGAAGTAACCAAAATGTTGTAAATGGACTTTTCTTCGAGGTACGGAACCAAAAGGTCTCAATTTCAGGATAAAAAATGTCGACAGAACATTGCTAAATAATGATGAAAGAGGTATTCGTAGCACTCCTGACAGAAAACCAAAAAAATGTCAGACAGGGAATAATCGTGCTGGTATAAGGTCCTTATAATAAGGAGTTACTATCATGGGCGAGAACGATATACTCGTAATTATACTGTAATTTTATATGATCAGTTCACAAAAAATACAAAGCCGCG
>SCLG01000119.1:41509-55673 GCA_004367875.1 Oikopleura albicans
TGAAAACTGTTACCTTACAGTCTTTAGGTTTTTAATGGACAGCAATTAGTCTCGTTCATGGAGCAGGACGGAAGTGAGTCGTTATCGGACTTTTTGGATCGTTCATTCCGAGAAGCCAATCCCAACATGCCACCCGAATTATGCTGCCAAAACTTACGCGTCGAAGGGGTTTCTCAAACAGGAGCTGACCAAAACGGTGATTACACGCTTAGTGCCGAAGTATTCAATGGACGCCCACTGTATAAACAATCAACAGAGGAAAACTTCTTCTATTTTGATCGGGAAGAGCAGTATTGCTTTGGGCCAGACGCGAATGTGACTTGCGTTCGGCAAGATGCGTATGCCGAAATAACGGGTTAGTACTTTATTTAACTATTTTCCAGCAATCAATTGCCGTACGAGGCTGCTTTGTAACGAGAAAATATTAGTTTGTTATAACAAAGTTTTTTAACAAATGGTATTGTCAAACCTATCGTTTGTAGAATGGCCACCACGTTAAACAATTTGTTTTTCTTTATTAAAAGAATATTGTACTACTCTGTAATGCGACTTGTTCAACGCCCGCTTCTGGAGGCTGCTCAGTCAAGGGACTGGTTTCGTCCGCGCTTTTACGGAGCTCTAATGAGTCTAGTTGCACGTCGGTTATATTGAATATGTTTTGAAAATTGAAAAATATACTTTTGACATTATTGACAATTTGCTTTCTTCAAAAAAATCTGAACTTAATTATAAAATTTAATGCGATATTAAGATGACGTACAATGTGCTGAAGATTTGATACAATGGAATTTTGAAACACCTCCAAATATCACATGTGTCGATGTGCATCCAAACACAGTGATACCCAGTATACTCAAAACTGCGCTAATAGACCCCTTAAAAGTGTTTGTTGTTCGGTTTTATGATGATGGTCTTGAATCAAGAAAAACGCATAAAATGTGGAATAATCTTGTCAAGCAAATTGACATTAAACAGCAATACAGTTAGGGTGGCAAAGAAATGTACTCTTGCGTAGCTTGCGTCATGAAAATCCAATGAACGTTTTTAACTCACAGGTATGATGAAGTGGTACCTGTAGACTCCGAATTTGAAATAAAAATCGTATTTTACAAGTCCAGCTGTATCATACGCGGCAGCGCGCTGGTATATTATATACTCAGTGTTTGCCATTAAGGACCGGTCAGTCCCTTTGTTTACAAAAATTACGTTCGGGAAAAACGCTATAAAATTTGTTCTACAACTGCAATTGAGATATTTCTTTTTTTGTTCTTGAAGAACAAGGCTTCTACTTTCAGATTATGTTATTTGGGTTGTCATCATTACTAGTATTGACCGCCTACGGCGCGCGTGAACTTCAGTTAAACTCAAACTTGAGCTGCCCATCACTTGAACAGTGTTGATGGTATTGATTTCATTTTTGTGACCAAATCTTCATATAGAAAAGGCGCACATTTTTATGTGGGCTTTTTTTCGTCCGAGGTTTAGAACAAAAAATATCTCGAAAAAACTCTTAACATCGGAAAAAATTTTAACTTCGTGATCTTGAAAATTAATGAACGAGAAATGATATCAAAAAACGCCCACATGCGATTGACGGCAAGAAGTGTCTGCGTAATATGCCGAAAAAACTAAATCAATACCATGAACAGTACTAAACTGATGNCAGCAATACAGTTAGGGTGGCAAAGAAATGTACTCTTGCGTAGCTTGCGTCATGAAAATCCAATGAACGTTTTTAACTCACAGGTATGATGAAGTGGTACCTGTAGACTCCGAATTTGAAATAAAAATCGTATTTTACAAGTCCAGCTGTATCATACGCTGCAGCGCGCTGGTATATGATATACTCAGTGTTTGCCATTAAAACCCGCCGTACGATCTTGTGTATGTTCTAGAAATTGATTTTTATAATATTTGTCCTTCAAGAAAAAAAATCTATTTCTAGAAAATACGCAAGATCGTACGGCGGGTTTTAATGGCAAACGCTAAGTCTCAACAATTTGTCAAATTCGAAAGCTGTTAGTTAATGTTACATTAATAATGTACCAACATACATTTGACTCATCCAAAAAAATCGATTTACTTTTTGAAGGACACATCGGTTTATAATAATATTAATTTGCTTCATTTTCCACCCAATTTCAAGTTACATGATTCCATATCAAGTAAACTGTAACGCAAGCGTTGCCATCCGTGAGTTTTGTGAAGTTGAACAAAAAATTACAACATTTCCGGATATTGTCGCGTTTAAAAACGCCCGTGAATTTGACTACTTTCAAAAACGAGAAACCGAATACAAACTCGCAAATCTCCACCGTTTCATTTCCGGCATCGCCCATATTAACCCACTGAAGCCCAAAGTAATTGTGCCCGAGTTTGATATTGAAGAATGCTGTTTAACAATTGTCCTTACTGGCCGCGAGATGTATAAATGGGAGGGCGTCTTCTACTTGCAGGCGGACCCACGTCGCGGCCACCCTCATTACAAAAATTTTGAAAATGGCTTGGAAATTTTTTATGAGGCTGGCGAGTACAATGTTGGAAAACCATTGACAACGGAGAAAAATCGCCTTGTAATGAAGTCGGATACAGTCAGGTTTCTAAAACTTTAACTCCTAAAGCCGAAGTTGGGAGTTTTTATTTTTAAAAAAGGTTTAAAACGTTTTTTCAAAAATATATTTTAAATCATTTTTGAAAATCCAAAACTCACAAATTCATTTTGCTCAAATACATATTATCTTGACAATGGCCCCATATTTTTATCGCCACACTTTTATCAACAAAAAAAATTATCAAAACTTTTATTAATTCTGTGAGACTTAACAAACCTATGTACAGTTATGGAAGACATTTACGCTGCCCTCGGCCGCCCACCATGTGCGGAAGACTTACAACACTGGGCGTTTCGAAAAAATGACGACGCTGAATGGAGGTTTGATAGAAACATTGAAACGTATTGTCATCAGTTAGCGTTGCCTGCTGAGATGTATATTGAGCCAATCGAAGTTGACGATTATTCCGATGTTCTCAGATTAGGTGTTCACGTGGAAATCAAGCCAAAACAGTCTTCATTATGTTTTTAATTTTTAATAATACTTTAAGGGTGCCTACGAAGCTTAAAGACCTTCATGTAGATACATCTTAAACCGACCGCGGCGTCTTTAAGTAACGTCTAATAGTTACGGCTTACATTTTTTTTCTCCGAACCCAAATTTGAATTTCTAATTGGGCAAACCATTGCTAAAATAATATCATAAGTAAATCCACAAATGGGACAATTTTCAAAATCCCTTTTTGTTGTGCTGGTCCCTTAAATTTGTGATGAATTTATCAAATATAGTTCTCGTGTTTTTTACAAATTTTAACTGTTGACACCTTACTTGCAGACGACGAAGAAGAAGTGGAGAAAGCCATTTACGAGCTGATCAACAAATAAGCCAAATCCAAGCAGCCGCCTCGCTTCATCGAAGTCAGAGCATGCAAGATCTGTGCGCGTCCGGCCATTGCACTAGTGATCAAATCTCCGCATTGGGTGAGGGTATGGCGAGGGGAACACAGCGTCGTACATACGCTCAATACGCTCAACTCGCTTCAGCACTTGCACAACGAGGTGTACCTGAGATTTGGATGTTTAAATAAAATTTCACTATCTTGAGTTTGTTACGTTAGGAACCAACGGTAAAATGCTGAAAAATAACAGCGTAGTGCTGTAAAAATGGTTGACCCCTGGCCGATTTATTAGTTCTTAGGTTTATTAAAATATACCGTAAAACTAGGGTAAACATACATGTACACTTTGTATGGACTGCCTCACACTTTGTAAGATAATCGTAAAATTTAAGGTGGTCATTTTTGTCCCAAAATTGGCCATAAGGATTAAAGTCGGGGGTTCCTCTAATGAGATTTTTGTCGGGAATCGGCCATGCTCTATCATTTGGTATTATTTTTACTTTCAACCTTCGAAAATGTGTGGGACAGGGGAAATTGTCGATACAAATACTTAACTATACGTGTAGCAACTGTTTCAGTTTTTTTTTCGTACATTCATACTTTTTTAATACAAGTAATACGGTTCTATTTAAACATCAACTTACAGCTTGCCACATATGCTGGACGCGGAATATCCAGTGCCGGTCAAGGAATTTCTAACTGGGGTTCATGGGCCGGTCAAGGAATTTCCAGTTTTGGTTCAAGTGCCGCTCAAGGTATTTCTAATTGGGGCTCATGGGCCGGCAATGGTATTTCTAGTACGGTTGGTGGTTGGGGCGATTCGGCTTCCGAATATTACACAGGTACAATAGCACCCAATGCGGCCTGGGCGGGCAATGCGGCCTACGATGGCACTTTCGGAGCAGCAGGAAGAGCAGCAGGAAGAACGTATCACGCAGCGGGTAAGTGGGGCGGCAAACAGGCCAACGATTTCCGTGAGTGGCGCGAAAAAAAAGGCGAATACCTGCGAAAAGAATATTTTAACCCAGCCGGAGAAAGTATTTCGGCAGGACTCGAAAGTGCCAGAGCAGGTATTAGGGGTGCCGACAGGAGCCTGGGTGAAACATTTGACTCTATGGGTAAAGCGTGGGACCGCTCCCACCGATTTGCAGATTGGCGTGACAAACAATCAGAAAGGGCTGCGCAAATGTAGGGATGTAATTTGGCTGATTAAAAATGGTACTCCATTATACCGGTTAACCATTATTTCAGAAAAAAAATTAAGAGAGTAAATCTCAGATCCGCTCACAGCGGTTTTTCGATCAATGAACATTTTGAGACAAATTGTCTCCAGAACGTATACGGGCTTGGACACAGGTGTTGTGTACAAACAGAAACGGAAGTTTTTAAAGCAGACCTTAATTCAAAAATCGAAAACAATACGGTTTAAAAAATATACACTCCCCCCTCATGATAAGGGCCCACGATAAGGCCCAGCTTGGCCCGCTTTCTCATAATAAGGGCGACTTTCTCATTATAAGGGCCACTTTTTTGACGAAAAAGTTTTTTTTTCTCATATTAAGGGCCAAAATAGGCACTTTTGGCCAATAAATAGGCATTTATTTCTCATAATAGGGGCCATTCTCACTGAAAATATTTTTTTACATAACAGGGGCCAAAATGCGGTGTGAAGGGTGGCCCTTGTTATGAGAGATTTTAGTTTTTGTCTATTACAGTTGTGGACACGAGAACGTGACACTTTCAATTGCCAAAAACTGTCACGTTCTCGTGATTTTGTCACGTTCTCGTGTGACTGTCATACTTCTCACACTTCTCGTAACATTTTTTGACAACCGTTCGTAAGTTTATTTACATTTTTTTAATATAAAAACTTTAAACAATGTATTTTTTAGAATTTGGGCATCATTTGTTCACTGTAAACGTCCTGTAAATTTTGAAACGTCTTGTAATTTTTGGAAAATCAGTTTGAACATACCAATTATAGTCTATAGAATATTATTTTGTACTTTTCAAGTCACATTTTTGTACTTAATAAGTTTTTTATTTTATGAAAAACAAGAATTTTTTGAGAAAAGTTTTAGACAAGTTGACAAAAAATCTTCAAAAGTGTCACGTTGTCACTTTTTCAAAAAGTGTCACGTTCTCGTGTGTCACGTTCTCGTGTCCACAATTGTATTCATGCTACATTTTTTCTATTTTATTATTTTTTGATCTTTTTGAACACGAATCATAATTACGCTTCAAAGCGTTAATAATAACAAATTGTAAATAATAACAAATTGTTATTAACAAATTGTAAAAAGTACAAGAAAAATACATTTTGTAAAAAGTGTAAGAAAAATACATGAAAAATTGAGTGAATTACTTATAATCTTTATGCAGAATAGTCTTTATATCCCTGAAATAGCGGTCACAGTTTCAACAAAAATGTTGGAAGAGCACTTCGACAACCAGGCCCATATATGTCTGAGTTCGGTAGCCGTCAAGCAAATCGCGCCCAGCACTATTATAATGAAGCTGGAGTTTGGCTACAGGGTGCTTATGAAGTGGGTGGCAATTTATTTGACCAGTTCAGTGTTCGAAAATTTTCCAGTCAGATTTTTAATCTTGTAGTCTAAAGGATCGGAATAACTCCACCACCCCTGTACAATATCATAGGAAGTATAATAACATTTATTACAAAAAAAAAATGAGCGCGGTTTGTACTTAGTAAATTTGCTGCGTGGACGGAATCTGTTTGAACACTTAGTTCAGGCGGGGAAAGCGATACATAATGCCTACGTTAAGCGAGGTAATGAGTTTAAATCATGGAGAGAGGCAAAGTACGAGGGTACAAAGCAAAACCTGGCTCTGGCCGGGGAAGCTTTGGGTGATGCGTGGGATGGTATTAAAGGCGCATCCTCGCGTGCTGCAGCAAGNATGCCGGAAAAGCCAAAGCCGGGTGTCAGTTGGAGATTTTTATTTGTCATATTTTAAATGTAAAATGATTCAAATCCATGACAAAGAGGAACGAAAAATTTCTGGATAATACATGTACATATAAGCGTATTCAGAATACGGTATTCTGATATGTGTAAGTTAGCTTGACCGACCGCTTGGCGTTTCATTTGAAAGCCAAGTCAACCCAATAGATTTGGAAAAAAAATGTAAAATCCAACCTAAGCCAATGGTGTTTTTCTAGTATACTCAAAAATGGAATTAATTTTAATGGGCTAACACTTTTTTTGTGAAAATGTAAGAACAAAAAATAAAAACCAAAAAGTTGTTACATTCAAAGAAGGACTAGTTTATATGGCCACATTTTTAATTTTTAACTCTTTATTTGTTATATTATATAACTATACTAACAAAATGTATTCTTCTACCGAGATTATACGCCACCTACCGACTTAAAGTAACGCTGCTTAATGTATCACTAATTGCTTAAAGTAACAGTTTTCTTTCTATTTGCTACTTTAAGAAAGTACATAATGTACCGAATTTCGGTAGATGGGGTAAGAAGGTAGGTGGTGTATACTATCAAAATGAATTTTTAACCTTAAAAAAGCCAAACCAAGCCATGAGGTTTATCATCATAGAAAATTCAAGCCAAGCCAATCAAAGTTCGACACATGGAAGTCGAAAATATATAGGTCTCCGATATCAGTAAAGCACTTTTTGACAAATGGATCATAGTGGGGACGCCACTTCTGAGTCTCAGAAACGTCGCTATTGGGAGTAAGTATTGTAATAATTCTCCCAAACAATTCTTTCTCACATTTTCCAGACAAATGATCCTTCAGACCCCCGCAAAAGACACTTTAAAGTATGTCGGCCAGGCCGCCGGTCAACTGGGAGAAGAATTTTACTCAAACAGTGTGTCGATGGGAAAACAAGTTGGCACTTTAGCCGCGTCAATGTTCAAAAGCAAACAGAATCCCTTTCTCGAAGCAGCGAATACGCCCGAGAAATGCATGACCGAATGTTATACCTTAACCTTATCAGCGACACCTCACGTGGATATACAAACAAAACAGCCCCAACTCAATCAAAAGTTCTCGGTAAGCTTTCATATCAAATAAGTATTAAACGGTAGCTGGTCTACTAAGGAAGCGTTTTCTGAAAAAAATTTTGGCGCAAACATTTTTTGGAGATGTCAAAAATGTGAAGGAAGTTTTTAGATCACTAAAAATTGTATTCTTAAATCCATTTTAAGAACTCTGGGAACTTTAAAAAGTTAATTTTTTTTAGGTCAACGGAAATAAAAACTCTGTTGAGCTTGAAGAGGGGGAATTACTTCGAGGGGCGGCTGGAACCTACCAAATTGTTACCGATGAGGTCGGAGGAGCCCAACAGCCAAGAAAGTATCCCGCCGATGGTTATTCAACAAAATCATATAAAAGTACAGCCCGTACTGGGGGTTCTAACCGTGTCTACTATATGCAGATATCGGGGCCTAATGGTGAACCGGTCACCGTTAAAAATTATCTTTATTATAATCAAGATCCACATGGCGATAACTACAGGTAGGGTTTGTCGGATAGATTTCTCAAAAAAAACGTGAAAGCCCCCGTTTTTTGAAAAACGCTTCTAAAGGAAATACGTTTTCATTAGTAAGTAACGTTTTATTCGAAAATTCAATTTTGAAAATTCTTTAAAAAACGTTTTAAAATGGCGTTTTCCTTGTAAATTCCCCGACAAAAGTTTTCGGAAAAATGCACAGAAAAACTTTTCTTCGCAAAACCGGGGTGCCACGTTACAGGCAGCATGTCCATTTATAAGGGTCAAAAAGTGAGCTTTTCCGGTCATACGATCATCTACTAGCTACTACTAAGGTCTTGTATGAAGTAATTGAAGACGAACGTGACATACCCTAATTATAGAGGCTATTATCTTGGTACTCACCCGGATCAACTTCGAAATAAAAATTTTGGTGATCTCGACGAAACGCCGAGCGCCGCAATTCAACCATTGTTTAACCAATACGCTGATGATTTAAAACAAAATATCCTATATCAAAATGATGGGAATCTTCGTTACTTCTTAAGGATTCCTTTACCGAGTTATAGCAAGCCATGCGGTTCTAAATAAAAAAACAAATACACGCAACGGATTGATATCCCTAAAAAAGCTGTGGATTTATTTAAATGGCTATAATGTCATGTTTGTTTTACCCAAGACTCTATAACCACCATCGCCCTACATACATGTATATGTAGGTATGTCTTTTTGGTAAACACATTTTTGGTACTCAAATTGAACTGCTTATTTAATAGAAATAAAAAAATATACCGGATTATCACTTTAATATTTCGAACCCCTGAAATCCACGCGGTGTCCCAATCCATCAACTATAACGCTTCTGTAGATTGGGAACCAAGTGGATTTTGCTGTCAAGACACACAAACGATAATATAGTACAAATTTACGATTCATATACTGTCCATATAATATACAAATAGTTTTGGCTCTTAGAACCACATTTAAGCCACTGTTCCGTGAGAACGACCGACGCAAGTTAAGCAGGGAATCGGGCGACTTTATGTGTCCCGGCAATTTGAAGGATAGCCCATTGTGGGAGATTCGACCTAAAAACAAATTTGGTGGGCGGGAGCGTGACGACTGTAGTGTCGACGAAATTGTACAGGGGCGGTGTGAGCCGCCAGCTGCCGACACGCGACCTGGCTGGTTCCCCCGTCAAAAGAGTGGTGCTAGATACAAAGGTGGTTTTTTCTAGATTATACCGCCTTTTCTAGTGATTTCGCGACCACTAGGAAAAAATAAAAGCAAAATTCAGGTTACATTGACTGTAATACAGTCCCGAATTTCAAATTGTGCAGTGCAGTGCACAACGTGCACCCTAAAATTGTGCCCGACGGCCAAATTGTGCACATTTTCAGGAAAATTTACGAAACTGGCAAAAAAAATTTTGTTTTGTTTGTCTGGCGAAATTTATTGATGCAGTTCGTTATTTCTTCATTCGAAACGATAAATGAATCGATTTTGTGTATTCGAAATTGTGCAAGTTTTGATTTAAAATCTCTTATCTTATGTTAAGCGCCGAGAAATCAATAGGGAAATAGATGTAATGTAAAAAACCCACCAAAGTGTTTCAGGATTGGGCTATGAATTGGGACCTTAATATGGAATGTCAGCGATGCCCGACTTGTCCCGTACCGGAGCCAGAAAAAACATTAGCTGACAAAGCTGCAGAGGCTGCGGCCGCTGCCGGCGCCGCCATAAGTGGTGCAGCTGGTGTTGCTGGACAAGCTATTTCAGGTACAAATGCCCTTACAAATTACCCATGTTTTGACTCTCAAGAAGAAACATGTTTTGTACGCAAGGGTTTCATATAAAGGGACACTTTAGACACGGGCAAAATAGGCTAGAATATACTAAAGGCTCGTAATCTAACACATACAGCAAACATAGAACACAGTAAGAACTGTCCGCTTATCCTCTGTTCGGGTAAAGGGTCCTCGTGAGCAAAAAATAAAAATGTATACAAGTAATCAAATAGGCTGTATGCGAGCGATAAAAATAAGCACGCAGAGAATGAGCCATTATGATTTTTATTCGCTCACATTTTACACGTATATTACCAATATCGTTGTGTCAAACTCTAAAAATTGAAATTTAACGTCTTCTCGGGTACTTTTTTTTGTCAAAAATTAGGTAAAGTTATCACTTTGTTAATATAGGTAATTATTCGCAATTATTCGTAGTCATTCTTGTGGAAATATACCACAAAGGAACTCGTGTATGTTATCTTCAATCATGTTTAGTTGTAATATCGATATTTTGTGTAGGTGCGGCCGGCGCAGTAGCAGGCGCGGCATCAAGCGCAGCCGGCGCAGTAGCAGGCGCGGCAACAAGTGCAGCTGGAGCCGTTTCAGGTGCAGCCACGTCAGCAGCAGGCGCAATTTCGGGCGCGGCATCCAGTGCGGCTGGTGCGATTTCAGGTGCCGCATCGTCAGCGGCGACTTCCGCTGCAGCACTTGGCAGACGGTTGTTTAAACCCATGGATGTAAAACCTGCCTGTAACCCACCTGGTGTAACGACTAACTGTAGAAAGGATCGAACGAAGCCACCAACAGAACCACCCTGCAACAAAGAACTCGTCGAGTGCCCCAAAGATCTGTCAGTTCGTAAGTGTCAAGAATATCAAGATTGTTTACAAGCAAGGCGAGAAGAAAATCAGGCCTGAAGATGAAATAATGTTATTATATTTTTGTGATTAAATTGAAAGTTAAAGTCATGATTTCAAAATATCAGAAACTGCTATGCTGAATAATTTTTCACATTGCGAAAGAAATCCGACTTTTTAATCTATGAATTTCCGGAAAAATTGCTATTCCTTCATCGGGAAAGTACGAAAGAAAAAACACCGGGAATTCATGTGACACGCTGAGTAGCCTAGAATTGCTCCATTACATGTTAAGGGGACAACCGATGTTTTTCAACAATAATATTACATCAGATTTGCATCTTTAATCAGGACAACGTTAGCAACCGCATTGACGAAGCACAAAACAAACGTGAAGAAATGTGGAAAAAGACCCAAGCCAAATTGGAGGCTATGGAAGGCGACTTGACGGCCGCCCGAGAGGAATTTAATCAGCAGTTTGATCAAGACACGCAGAAATTGTTAGACAGCGTCGAAAATGATCTTCAAAACTTAAAAGTGCCGTTTAAAGAAGTGGATTTAGTAATGGACACTGATGCCGGTGTGGTTGATGGGGAGTTAATGCAGACACCAGGTTTTCAGATGCGCATGAAGGCCTCCAACAACGTTCCTTCCGCCAATGAGTATGACAATGGCGGCCTTGGACCCTCAAAAAAGCAAGGCTAAAAATATGTAGTTAAGTCCTATGCCGCATAGGCTATGCCCCGTTTTTCATTCCCCATTACGCCGATAGTGCTATAGACCAAATCGATACCGTAGAATACGAATATCACATCAGTTAATATTTGAGAGACTTGAAACGGTCTATAATATTACATATAGCTTGTACAGCGGATTTTTTTTTATTATAACTCATAGTCAGCTAGATACATGAATTTCCGTCGCGTGTTCTGTAGAAAGCCCATTTTCCCTTTCATTTTCAGATCTGGTTGTGCCGACTTTTTTCTTACGACATTATATAACGAATTTAAACTATTCACGTCATTTTTTTATTGCGTAATTTAACAATTACCAAATCAAGAGACTTTGATTTTCGTACTTATTTTAAGAATGGAACAATATGATAGCTGGATTATTCTCTTATTCAGCTTTATGTTTTGCGTTGGGAGTCCCAATCTGAAAATGAAAAAACAAATCGGGCTATCTAGAGATAACGCGGCGACAATTCATGATGATAGCTGAGTAGGGTAAGTAAAATGTCACATTTTAGAACATGAGTTTTTTTGTGACCAATTACGATATTCAATCACACCTTTCGCCGTGTATATTTATCATATAAAAGGAAACTTTATAAATCATCGACTAGCCTACACACAGCCCATCTTACAAGATACGTCTCTGGGTGATATGATGATCAACGATTGTTACCGTAGCACAAATTTCATTCAAAATCGAAATAAACGGGGCCAATCGGCCCAAGTTGGAAGCGGTGCCCAACCTGGCACGCCATCGGGCGTCATTGGCGCGGGCGGTACGGCTTTTGGTTCCCAACAACTCAGTTCAACCGTGGGCGGTATTTCACTGGGTAGCATTATTGATCCCCGATTTTTGCAAAAAAATAAAAACTTTTTATATGATCCAAATACGCTTGAACGGCAAGATATTGACGATGAAAAATCATGCCCAATTGCAGACAGCATTTTGAACGCGTGCGGTAACATTATTGATGCTGCACAGTACATTGGTGTTACTTTTGATTTACGGAAAGGATATAATACCGATGGGTATAGAAATCAAGTGGTTAAAATGTGGTGTGCAAAAGCACAAACGTGGGGCACCAGGATCCGGGTTTCAATGTATATTATCTTAGGTCATACTGATATTTTGTGATCAACAAACGCCGATCATAATTTCCAGTTAGTTTCAAATAATCTATAGATAGGGACATCAAATTAAGGTCATATTTATTAGAGAGACAAATGCAGTCCTAACTCCTATAACGCAGGATTTTTGTAAATAGCGTAGATAGATGTTTGAACTGCCTTAAAGTCATAATTTTTCACAAAAACGCCTCTGATAGCGTGCCTAATAGGAGTCAGGACTTTGTTTTCATCGTTCTTTTCGTGGTCTTTTTAATTCGAAAAAAATGATATTTTAGTCGAACAGACGTTATTTGGACATGTGTGTACACAATTGGTTAAATTTCATTGGATTTTTAAATTGTCCGTAACCCCTGTCAGCACCGAAAATGTTTTTGACGTGCCGGATTTTATGCACGTTGAAGGAATCTACACAACGTCCCTTGAAACGCGCGCCTATCGCTCGGTTGAAGATTACACCCGAGTTTTATCCCAAAAGACAAACTCAAAGTATGGCAAGACGGCGTTTAAAGAAGAAATGGACAAATATAAAGGCAAAGTAGTTGCTCAGGCGTCCGTTGGAGCCTCTGTCAGTCTCGGCATACCAAGTGTAATCGGCGTATCAGCTGAAGCAAGTGCAAGTGTTACCGGCGGTATTGGTGTTCAACGCAACACAATGGTTAACGATCGAACAACGGACCTGACGGATTTCGTTGAAGAAACTCGTGAAAAACGAAAAACGGTGAAAGACGTAATGTTGGCAAACTTATCTATTGACATTGCGAGATATCAGTAAGAGGTCTTTAAATGAGTCAAAAATACTATATTATGTTGCTAAGACAAAAAAAAGGAATTCCAATTGAGTTAACATGTCAGAAAGGTGCTCATAACGGACGATCTGTAATGGAGCTTTGTAAAATACTCCAGAAATTGCGGCTGAGTACTTAATTTGTTTTATAAGTCCATAATTATTACATCCCATCACCCACTGCGCCATGACAAAAATTAGTGGTATTAATTATGGTATTGTCGATCTAATTTATCAATACGCCGCGGCGCGCCGCCATTTCCGGAGTATTTTTTTTCAAAAATTCATTCACGAACGTCCCTTATGAGCACTTTTAGGATATGTCAAGTTTGTAAACAAGAGGCCGTTGCCGTCTTTAATAACATAGATAGAGCTCACGTTAAGGCATACCTTGATGATACATCCCTCGATCCAAATTATCTTGTTGGTGAGTTTCTGGAAGACTTCATAATTTTGCCATCACAGTTCTACCAGCCCGGTGCACCCGAAAAATTCCAAAACTTCATCGAAATGTGGGGAACACACATGGTGAAAAGTGTTCAGCTGGGTGGTAAATTTCAAATGGTGAAAACGACCGAGTCGGATAGCAGTGTAACGGTTGACGAGTATAAGGAAGCCACTCAAACCAAGTTTGAAAGTCTAGTGGCCTCCTCAGTTGCGCACGCCAATCAAAATAGTTATGCCGCAGAAGCAAAATATAGCGTCAGTGTGAGCGCAATCGTCGCCAGTGCGTCCACCTCAGGATCGACCTCCACAAATCGAGATAACTCAAATTCGAATACCGTAGACTAGGGGTGATAAATCAAGTATAAAATGAGTTACAAATTGTGTTATTATATGGGGATCGCCAAATAAGGGAGGCTGTCGCCAAACAAAGGCTACTGGCGCAAAATAAGGGGCGTTTTTTTAGATAGAAATTTTATTGTTCCAAATAAGGGTCGC
>SCLG01000119.1:74122-92193 GCA_004367875.1 Oikopleura albicans
CATCAAGATGCTGTGCGCGACGGCACATCCCAAACTGAAGTAATCGGTCCTGACGATGTGGGAGGCCTTAGTGACTGTGGTAAGAAAATTATAACCCGATGGACTTGTGGAACAAGTTACTATAACTCTTAGGAGAAAGGAGTGTTTGGGAGCCCGTAGGGGAAAAATGCGTGTAAATAAACACGCACTTAAAAAATCACATTAATTCGCAACAATTAAAAAAAACTGGTAAAAACTTGCAGAGCTCGTCAAATTACGTCGATCTGACTATTCACAAATTGATTTGGGGTATCAGAGCCCCCTAGAGAGCTGTTTGAAATCTCCAACCTACATTTTCTCCAAAGGTTGAGGGGGGTCACCAATATCCGTTTTGACCTACGGGGCCTCCATTTACACGCACTTCCCCCTGGGAGATAAGGATGTAACGTCCGGGATGTTAATTATAAATGCATTTTTTAATATCGGTATGGTGACAGAGCTCACACAGAGCTGAACTTGATAAAAAAAAAACTGAAATTTCGAATGATACCAACTCCGTTTTAAGATGACGTATTCGTTTTTTGCTACACGATTAGCGTCAATAAAGCGCACGATGTTGATGCCGCTGAGTTTCCTTATCTAAGTTCACGAAAAATTTAAGCATAAAGTCAAACAGAAAGTGTAAATATATTTGACAAAAACATCACATGGGAGATCTCCCATTCTCTCGAGGTTGTTGTATTATTTTGCGTATTGTAGATTGGGCCACTTGGGGTCAGTGGGACGACCCTTGCGCAGCTCTTCCTCAACCTATCACGAGAACGACAAATACCAAACGAAAACGACAGCGGGAATGCAAAGAACAACTTTGCTACGTATCTTCGGCCGATGAAAAATCAACAAAGGATTATAAATACTTTTGTGATTCCGATAAAATGATTGAAACAGTGGCGGGCAAGAAGTACTGCAAATTTGTTACGGAAGAAGAGTCAACTCTCTGCTCAAGTTTGAACTTTATTTTTTATTTATTTTTTTTTGATAACGTTGAGTACATGTATTTTATGGTTATTTTTAACCATGAAATACTCCGCCTACTTTAAACTCATACAGCCCGCCCGCTGCGGGCTCTTCAAAATCGAAATTACATATCATATACAGAGCGAACGTTATAAAATAATTTTTTTCGCCTAATTATGCTTAAACGGCCCGTTTTATGACCTATGAATCATAGGCTATGATGGTATAATAATATTTTCCGGGCTTATTTAATCGAAATTTTCAGCCCAATGGGCCATTGGCAATGGCATTAATCTTTCACTTCTAAAATGTCTTTATATTGTAGTGCTTTTTATGCTATATTTTGCATAATTCCGGTAATACGACAAAAAGTTTATCAAACTTAATTCTATATAATATTATCTGTTTAGTGAACTTGTGTTACAAAGCGGATAAGACTTTCTCGGGGGATCAACAAGATTGTTTGTCAAGTCCTCCAAAAACCGAAACTCCAAGTGGACCTGATGGTAGTTCATGTGCCACCAACTTCTTGACTTCGGGTCCAGTCTTGTGTACTGCGCCGCCTTAATTCTCACATTTTTTTTTCTGAAATTATTTGTACGGACATTCAAGTAAACGGCTGCTGCAAGAGAGGAAAAACACGCGCATATTCATGTACAAAAACTATGAAATTTGAATAAATGATTATCCGGACTTCGGATCAACCTAAATCAATCTCAGTCCTTAGCCAATTAGAGGCCAGTTTTTAGCCGATCTAGCTAGTACGAACAAACGTATTGAAGTCCTTACTTCCAATGCGAACGTTTTGATTTTCACAAGCGTCCGTATTAAAGGCACGATTGACTACTTTAATATCAAGTTGGAACAAATTATAACTTTTATTTCATAATGAAATGCAATTTGCATTTGGTTCAGTGTGAGGATTGTTTTTTTACCCATTCCAAACATCGTTTAAATAAACTGAAAACTCATACAATTTCCCAAAAATAAATATTCTTTACTTGTTTTTAATTTTAATGTTTATATGATGGCATTTCCGAGAAATGGTTTTAAATAAATTATTAATAAAAGTTGATTGCAAAGTTCGATAAGGATCACAATGCATGACACCGTTTTAGTTATTTTATATCTAAATTGTTTCGATACAGAATCAATCAATTGAGTACTGTGGTCTTATTGATTAAGGTTTTCTGGCGTAAAATTAATATTATAAAAAGCAACTTATTGCGTTGAATCGTGTAGAAGCGGTTTTCGATATCGTAGTTAGATGCTTTACACATTTCTATAGTTTTTCGTTTTTTGTACGTAGCTACGTACAAGTAGCCAACTTTTGCAAAACATAAATCAAGGAAGAATTCTTGGTGAAAAATGGTTAAATTTTTTAGATGTACTTCGTTCAAAAATGATTTGATTCAGCTGAGTAATAACTTTTTGTAACTACAGTAGTACTACGGTACTAGTACTATACACTGTACTATACTGTAGTAGTAGTGCTTATACTTAAAAAAACGGTACTACTACTGTTTGAGTGAACAAAACAGGTTTCATTTTCCAGCTAGTCTCGNATGCCAAAAAAAAGAATAAATTTTCTTATCATTTATCGGTGGCGACGAAAAGGTCATTATTGCACTATGTGACTACATGCCCAAGGATTCGAACCCTGGGCTATTTTCAAAGCCTAATTGTTTTAAAATAAATTATTGTAATAAAATTTCCCAGATACTTATTTAAAATGGTTTTCAAAGAAATAAGAAAAAAATCGAATTGAATTTGGTCATTTGTAAACATATAAAATTAAAGCTATTTTAAGCTATCAGACTACCAGACAAAAAATCCGCTTTCTCAAAGTAAAGGCCACCCAAAGTAAGGGCCATCTTTTGGCACTTTTGAAAATCAAAAAAGGTGGCCCTTACTTTGAGGCCCCCTGTAACACAAATTACAAATTTTGCGTTTTTTATCACTTGTACAAGAAATGTTTCTAAGAATTTTTAATGTAAAAAATATTAATGGCTAAAAATATTTCGGGCGGAAACATAACTGCTCAGTGTGTAGGCGGATTAACTGGAAAAATTTTCTCGAAAAAGCGGAAACATAACTGCACCGACGGGGCCGAGCGGAAACATAACTGCACAGGTGGTGTACTAGGTATCACGGTCGCTTACTTTATCTCTACGACGGCAGGGATTACCTTGTTAAAAAGCGTTGCGTTAACGCATGGGGTGGTGTACACTTAGTACGAGGCCCGTATACGGTACTACCGTTATTTTTCATATATTCTGCTCAAAATTTCTGAATTCAGAGGCCAGTTTGAATTTAATTTTTGGTCGCGTGTACGAAGGGAAATGACAAAAATGAAAATTGCTCTCTACCGCCGACACGTGACAAACTGGGAATTTCTAGTCAATTTTTTTTGAAATTCTTGGGTCTTAGTTTTCCCGTATCTGACGTTTCATTGAATTCTAAGTTGTATTTCAAAATTTTCATTTCCCAGAATTCATCCTAATTATAGCCTTTCTTCTGAAAAATAGGGTCACAAAGTTTGTGACACAAACATAACGTTACAAATTATCTATTTTTCTATTCGACACGCGTAGGCGGAGTCCGGTCGCTTATTCGCTAGAGACACGAGATTAAATTTGACAAGCGAAAAAATAAATTAATATTTTATAAATTTATTGTTTTTTTTATGAACGATTATCGAAATGGAATGTGTCTCTTTTTTTGTATTATTTTAGGTTCAATTTTAGCTTTCATGATATCTTAAAGTATAAGAGAAAAATAAATTATGTCGATTTCGTGTCCCGAAATGACCGTCCCGGTCGGTATTTGCGATGTTCCCCAAATGGAATATACAAGTTTACCTATTGAAATTGGGTCAAAACATATCTGCAAATTAACTATAACACAGGATCAAACTCAAGCTATATATCAACATTTTTCAGGAATGTTCGAAAACGATTTATGAAAATTTAAAATTACAGTTGTGGAAACCAAATCCTAACAGTTTTTGGCAAAATGAATCAGAAAAGATTTTGGGGTGTGAAAGTGTGCGATTAGGCTGTCCCAAGCTTTTTTCGAGGGTCTCCAAATAAAAAAAAAAATACCAGATGATAGAGAATGATCAACTGAATAAAAAATTTCATAACCGGCTCCCGAATTTTAACCCCTAGGTGGCGATTTTGACGATAATATTAAGCCGAGACCGTATACTCATACAGTATGAGTATGAGTCATACTAGTGTTTGATAACTTTGGAGAAACGCTTGTCGTTTGAATATTACTGGTGCGAATTCATTACTTTTTGAAGAAAGTATAAACAATACCGTATGATAGGGCTCTAACTGCAAGGCTTTGAGCAATTTCCTATGATTTGTAACGCTATTATGACGTCACCGTTGCAGTCATAGAGCTATTATACGGTATACCAATCTTGTATAAAATTAAAATCTGTATGAACGGTTTTGTGGAGTATTTTTCAAATATTTTAAGTAGCATTTTCAAATACTTAGACAGGATTGCTGAATAATCAGATTTTCGATTCTCATTGTCGGTCTGAGAATTATATGTCTCTATCTCTTGATGTAAATCGATAACAATTGATTAAAAATTGCAAGGCAAATCATTTTTAGTTTGAAAATCTCCGAAAGAACCCTATTTTTCACACGAACTCACTCACTAGCGCTACAAACAAATCTAGGGCACCACACGCTTGAAAATATTTTCATTATCTTGGGGTTTTATAAACAAAGAACACGTATTTCGCAATACTCTCGAGTTACATAACCCCTATTTTCCATTATCTTAGGGTTTTATAAACAAAAACATGTATTTCGCAATACTTTCGCCCCTATTTTCCATTATCTTGGATTCGCCTACGCATTTTCAACCATACGCCCACACAATTTACCGTTATCTTGGTAACATTGACCCTATTTTCCGTTATCTTGGTTCAATTTAGCCCCAAACTTTCCCAAGATAAAGGTACATCTGGTGTATATAAAAACCTTATAGCGGGTCTAATGATCTTTTAGACAAAATCATGTATTCTTGGCACAACAACCAATAAAATCATACGAATTTTTAACTCCTTTAAGTCGTTATTTTAGTTTTCGAACTTATACAGTTGATGATAGTTGGGACGCTGTTGATTGTACAAGTAAGTATCCAAAATGCTAAAAATACAGAAATCAAAATTAATTGAGCAGGAAAGTATTATATTAAAAACCTTTACTGTACCAATCTAAATTAACCAGACTTGTTGAATCAATCGAAAAAATTCAGCACATAGCAATCTGAAAGGTAACTACGGTGACATATAAGAGTCTTGAATTAAGACATATAATTGGTGGAATAAGACACCATTTTGGTGTTTTATGGTGTTATATATTATATAATATATTATATGTTATATTATAAGTAATATAATTTATATATAGTGTATTATATAATATAAAAATGCATTAAGGTGAAGTCAGCTTTTTTTCAGCTTGACCTTACAACCACACCCCCTGAATATTATATATATAATATATAACTTCCAATGAACAACTACCGTTCCAATACAGGGGAGTCTTTATAAAGGACAGCGTTTCTAGGATTGTAAGCAATTAATCAAGGTGAAATGATACCGACTGAATTGGTAAGATTTTGAAAAAAGACATATTTTTTCCAATTTCTTGATCAATTTCTTGATCAATGAGGAAAATGCATATTTTTACGCCGTAGGTTTTAAACAGGAAAAGTTCACATTAAATCAAATAATATATAATAATAACGTATTAAATAATGTATTAATTGTATATCATATACAGTTAATACATTAATTAATACGCAATTATTATATATTATTTTATTCAGTGGGAACTTTTCCAGTTTATAATCTAAGACAGTATATGGATTCCTTTTTTTTTAATTCACACATAATCATAAAAAGGCAGATAAACTATATTTCTCACTCCCAAAATGAACTTTTTTATTCTTGAAAATGTCACCCTATCGAGGGAATATTATGCCAGGAAGTCTGTGGAAGTTTTGGAGACTTTTTGCGCTAAAACGTCCGTATTGGAATACCTCGGTTCAAAACTGATATTGCCAATATCATATTGGGAACGTCCTAATTGGGATAGGGATTTTAATGGCCGTTTATATTTTTAATAATAATCTTCTGAAATTAATGTTTGGCATTTTGAAACAAGGCTGTCCTTTATAATACACCCTGTGCGTCTTAGATCATAATTGTATTATTTTATCTGGATGGAAAATAATATTTGAGGAGATGATCTATGACGCGTTAAAAAAACGTATATTTTCTTAATTTATTTTCAAATAAAACATTTGACAAAACCTAAAAGGTAAATGAGTTTACGTTTTTTAATCGCACTATCACATGTCATGGAATGGACCGTTTTAACCTCGTAAGCAAGATAATTGTTTGATCCAAAAATATATAATAAAGACAGTCCCCACCCAAATCAGAGACAAAATAACGTAATTACCCGAATAAGAGGCTTTTTTTTACAAAACCAAACCTGCCAAATAAGATACATTTTTTATTGGACACATTATTTTCTATGTCAACGATAGAAATATTTGTTGTTCAAGAAACACAACAAGTTGGGTCTTTCGTACTCGATACGGACAAACCATTAATAATTTTTAGGCTAATAAACCCAAATATCCGAATAATAGACATTTTCACATAGCTTCACACATTGTTTCGGTAATTTGAGTGTCCTTTATTTGGGGACGTTACCTTACCACCAAGGACCGTACAAAATGTAAAAATGAACAAAGGGGACTGGGTCGAACTGATGATGATAAGATTACACCTTGTAAAAATAACGAAACCCCTCATTTTGAAACTTTTTTGTGGTGTAATGTTTCAGCTTATTACAAAAAAACAGTTTTTTATAAAGTGTCACATAATCGATAAACTAAGTTTCGCTCTAAAAAGCATTTACAGATGGAAAATTGATTTTTTCTACAATTTCGTTGGTGAAAGTACCGATTGCCTGCAATCAAAAGTCACTAAATAATATACCAAGACGTTTTTTATAAAACAGAAGTAAGTTTCTCACTAACCACACCGGTTACCCAGTTAACCGTCCAATTTACAGTTAACCATCGACTATTGGGCTGCAAATATTTGTGAGCGGTTAATTGCGCATACTGTATATAATATAAAGTTTGTTAAATGCGCATAATCCGTAAATGACTCCTCCGATTCCAAAATTTTGAAGTTTGCATTTTTGAATTTTCGCAGAAGGAACTGGCGTCAAGATACATCTTTTTTCAAACTATTCAAACCACCCCGGGTTATCTAGGCAAAATGGCATCAACATGTTATGTTGTTACATGCGTATATTCACGAAAATACTTCCCAGGTTTTACGTTTTCGCAAGTGTACGTTGGAATGTACAGTTATACAGTCATAAGGATTTATGCAAAATTAATGTATAAAATAACTGCGCAGGAGGAGTACAACTCTTCAATTCACATGAAGAGTAACTTAAAAAGATATACCGATATATTTTTCAGGCGAAAATATATCTTTAACCCTAGGCCTGTTTTCAATTGGAAATAACTTTTGAATAATAAAAGGTACAACAATATGCTTTCATAAAAGCCTTAATAAAACTAATTTTAATCACCAAGCGAATTTGGTTTTCTAAAAAATTCTTGTTCAAAAGTTATTATAGGATTGAAAACCGACGTGGACAGGTGTGTCCACATTGCGCCATCTAGGGTTACCATGAACTTAGCTGAAAAAACACCGACGGAATCGGTACAAAGTTCAATTGGTACAACGCTTATCTCATTTTCTATGAGATTCAGCCAATACAAATTTGTATTGTACTTTGTACCTAATCAGTCGGTGGCGGTGGAATTAGCAATCAAAAATTGTGATTTAACTGAAATATTTATTAGGCGAAGGATCAATATATTGTTGTATGATTCACTCCACATTTTCTGCTGATGATATTAATAGTTTACCGAAATGGTGCCGTCTGACGAATAGCACTGATGATTTTTTTCAATTTTCGCTGACTCAACCCGACATTATTCAAAAGAACTGTGATTCAAATAATATCATGGTTTGTGATGTGATTTTTATTTCGTGAATTTTCTATAGAAATATTTTAACTTAATTCGTTTAAAAAATATATGTAGCCAGTTTAAAGGTCTTCATATTTTCCTGGAAATGGTGTCTTTCTCGTTTCTTTTTATCATTATTGGTTGAAATCATGTCTTTTTGATTTTTTTTTCCAAAAAAGTTTTTTTTAGATGATTTTTATAAGGTCTTCTGCTCCTTTAACAAGCATTTATACATCTAATATTCTTAGGACCTTTTTACTTATGATATTATATAATAACCAGCACCGCCTGAATCGGTCTTTTTTTCATTTTTTTTTCTTTTTTCCTCTTCAGACCTTTTACACTGCTCAGAAGGGGAAAATTACAGACGGTGCCTAATAACCATACCCTGTATTTTATGGTTACCAAAGTTACTAGAAACCATTGTGCGTCACGTTTGTGGCCTCACCACAATTATACGGCGCCTTCAAAAACGGAAACACGACTAAAATATGCTTTTTAGTACATATTATTCAGTATTTGCGCCGTTCTTTTATTGGGCTTTGTTTGTGTTGGTTTTTATGTTCATCATTTATCAATCCACCAGTACCTTCCATCAAGGTGGATAATGTTATGCCAAAAGCATATTGTTGGCCGCCCTTATTCAGTCAGTGCCAATTCGGGGCCTTTGGAGCCGCGTGACCTTGAAAGCGAGGACAAATATTTATTGAAGAGCTTTCAAGAAATTAAAATTGCGCCAAATAAACTTACCTCCGATATAAGCTATATGCGGGAAAATGGAAAACCGATTATTCTCGGTGAAGGACGTTACGGATTTGTATATAAAGGTCGGGTGTTTTTAGTGCCACGCAATATAGACGTAATGGTGATATTTTAAAATACCTACGGGAGGGTCTGGTTATAAGGTCAAGTCAGTTTTTTTCTGCCACTATGGTAGAGTCAGCTTTTTTCAGAAGCATGTTTTAGGTAAAAATCTTTAAACTCATGTCTTTTTACGCTTTTTTTGGATGAAGACCTAAGTTATAACAGCAGACCTAAGTTTGGTTAGGGTTAATAATTATGTTGAATATTTCATTTCCAGCCAGCCATAAATTCCAAGAATCAAATTTTCTATACAGTTATACGGTCTCCACAGTTATACCCCTTGTACAAAGCATTTTGCCGTTACGAGTTGCTCTCTCTCAAAAAATATATGTACGATGGTAAATGTAAGAAAACACCCAAAGCAAAGCAATGTACGAAGAAAACTGTGTAGCAGTGAAATGTATTGAACGTGAAGATAAAGCCGAGCATGAAAAAATCATGTTCGATTTAATCGGATCCCGTAGTGACCATCTTTTGCGGCTGACCGCCTACGTGTCCAAACATTGTGATCCTAATAATCGACCAACCTCTATTATCCTTATTCCAGCGTACTTACACGGTGATATTGGCTCCTACTTGAAAAGAATGGTTAAAACGGTGAGTACTTTTACTACGCCTCCCAAACGAAAAAACCCGTCCATGGAATTTTTAGTTCGCCATAGTATTTTCTTAGCTACAGATTTTTTTCCGAAAAATTGACTCACGCTGTTTTAAAAGTTTATATATTTGAGAACCGCTATGACAAAAACAAATTCCATACAGCGGGTAGTCCAATTCCGGGACGTTATAACTTATACCTTATAACTTATAACGTCCTGCTGTATGGAATTTATTTTTGTCATAGAGGTTCTCAAATGTTTAAATTCTTAAAACTGTGTGAGTCGATTTTTCGGAAAACTTATAACTTCTTATAACTTATATATTGATTGATATTATATCAATGATATATTAAGACACCAAAGAAATATGTCATAGACTTCATAATTTTATTAGAATGGAGGCCTAACAATCCAGGAAGCTGCTCATTTAATTACGACACTTGCATGTGGTATTTATGAACTTCATCGGGCTTCAGAAGGTATCGACAATCCATTGCCAAGGATAGCTCACCGGTAAGTCTTGCTTCATCTAAAAAGTGACTCAAAATAGAGGTAACCACCCATGTAGGGTTATCTACACAAATACCCTTTTAATTAGATGAACTCAATATTCGCGTATTTTTCTCGGTTTTCGAAAATTGGCCGTTATAAGATAAGGGCCCATCATTGGGTTAATTTTGGACAAATTCGCGTTGAAATAGCTTATTAAATATTAATTTTATGACTAATTCCACGATTTGTGTGACGGTTTTGTGATCAGATGTTTATTTTTGACGTTTACCTGATGAACGGGTCGACAGATTTTTTTGACCACATTTTCCCGAAAAATATTAGCAAATGAATTATTTTATTTCACTTGTACAGACCATTTTCACCAGATACACCTAAATAAAAAAACAAACATGTCTACAAATAAATGATTAGGGCCAGTGTTGAAAAAGTTGTCCAACGCAAGCAAAATTTCCCTAACGTTACCAACGCGTCGGTTGCGAAAATTTGCGGAAAAAAAGTATTTAGGGAAATAATTGATTGTACAAATCGGTATCTGTAGGAGTTAGTTAAAACTTTTTTTATTCAAGCTTCTCAAATTTTGTTGGTAGTGATATACTAGTTAGCTCGCATTATTTTTTTTAAGTCGTACTTCCTAAAATTTCCTTCCTTAGGATTTTTGAAGTTACGCTGAATGTTTAGGGACTTGAAGCCTGCAAACGTCTTGATCTCGGATAAGAATGAAGCAGTCGTCTGTGATTTTAACTCGGCAATTCCTTTGATTCGGGAGTTGCCACACCAATGTGAATGTTTCAATCGTCCAATGCAGGACCGTGTTGGGGCCCATTTACCTCAAATTTTACTTCAATCTGGAATGCATGATCGGCCTGGCTGCCCAAATCGTAAGATCCTTCAAAGAATTGAAGATGTTCGAGATAAATGTTTTGACCAAAGTAAGTCTTTATGGATCATAAATTGTGATAATCATTCGGTCATAATTTTTACGGCGATAGCAAATATTCTATTTTAAAAGTCTAAAATTCGACATTTGCCCCCTTTTGGCCAATCCAATGTTAAAATACTAAAATCTTTGACCTAATTAAAGTCAAATTATATTTTTCACCGTGACCTTAGCCAACCAAAACTATAAGTTATACAGTATAACCCTTATATTCAACCATCCTTGTGATTTTTTTGGGGGAAAATAACCGATAAAAAACTTCTAGAATGTCCCGATGGTACATGGCTTTATATGGCACCGGAAGTCTTATCGCTGAAAATGTTTGAAGTCGGTGATATGGACTTGACGACCTCTGACATTGTGACGCGTTATTGCTCGGCTGATATTTACAGTTTCAGTCTGATTGCGTGGCTAGTCATGGCCCATTGTAAAGGTCGGTTACAAATTAGTGGACCTCATTTGAAATAAAAATTCCCAGAGTATGGACTAGGGATGACTCATACCGTATGACCATTTTTTTTGTGCCAATATAAAAATGTGAGAGCTANGATCCTTCAAAGAATTGAAGATGTTCGAGATAAATGTTTTGACCAAAGTAAGTCTTTATGAATCATAAATTGTGATAATCATTCGGTCATAATTTTTACGGCGATAGCAAATATGCTATTTTAAAAGTCTAAAACTCGACATTTGCCCCCTTTTGGCCAATCCAATGTTACAATACTAAAATCTTTGACCTTAAAGTCAAATTATATTTTTCACCGTGACCTTAGCCAACGAAAAGTATAAGTTATACTGTATAACCCTTATATTCAACCATTCTTGTGAGTTTTTTTGGGGAATATAACCGATAAAAAAACTTCTAGAATGTCCCGATGGTACATGGCTTTATATGGCACCGGAAGTCTTATCGCTGAAAATGTTTGAAGTCGGTGATATGGATTTGACGACCTCTGACATTGTGACGCGTTATTGCTCGGCCGATATTTACAGTTTCAGTCTGATTGCGTGGCTAGTCATGGCCCATTGTAAAGGTCGGTTACAAATTAGTGGACCTCATTTGAAATAAAAATTCCCATAGTATGGACTAGGGATGAGTCATACGGTATGACCTTTTTTTTGTAACCAATATAAAAATGTTAGAGCTATTCAGAGCGCCCACAAACAAGTCGGTTTTCCCACCGGAAGTATCGGATTTTTTGTGGGCCTTGATGTTGCCATAAGGTTTTTCTATTGGTTACAAAAATTATGGTCATATTATATGACTCATATTATATACCTAGTCCCACACTCTAGGATTTTTTGCTTCAATTGAGGTCTACTAATTTGCAAACGACCAAAGATATTTATAACCCCGCGCCATCCGTCACGACCGGCTCAATCGATGACTTTCTATTTGCGGAGTTTTTGCGTCAAGCGTCAAATGAAGCCAAAACACAATCGACCCGAACAATCTATGAAAAAGAACAACTAATGCATCGCTTACTAAATGAGGAGCATATTAGACCCCAGTGCACCGCCCACCCTATATTTGATCTTTTAAAAGTTTGCTGGGCTACCGAGGGCGCGTGTCGACCCGATGCCCGCCAATTATACAAAAAATTAAAAGAAGTACAAATTTAACTCGTACCCGAAAGTGTGTGTCACAAATGTGAACACATTTGAATTTATAAAAACAATTGTATTTTCGTTACATATGTATGTCCAGGGCTCGGCATAATTGGCTATTTTTTGGCTCGGCTCGGCTTTTGAGCCTTCAAAAAAATTTTTGGCTTAGCTCGGCTCGCTCTAGCGCAAAAATTCTTTGGCTCAGCTTTTTTGCGCCACATCCCATTCCGACCTACGAGTTACAGTGCAAGTAGCCAGTTAAGTTGCGAGTTAAACTTCAGCCTGTTGTACCGTGGCTGTCAGACGAGAAAATATAATATAAAGAAGAGGCTGCGATCATGATTTATGGGCCATGAAGCAATTTTACCTAAAGTCCGCATTTTTCTAGAGCCAAAAAATCATCAATTTTGAATAATTCAAAAAAAAAACATTAAACAAAAAAAGAATTGATACTAAAAATTTTGAGACTATTTAGCATTAATGCTGCATTATATTAACAGAAAAGTGCATCTTAATTATTAACCACAGACAGAACCAAACATTTTATATCACTTATTTAGTGTTCATGATTAACACTTTTCAGGCTAAACCGCACGGCACGCTTGGCTTATGTAAGCCAAAATTAGCGTATGAAATACACATATTTAATTAAGGTCACAGTTAAGTTTTCAATATTTTCCCGACTAGGTCAACGTTAAGACTTTGAATACGGGTTTTTGGCACCGTCTGAATCGGTTTCTTTTATTTTATGGCGAAATTTTACCCCTTTTGAGCATTGTTTTTAGTCAGAAGTGAAGACATTTCGGCGGATTATCCTTTCGCCACAAAATACAAAAAAAAAACAATTCAGAAGGTGCCGGGTTTTCCTAGTGAGATTTTCAAATTCCCGTTACGACTCGTAACTTACGAGTGTTTCCTATGAAAACGAAGGGAACATTAAACACATGACTGTTTTTATTTATTTATTACACACTGTTGCGCGAGTTCATACTGTAATCACATTAGTGTTATTGTTTTGAGTATCAGGTAGATCATTCTTATTTCCTTTTTTTCTTCCCCATAAAAATAATTTTTGTTGGTTAAAACAAGTTCATGTATTGTTCTTCTTATATTGCGTTTTAATTGATTTAATACTTTTTCAACCCATGCTCTTCAACATTGTTGTTTGAAATTTAATTTTAAGGTGTTTTTTAACCGGGCCTAAATTTACTTGAATGGGCTAGGAATACGAATGGATATGTAGTAATTATTTTCTTTTTATATGATATTTTGGACCCTGCAAAAATATATGATCTCAAAATATTAATATTTGTTCAAAATTTAAATTGCCGATGTTAAAAATCGTAAATGTACTTATAGAACTTAAAAACATTTTTATATTTTTTTGAAAAAAAAAGTTCCAAATTTTCTGTCAAAAACCCTACCCTCATATCTTGATTGATATCCATTAAGGTAAATTTTGGGCCTGGTTAAAAAACCACCTAAGCAGTTGCTCATTCGCCAAATAAGTTCTAAGACATTCAATCTCACCTTTCTTTTCTCACCTTTTTTTTGTTCAGTGGTAGGCGCAATGAGGCGAGATATGTAAAACTTGGTTGATCCTATAACAAACTAACTTTTTGTTTGCCAAAAGACCTCATCATAAATCTTTAAAAAAATATGTCACCGAAATTCCAAAGCTGTCAAAAATACGCACTTGTCGGTTACGTCGTTACTTCTAAAAAAACCAAACAGCTCTCATCGAGATAAATCCATCTATATTTTAAAATATTTACGATTTTCATAAAATACAGTTTTATAATTTTTTCATACTTAACTAGTAAAGACCTATACAATTCGTTAAAATGTCATGGTAGATGAAGTTGCCTCAAAAATTTATGCGACACCGAATAATGCGTTGCCATTGCTATTAAAAATGCATTCGACGGGTTTTGTTAGATAAAAGATCATGCTTTTGGGTGTTTGACCAAACACTATCTAATTCAAAATTTATCATATAATTTTACCGCTTGCTAAAACTGTAAAAAAGTTCAAAGGGTTTCATTTTCCAAGAATCTTATATAACAAAAAAGAAACCTTATAAGATCTCGTATTTTGTACTATTTAAGGTTTAAGATTTTAAGGTTAAGATATTTTTCAAGGTACGATCTGAGATTTTTTTTCATTTTGTGGAAATTTTGGACGTCTTTTACCTGAGATTTTTTAGCTAAAATTTTGTGTTTTCAGATCCCTCAACAAATTTTTCAAGTTTTATCAAATTCAAAAAAACTTTTTTTTTTTTTGTAAAAACCATTTTGTTTCTGTTGAAGTCTCAAAAATATTCGTATACGTCTTACTTAGGCAAGACTTGCCTGGCAAGTAATGTTAGGGTGTAGGCATGAAAAAAACTTGAACTTATTGATAACACTATCCCCGATAACTAACATTATTTTTACTGTACATACGTTACCTATTGCCCAATAGTTCCAAGTAATTTATTAAATATATACATACATATATAGGACAGCCACCTGAGAAGTCGTTAACTCTTCTATGTCGTGTCCCTCATGTCCCAGCTGGTGGTCCTATACATATATTTTACCGTGATTTATTTGTTGTTGTTTTTTGTCCTTACAATGCCGAGATTATATATATTTTCATTCCTTTTTTTTTTATCATTACTATACACCCCCTGCGCAGTTATCTTTCCACCAAATTTTTCAAAAAGCGGAAAGATAATTGCACCGTCGGGAAAATAAGTGCACAATGTGTAGGCGGTTTGTCTGAAATTTGTAAGTGCGGAAAGATAACTGCACCTACGGGGCCGTTCTAGATTCTTTCCAATTTCTAAGCGCAAAAATGCCCGAATGAGTTTCTAAACAGAGAAATACGAGCTAAAATGTCAAAAAAAATTCCGAAATTATTTTTGCTGCGGTTCGAAACTTCTCGTTTGGATACTTGAAAAATACATTCGGTACATTTAAACTTTAAATTTTAAAGGGAAAAAAATTTCTTCGTTTTCATGTTTTCCTGTTTCTCCGTTTTCCGGTGGTGCCATTTGACGATCAAAAATTGCTAGAGGGACCAAATGAGCTACGAGGCAGCCTCTCCCTTTTATAATCCGTTGCGCATAAGCTTTTTGTGACCAAAAGGTTTATAAAGTGCAGAACGCTAAAATTTTTTTGGAAACATCGGCCTGTGAAAAGTGCACATCGAGAGGTAAATTCCGATGAAAAATAAGGCCTAAAAGATGCACATGGAGAGGTGTTTACAATTTTTTGTTAATAACGCACATAGAGAGAGACATGCACATCGAGAGGGCGCACATCGAGACACCCATGAGTCAGGGGCCCTGACCGTATATTTTTTGTAAAACTCTGGGTTAGAATATGTCGGAATAAATCGGCATGGATGACATCTATTATTTTTACAACTTTTTTTTTATCATTTGTACAAGAAATGAAAAGAAAACTAAGAGTTTTTAATAACAAAAATATAAGGGCGAAAAATATTTCGGGCGGAAAGATAACTGCGCAGTGTGTAGGCGGATTAACTGGAAAAATTTTCTCGAAAAAGCGGAAAGATAACTGCACCGACGGGGCTGAGCGGAAAGATAACTGCGCAGGGGGTGTACTAAAAATAGACGAGATTTGTAATCACTATTCTGGTAAAAGCGAGGGAGGTTTTTATCAGGGAAGTTTTTAACAGGCAGGTAGAAAATATTGGGGCAAAAGTTTTCGAAAAATGCATCCCTTGGTTTTCCCGCAATGGTCGTTCCAAAAAAAGTAATTTTTGGGTCGGTCTAAAAAAAACTACTGTCAGCGTCTATCACGCCGGTTTTCTTGGCAAAAGTTGCCCCATAAAAGCGTAAGGGATGTATAGTTAGCACAGAACAGTTTGGCGTATTGGACGCTTAAATAGTTTTAACCACCAGGGTGGTTACAGGTGTAACAAACATATTTCTTCAACTTCCTTCAGAAGTTTGAAAATAATAAGCACGAACCGGCAATATTTTGTTTTTTGTAGAGAATGAGTAGCGCGCGAGAAAATTACTTGTCATGGGATGAATATTTTATGTCGTTGGCGTTACTTAGCTCGCAGAGATCAAAAGATCCCAGGTGGAGTGACTTATTTTTGAAGAAATATCATTTGAGATAACGAGAAAAAGTTCACTTAGTCATAAAGCTAGTCAAGGGGGTACGTTATAAGGTCAGCGATTTGTACCGATATAAGGTCAAATCAGTTTTTTTGAGAAGCTTTCTGGGAAAAAAATTTTAAATCATGTCTGATGAAGCTTTTTTGTTTTTTTGTAGTGCTATCTAAGTAGCCTNGGTGACGTCATAATAGCGTTACAAATCATAGGAAAATTTCTCAAAGCCTTGCAGTCATCGCCCGTTCACACGGTATATATATAACTTATATATATATATATATATATATATATTGTTATAACAAAAAAAACCTTAAAAAATATAAGATCTCGTATTTTGTCCGATATAAGGTTTAAGATATTTTTCAAGGTACGATCTGAGATTTTTTTTTCATTTTGTGGAAATTTTGGATGTCTTTTACCTGAGATTTTTAGCGAAAATTTTGTGTTTTCAGATCCCCAAACAAATTTTTCAAGTTTTTTCAAATTCAAAAAAAAACTTTTTTTTTTGTTAAAACCATGTTTTTTCTGTTGAAGTCTCAAAAATATTCGTATACGTCTTACTTTGGCAAGTAATGTTAAGGGCTTAGGCATGAAAAAAGCTTGAACTTATTGATAACACTATCCCCGATAACTAACATCATTTTTACTGTACATACGTTACCTATTGCCCAATAGTTCCAAGTAATTTATTAAATATATACATACATATATAGGACAGCCACCTGAGAAGTCGTTAACTCTTCTATGTCATGTCCCAGCTGGCGGTCCTATACATATATTTTACCGTGATTTATTTGTTGTTGTTTTCTTGTCCTGACGAGATTATATATATTTTCATGCCTTTTTTTATCATTAGTATACTAAAAATAGACGAGTTCTGTAATCACTATTCCGGGAAAAGCGAAACAGGGAAGTTTTTAACAGGCAGGCAGAAAATATTGGGGCTAAATTTTTCGAAAAATGCATCCCTTGGTTTTCCCGCAATGGTCGTTCCAAAAAAAGTAATTTTTGGCTCGGTCTAAAAAAACTACTGTCAGCGTCTACCACGCCGGTTTTCTTGGCAAAAGTTGCTCCATAAAAGCGTAGGGGATGTATAGTTTGCACAGAACAGTTGGGCGTATTGGACGCTTAAATAGTTCTAACCACCAGGGTGGTTACAGGTGTAACAAAAATATTTCTTTAACTTCCTTCAGAAGTTTGAAAATAATAAGCGCGAACCGGCGATAATTTTTTTTTTGTAGAGAATGAGTAGCGCGCGAGAAAATTACTTGTCATGGGATGAATATTTTATGTCGGTGGCGTTACTTAGCTGGCATAGGTCAAAAGA
>SCLG01000119.1:92498-102541 GCA_004367875.1 Oikopleura albicans
AAGCGCGAACCGGCGATAATTTTTTTTTTGTAGAGAATGAGTAGCGCGCGAGAAAATTACTTGTCATGGGATGAATATTTTATGTCGTTGGCGTTACTTAGCTCGCAGAGATCAAAAGATCCCAGGTGGAGTGACTTATTTTTGAAGAAATATCATTTGAGATAACGAGAAAAAGTTCACCTAATCATAAGACTAGTAGAGGGCGTTGGTTATACGGTCAGCCATTTGTACCGATATAAGGTCAAGTCATTTTTTTTGAGAAGCTTTCTGGGAAAATTTTTTTTTAATCATGTCTGATTAAGGTTTTTGTTATGTTATCTAAGTAGCCTATCATGCAGGTTTTTGTTTCTCATGCGATAGTTAAGATATAACTTTGCCAATATGACATTTTCTCGAAGACTACTAGTAGTCACTCCAATCAAAGTACCCAAGTAGGCGCCTGTATTGTGAACCGTGCACGACGCATTATTGGTATCGGGTACAACGGCTTTCCACATGGCTGCTCGGATGAATCACTACCGTGGGGCAAAGTAGGCGACTGGAAAAATACAAAATACCCTTACGGTGAGCGTTTTACCGATATATTACGTTTCCTCGATTTTTGAATTCATGTAAAATATGTTAAACTATAGCTGATCAACACCGTTTATTTCATTTTTTGGGAAAACACGCTTATGCCAGTTTTTAGCACCTGTAGCTAATACTTTCGTACAGGGCGGGTCTGGTTATAAGGTCAAGTCATCTTTTTTGCACTAAGGTGAAGTCATATGTCTTTTTTCACTTTTTTGGGGTTTAAATTTAGGACTCGACATATACGTTTAGAACGACACGGGTAAAACACGGGTAATAATTTTTTTATAGAAATCATTTAAGAAGATGGACGTTTTTTCTTGACTAAGGTCAAGTCATTTTTTTTTGAGTGCATTAAGGTCAAGTAATTTTTTTGGGCCTGACCTTATAAGCAGACCCCCTGTAGCTCCTTTTAGACCAAACATGATAGGGTTTGGTTTTCAATTGCAAAGGACGCCCAAAAGTTGGCGCTAGTACAATAACTCGGTTCCGGGTTGGTCAGACTGAGCTACCGATTTTTATAACTGAAAATAGTCGGATTCTTTAAATACAACCCAGTTCTTTCTAGTTCTTTCTTTAGTATGTCACGCCGAGATGAATGCAATTTTGAATAAAAACCAAGCGGATATTGAAGGCGCTACCATCTACACATCACTCTATCCGTGCAATGAATGCGCTAAATTGATTATTCAATCCGGCATTAAGCGTGTTGTCTTTGCAACGGTAATATAATATTACTTATATTTATTCGAGAGTTTAACTAGAAATAAGATTATCTTGACAAGTTCAGTTATTGGGCCAAAGATTTGCCAATTTTTCTCGCTTAGAGGCAAACATACGCCACTTGGACCAGTCAGCATGACTCATTGGCTCACAGTCAATATACACATTTTTTTTGTCAAAATAAGACTTAAATAATTGCTTGCGCTAAGTTGCAAAAGTATTTTCAGAAAACTGCACGCTATGCAGTGAACAGTGTGTAGGCGGACAGTAAAATTTCAAACTGCAACATAACCGCAAGAACTAATAAAAAAACTGCAAGTTAATTGCGCAGGCGGGGAAATATTGCCATTTAACTGCGCAATGCGTAGGTGGTCAAGTAGAAATGTAAATGATGAAATTAGATATCAAAAATAACAAAATATTACATTACACTTTACTGCGTGCACCTTAACAGTTATGTCTTAACTTCGCAAATTTTTAATGAACACATAGCCTTTTGATTATCATTACGGTTTTAGAGAAAAGTTCCCGGTACAAACCCTGTTTTCGATACGTCCGAAAAGCTTCTTGAAATGGCAAACATTGAAGTCGAAAAGTTCAAATCAAGTGATGAAAAACAGTCTATTGTAATTGACCTTGAGCAAAGTTCGGTCAAGCTCGAACCCGCCCTGCCCGTAAACGGGTTAAAATCTCTGTCTCTCCAGACTCATTAATAGCCTTATTTGTGAATCTATTTTACGTATTTTTAATATTATGCTTTCAAGAGATTTTCATTAAAAAAAAAACAAAACAAAAATGTTATGGAAATAAAACACATTTTTATTTGTATCTAAATAGATAAAATTAGTCAAAAAACAAATCTCAAGAATTTTATTTTATTATCCGTCTTAACTGCCAATGTGTTGCAAATTTTGATTTTTTATACAAACTTTCCGTACACTCCTTACTTCTAATACGGACGATTTTGATTCTGGAAAATAGCGTCCGTATTGGGGTTGATTGTCAAAAAATGTCCATTTTTGACGGTTTTGGGGAGATTATTTCAAGAGAATTTTTTTGTTGAAATGACCTGAATTTTTAAGGTCAATACCTAGGTAAGAACAGAACTCCAGGTTTTTGTGAAAAATGTTTAAGAATTGAGTAGCCCGGTATTGTACTACTCCTTGTACTTATAATACATGTATTTCGCTGTGCATCTTTGCTGCCATTTATCGATAATATTTGTGAGCTGTATTACGTTGTTAAAACATATTTCATGAATTCAATTTTAGTATGAGTTTATTTTACATTAGATTGGTATGTGAATACATTTTTTGTGCTGGGAGACATATCAACAACATCTATGATAGGTAATGTTTTATTATGGGAGTCCATTGAAATTTAAGTTATAAATAAAGGTCGTTTTTACGCTACAATGTCACATAAAAATTGAAATATGTGACCAAAATGTAAAAAAAAACTCTTAGCGTGAATTTTTTGAGTTAACTGATAAATCCTATTTTTTGTACTTTGACCAGAAATTACTGGTATTTCCGGTTGGGAACAAAAAATTTTCCGGCGTAAAAGTTGCCCAGAAAAAATATGATTGATTTGCCGAAAAACTATCCCCATATGTCCCTTCAAAAAATGATTTCCCTGAAATATACCTTATCTCAGATAAACCGGAAGCTTACGGTTTATATAAAAGTGCGTAATTCAGCCAGCACAAGACGTAGCCAAATTTGTCCGACAATTGCGCGCGCCGAGATTTACCGGGAGCTCTTTAAGCGTGATGAAATAAGGTAGATTTTTTCAGTTTGAAATACAAGATCACAAATGTGGGCCAAGTTAAAACGATTTTTCGTGCTCTAAATTTATTTTTCCCTGAAATTTATCAAGCTTTAGAATGGCAAGAGTCTGTAATTTGATCCCTTTTTGGGGTCATACGAGTCATATGATATGACCTTTTGAGATTTACCTCAACCTAAAAAAACCTACCTAAGCGTTGATTGGCTGAAGGATGCATTGACGACATATTCACCAAGTGTAGTNAAGTTCCCGAATATTGTCCAATAAAAATAACATTCTATAAAAATTCATAAACATTCTATCAAATTGTAGTCAATCGGATCAAACCCCCAAACACAGTTGTAACATAATTTTATATTCGTATTTTTTGCATGAAGTTTACATTTTCTATTTAACAATGTCCCGGAAAATGGAAATGTCTTATGTTCGTCTTACTGTGGCGGAATATAAAATTTATATAAAATTTAAATTTGGGACATTGTAAAGTAATATACATGACTGTAATAGAATTGTACAATACGTTTTATGATTAAATTAAGAAAAAAACACTAAAAAACAATAATTTGAAGGGTGAAAAAGTCAATTACTCAAAATCGTTACAGTGACTCAAAATCGTTACGATTTTTTGAACGACAAATCGTAACGATTTTGAGGTAGGGACTGTAATTACCTTTTTTTCAAAAAATAACGACCCATTTTTTAAAACTAACGACCCATGTTTTTTTTTTTTGGAAAACATCATTTTTTTTCAGATAGGTCGTTTTTTTTAATATCTGACAAAAATTAAAAACAAATACAGTCAATTTTATGAGTTATCCCATTTTTTGTACTTTGAGCGGAAATCACCGGGTTATCGGGTGCCGACAAACAAAAAAAAACCGAAAACAATTGAATTTTGTATTCCGTCAAACGCACCTAAAAACAAATTAAAAACAAAATTAGAAAAACTATAGTATATTTATAAACCGTATACGGTTTTTTAGAACATATTGTATTATTTATATCTAAAATATCTGGTGTACCAGACGTAATCCATATGTAGTCGAATTTTATCGACATATGGTAACAATATTCGAGGACAATTTTATTTCGGACGATGTCGATCAATTTTGGTTGTGCAAAACAATCTACCCTAAGCTTGGCGAGATCGCCGCCCAAATTCAGCACAAAAATCGTCGAGTAGGTCGACCCCTTTCATTTTCGACCATGACCCATTAAACATAGGTACTTTTTTTAATAATATGGGCCTCGTGGGCCATTAGTTTAAGAACTGTTTCGGGCAAAATTATTCAACTCAAAAAAGTTAGTAAAAAAATTTTAAAAACTGAATACAATTAGGTAACGGAGTAACAATTTTTGAAGAAAAAATCGGTACCCTAGGTGTTACTCCGTTTCCTAATCGACTGTACCCGGAAATATCTGTAAGGAAAATTCGTTATCTCGAATTCGAGAATTTTTTGATTTCACTTTAGTCGATTTTTTCGGACCTTCAAAAAACTCTAGAACTCACTACATTCATTTTCGGGACTTTTTCTACATNATACGCGATCGGTGCTGTGAACTATGTCACCAAAAATCTTTCCATGTGATGCCGGAAGCGGTGTTTTATTGATATAGAGAGAAAACATTTCAATAGTTTCAATATAATGTGCTAAAAAAACGTTTTTCCCAAACTTTAAGTTTGTAAACAACACGACGGACCCCTCCTTAAGAACTGTTTCGGGCAAAATTATTGAACTCAAAAAAGTTAACTAAAGTAAACATTTTTTAAAAACTGAATACAATTAGGTAACGGAGTAACAATTTTTGAAGAAAAAATTGGTACCCTAGGTGTTACTCCGTTTCCTAATCGACTGTACCCGGAAATATCTAAGGAAAATTCGTTATCTCGAATTCGAGAATTTTTTGATTTCACTTTAGTCGATTTTTTCGGACCTTCAAAAAACTCTAGAACTCACTACATTCATTTTCGGGACTTTTTCTACATTTTTTACTAACTTTTTCAATTCTACAATTTGGCCAGCACACTGTGCAGAGCACTGTTCTTGAATTAATGGGCTCTAGAGGCGCATATTATTTTACATTTTGTGGCCTTTTACTCGTTGTACCTTATAAGAAAGTACCTAAAAATAATGTGCGTTTTTGTTTATAGGCTGGCATATTCAAAAAGATAAACCAGTTGATTTTGGATCGCGGCGTACAGTATACGCGAGTCGTCAATGATATTGAACGGCTAAAACTATTCGATTTTATTCCTTTGGAGAAGTGGATTCTTTCATGTGGAGCCCCGATTTTACCTAACGACTGCCTCTGTCGCATTCTCGATTTTATCGTATCCGACAAAGCACATATTCTATGTAAGTGATATCAAAAACTATAGTTTTTTAATACGCAATTATGGACAATTTATATATACATTGCACCACCCAAGTAAGCAACGATGTTGGTCTGCAAAAATCGTTTCTTATTTAGTTGGTGGAATGTATCTAAAGCTCTTTTGTATCTCGAGAAACCGATAATTTTGTACTTTAACCGGTTTTTTACCGATTACCTTCATCTGACCGGTTCGGGATCCACCTGGGTTTGAAGCCATTATTCTTAGGGACTTGATGCAATTTAGAGAAGTAGGCTTTACAATCATTGAAATAATGTAAAAAAAAAGTCGTCAATATTCTTTGATTTTTTTTTCGAGATATGACGATTTTTGTATTTTAATCGGTAATTCTTCCGGTTTTGGTACCGGACAGAATATTTTTCCAAGAATCTAGTTCCAATTTTCCAGTACCATCCCAAAAAATCGTTTGTCCGGAATGTTCGTCCAAAAAAAAGTAATTTTTGGGCCGGGTTAAAAACGACCTATAATGTATAAAAAAAATCTTTGGGCTATAAAGATGTGAGCTCCTCAAATAGTTAAGGGTGTGTAGTACACTGTGTACTTCATTATTAATATATTTCCCTTTAGTCTTTCTGATTTGCGAGTGGTTAATGCGTGGTGGTGCGCTTTTAACAGACGCTTTGAATGCCACCGCGGCCATTGACGCCATCACACAACTCAACAATGGAGAAGATGCTGCTCAAATTATTGATTTCTCAATTTTTCTTTTCCGAAAATACGAAAACCATCCAACGCTAAACTTTCGAATGGTTTAAATCGTTACAAGGTGTGCCACAAATGGCCAAAAAAAAATTAACGCTGTATGGCAAATACATATATATTTAACAAGGTGACATATGATAAGGGATAATAATTTTTGAATATGCCGGAAACAAATACCAGAATACATGGTTTCCCTATTGGTGTAAACGGTAATCCGTCTCGAGAAAATGGCGAAAGTGGATAAAGGGTAATTCATCAAAAATTTTTGATAAAAATCATGTTTTCATTGACATTTGGGGTACACCCGAAAAATCATTTTTTTATTGAAATCATGTTTTTTCACTTTTTTTTTTGATGAAGACCCTCCCCTCCCCTGCTGGCCATATTTTTTGGGATCGAACGAAAAAAAATGGTTGGTTATAAGGTCAAGTCATTTTTTTTAAATGAATTTAAGGGCAAGTCAGTTTTTTAGACCACGACCTTATAACCAACCCCCCCTGTATACAGTTTAACTTATACCCACGGTAGCCGCTTGGGAGAAAACATAAATTAAAGTTTGAAATATATTTTTTTATATTTATTACTTTTCAAACTTTTATTTTTGTTTTCCCTCAAAATGGATTCACGAAGACTAATTAGCCCCAAAGGTATACCGTAGGTTTTCAAAAAATCAAAAGTAGAGCTCTGACAGGAAAAAAAATATTTGCGACTTAATTTTATGTTTTTATGGAAACGTTTTTGAGTCCCTAAACCTTACACACATCGGGATGCCAGATACATGTATATACAGCCTTAGAGCTTGCCATGAGTCAGCTGGATTGATACAACTCATTTAAAAAGTCGCCTTATTATCCTATACATTCAACTATTTTTGTGACTTATTTTAACATTTTTATATTTTTGTGTAGCAGTTACTTATACGTAAACTTTGTATGTACTGTAGGCCTTACTCCCATTAAACACGTTTTCCTTCTTAAAAATTGCGTCCTTAATGGGAGTATGGACTAAGATAGAAAAATCACGAGAGTATAAGATAGTGGCCGATTTTTCGCCGAAAGCGGAAAATGGTGTTGGGTTTTATTTTTAGAGTCACCTCAGTTTATACTATAGTTGGATATAATAGCTGTCCCGGGAAAATTTTGGACATAATAAAACTTTATCAAACCTGGATTAATTTAGACTCAAGTCGACCAAGGTAAAAATTCGTTTCTTAAAAAGTTTTTACGCGATTATTTAAAATATAATTGAGCGTATTGTTATCAATATTTTAACTTTTATGCTTATCGTATTAGCAAGTTATAACAAAAATACAGTTAGTACGTCCCAAACAATGGCTCATCGTCCGGGGACGAGTCAAACAGTGTGAATGAGATTTTCGATAGATTTTAACTAACGAGTTTTTTCCACTATTTCCCCCAATAATTTTCCAACTCTAGACATGGTATGAACTTTTTCTGAACGTCTAATACACGGAGTTTCAGACCGGTCGTAGAAATGTTACCGGTTAAAGTATTGTGAGGAATAGTGAAAAAAAACCGTCACTCCAATTCTGACCGCTTTTGGTCAACGCTGTAGCGTAAAACTTATATTTATCTTCCAAATTAACTTTCTCGTCTTAATTTATTTCTGTGCTATATTTTTTGTGTAAGAATTGTAGACTTCAAGGATACCAGAAACTATTTTATATTTTTCCTTTATTTTTAGTATGTCGATTCGCACAGGAATTTACGCGTCTGTAACGTTGCTTTCAACCTTTTTGGTTCTTTACGCGCTTTATGCCATTTTAACTAATCAACTCTTTTTGCTGGATGTTGGTTGGCTCTTAGTTGCAATTAACCCATTTTACTGGGCTGCCACAGGTATTGAACGATTATCAACCGTATCTATTATAATAGAACATATTTTTTTCAAATTTCACTAGTTTATCATATTTCTTATTGCAATGTACATCACATTTTTCATGGAGCAGTGATAAAAGGGTCAAATTTCAATTTTGAAGACGTTAAATTTCTATATTGAAAGAGAAAGATCTCAAATTCGTATTTTGAAAAGGTCAAGTTTCAATTTTGAAGGGGTCAAATTTCAATCTTCAAGGTCCTAAATTTCAATTTTGAAGGTCTTGAATTTCATTTTTTAATTTCTTAAAATTCAACTATAAGGGGTCAAATTTCGAATTCGAACGTCTTCAATTTCAGCTTCAAGGGGTCACATTTTAACTTTAAAGGATCAAATTTCAATTTTGAAGGAGTCATATTCAGAATTTTTGTTAAACTCTTTTCGGTGTAGTATATCGATATAAAATATGGACGTTAAAATATATCGATGTACTGTTTACTCTGTGGTCTAACAATAAATCGTTCAGTGCAATTTTGTGCACACAATTTTATACTGTTTCAGCATAAAAAGTTCGTGCAAAAATTTCTTCTGGCTGGTTCATTGTTGGACCACCCTTTACATCACTTATTATATTATATTATAAAAGTCTTATCTTAAGCGCATACCCTTTGTATATATATATTTATATAGGAATTGGGCTTGCTATGGGCATGAGCGTAACAGGGGCTGCATGGGGAATTTGGTCAACAGGAACGTCTGTGATGGGCGGTGGTGTTCTTACTCCAAGGATCTACTCCAAAAATTTGGTGTCCATTATTTTTTGTGAAGCTGTCGCCATCTACGGAATTATTGTTTCGATCATTATGGCCACCTCCTTAACCTCATATGATGCCAACGCCTCCGAAAAAGTCATGGCGAAGAATATTGAGTCTGGATATAGGGTCTTTGGTGCTGGTATAATTACAGGTTCGTTTCCAACAAAATTAATTGATAATACAACTATAGCCCCAATTGGGGAGTGGTTCAATTGTTCATTAGCACCAACACGTGGCGTAGGGTTGACGACGACTTTTTTAGGATGGTTTTAAAGTCTCGTATTTGTGCTGTTATCAGTTTTTTATCAATCACGTCTTGTCGAAAAATAAACAACTTTTTCGGGAAAAATAAAGTTCTTAGCGCTGGTGTATATGGTCCAATCAAATTTACCATAATTTTAATACCATGGTTCATAAAAATTGTGTTTTTTCACGACAAAATTGTTTATTTCTTGCTAAAAGACGATTTTTCCAAAATACAGCTCTTAGTATGCACAACAGTTGACCTTATAATGCACAACGCCAGGCCTTATAAATTGGCGTTACATTTTGTAATAAAATAATGTCTTTTTGAACTTTTTCTAAACTAAGGTCTTATTTTGGAAAAAAAATGTCAGATGGTTATAAGGTCAAGTCAATTTTTCCAAAGTGCATTAAGGTCAAGTCATTTTGACCTTATAACCAGACCCCCTGTATATTCTAAAATAAGCTCGGTTTGCGAAATTAATCGTTTCTGGTCGGCTACGGGTTATTTCATATATAAGGTCGGTATAATTATATTTTATTAGGGGCTTGCAATCTGTGCTGTGGAATTTGCGTTGGAATTATCGGCTCTGCTGCTGCCTTGGCTGACGCTGCCAATGAAAAACTCTTTGTCAAGGTACGTCCTTAAAAAAATTCAAGGACCATAACAATTTCGTGAAAAAGATGTACAGTAAATTTTTTTTAATCAATAATTGGTTAAGATCATACTTTTAGGGATCATTTCTATAGTATGCGTCTACAAAATGTCAACTTAGTTTGACACCTCACAACCCTACGATGATGAGATAGGGTGGTGCCTCTTGAGCGGGAAGCCGGGTTTTACGACCCATTGAAGACTGCACTGTTCTCTAGAACAGACGGAGGTATCACGATCTGAGTGGTTCTTTTTACGAAAATAATTTTCATAAATAAAAAAATAATGCTAACAAATTTGTAACCGAAATTTGGTT
>SCLG01000119.1:103100-123998 GCA_004367875.1 Oikopleura albicans
TGCCCATTTGAGTCTGAAACCTTCGGTGACCGGAAATTCGTATCAATTAAGAAAAAACTAACGATTTAATAACCATCATGGATCCCAAAAGTGTGTATAAAAAGCTTTTATTAACGTTACGATTTTAAGGTACTCATTGTGGAAATTTTCGGTTCAGTTCTTGGACTCTTTGGTATCATCATTGCACTAATCATGTCATCCGAAGTCAAATTCGAAAGTGGAAAGTGACACAAAAAAGTGACTTCTATTTTGTTTCTTTGTCATCATAATTAATCATGAAGCCATGCCAATTGTGGACATTTCTCATTTTTTTGCTGTTTCTTACTTCAACGTGCAATATTACCTACTAGATGTTGTGATAAAGCACCATATGGTTTCATACATCAGTTTTTGATTACCGATAAAGACTACCTTATATTTTTCACTCATTTTTGAGTTTTTTTTTCGGAAAATCTAGGGTGCGACTCGGAGCCAATATCAGAGGAAATTGTTTTGGGAAATTGACCAAGTTCTACGTAAAATATTTATAAAACTTGTTAAGATTTGGGTTTTTTCACAAAAACGTGACAGTTTTTAGCTAGAGAAATTGTCTATTCTACTCGGCGTTTTACATGAATTTCCGCTATTTTTTCTACCGAATTTTCTAGATGACGATATTCGAGTTTTGACGTACGAGAAAAACTCGAGTTTGGCTATCTAGAACATACGAAAGAAAAAACGGCCGAATTTCATGTTAAACGCTGAGTAGCACCCACAACTGTAAATGACAAATGGTCTTTCTCCCAAATAAGCAGGTTCCCAATTCGGGTTCATCTTGTATACTTAACTGGGAATGTTTATAACGACCAAATTCATCTCCCATGAAACTATTTTATAAAATAAATCTTTAACAGCTTTTTACCGTTAAGTACTTAATGCACAACCTACGCAATTCTCGGCCACTTTCACTTTTCTAAAAAAAACCACGGGAACGTTTAACGACGCATGTGTTGTGTATGTCATGAAAATGATGCAAATCGTAAATGGTAAATAGTGGTTAAAGATAGATTTTAGTGTATAATATGTGTAGGTTCGCCGACTCGTACCTTAGCACAAATTATTCCATATTCAAAACACTGCATATATGGTATGGTGATTTTTTTAAAAGCATACTGTCAATTTATGTGTCCATTATTCTTCATTTATGAACGGACTGTTTGAGAAGTAATCGTACGATTAAAACAACATGTTACTGTTAAATTTATTTATAACTGTCATTTATAAATCGATCACTTGAAAAACAAAAATGTACGGCCTTTATTTTATGCATGAAATAATAGTGAAATTTGGTCTCGAGGTTTTTGGTCAGATTATGCAGCATTTACTTCAATTAATCTTTGAACTTAGACAGAAAGAAATAATTTTTTTCCGATTTTTTTTAATTGTTGCCTATTTTGTTGGATCGATCCTATTCATATTTATATCATGAGATATTTGCAGTGTGTGCATTTAACAGTCAAATGAGAAATTTATTCCGACCAGGGCTCAAAATATGATGATTTTTCTTTGAACTTGTTTGACTTAGAAAATGCTTATCAACAAGAAAAAAAAATAGTTATTTCTAGTTAGAAATGTTAGCGAAAAAAAAAACTAATTCGTATGACATAATCATATGATGTAATTCTATTTATTGGTCCAAATTAAGAAAAAACAAACATTATCTAAGCTAGCTTTTTTAATTGTCGTAATATTACTTTAATGGGGCCTAGACCATAATAATTACTGTCAGGCGAATTTTCGTAGAACCAAGGAAATTTTGGGGTAATTTTTGTTCATTAATTTTGTCCCTAAGGTAGCGACAAAAGTCGGTGAAAGCGGTAAACTGCCAATTGTCGGCGAAACATCGAAAATTCCCCCTTTTTCATGTACAGGTGGGTTCGTTATAAGGTCAGTCATTTTTTTGCAAGGTCAAAAAATCTTTCAAATCATGTCTCTTTTGGGTGAAGACCTCCCCCGCTCGCCCATTTATTTTTTACAGAAATCATGTCTTTTTACACTTTTTTCTATAAAATCATCTTTTTGCCAACCCCCAGTACATTTTTCTTCATTAAGTTATAAGTTAATTTTTAAGATTAATTTGTACTTTATAACACTTAACATCTTTTCAAGGTAACCAACTAAATTTCAAGGTACATTATTTTAATTATCTGTTGGTCCAATTAATTATTATAAGGCTTTATATTGACCCCGATATTATAATCAAACAAACCAAGCACAAAATCGTAGGTCGATTAATTTACAATTGCTTTTATGTTGCGATATGGATCGCGGGAACCTTTTTGATATAATTATTCCAATCGATATTCTTGTTAAATTGCGTCCGATAATGAGCTAATATTGTAATGTTGTTTTATTACCAATATAAAAATTATTTCATTTTGGATTGAGCAAAAGAGTGGAGCTTCTAAGATAAAAGGCTTTTTGGTCATTTTAATTTTTCATATTTAAAAGAAATAGTACAAGAGAAAGTGACGTACCCGGAAAGGAAAGTAGATATATTTAATGCAAAAAAAAAACGGTAAAAAATAGAGTTTAATCTACGAAATTTAATGATGTTTTGTGCTAAACCCTGAAAGGAATAATTTTATTGGCGATTGGTCTAATTAAATGTATACCGTTGTATTTTAATATAGGTTGTTATGTTCGAATATATCGATAAATTACCGATCAAATTTGTAGACGTTTTATTAGTCTGTATCAAAGCTTTGTCTACATGGTTAAACATTAGCACATATGGATAAAGCGTCTAGAATTCAAATCGCAAATTTATCTGTTTATTCAAACATGTAAAACCTACAGGCATGCAAATGTAAAGGTATATTCATTTAGTATAGTCTGACTAAAATTTCTGGTTTTCAAAATAGTCAAAATCGCCCCCTAGCGGTTAAAATTCGGGGGTCCTGTAATGAGATTTTTTTTATCAGTGAATCATGCTTTATTACATGGTATACTTTTTTTGGATTTGGAGACCCTCGACAAAATCTTGGGACAGTCTAGTGTAGATAAGTAATTTTGCGCGCATTTTATATATGATAAAGTTCTCCAAACATTTTTTTTTCCCAAAATGAAGCTAATTAGTAATTCGGCTTCAGAACGAGTATTTTTGTTTGTTTGTTTTTTTTTACTGGTTATTTATCTGCTGTTTGACATTTTGTCAAATAAAAATCATACTTTTTGGATAATTATATCAAAAAATGTGCGCACAAATTGTCCACACCTTAAAAAAGCGTCATACAGAATTTAAACAAAAACTAAATTAATTAGAGACCCCATATAGTCGCCGCATCGATTTTTGCGAATTGCCGCTGGGCCTAACAATGATCAAAACAATTGTCTTTTGAAATTGTGTTTTTTTATCATTTCAATCCGATTTCATTTTAGGTCGGAGAGCTTTAAAGAAAAGCTTCTTGTGAATGATGATAGTCGAAGAAACTGCACGATCATGAATCATGGATTTGAACTTTTTGAGATTTTACATCGTTGTGATTTTGACACCCTTCGAAATGAGCTAAATACGAGAATTGATATCGGCTCGGTTGCCAAAACTATGGGCGCGAAATCACGCGTCGAATTAGCGCGGCGGATTATTGAAATGAGCGGCTGTAATCCAAATATTGTACGATTTTGCATTCTCAAGGATAGTCAGAATATTATTGGTACGTATTTACGTTTTGAGAAATATAGGCTTAGCACTTTTGTACCTGTTTTTTTTCTGATTTTTATTCAGAAATAAGAATTTACAGTCCTTTTTTGCGACGCTTTTTCGGCCAAAATGGGGCCATTCTTTAGAGTAAAATGATTCTTTTTATGACGATGCTCCTTTTTCGGAAGATATTTCCGAAAACGTCCCAAAAAGGAGTAAGGACTGAAATTATGTAAACATGGAGTTTGTTCGAGATTTTTTTTTAGCTTGATGGAAAGTCAGATTTTTTCAATATCATAATATACGCTTTTAGGAAATGAAGTTTTAAAAATTTCATTTGACTACCGGAACTACGAAGTTGCAAAAGAAGCAATTCTCTCGGGCGCTTCTCTCCAGGAGATTATTTTACTTTGTGATGATAAAGAGATTGAAAAAATCGGCAGCAGTATTTTTGAAATGCATAGACGATATGCCCCAGCTATGCACAACGAAGATATCATCACATTCTTCTGTAATCAATTAATTGGCTCCAAACAAGTCTTAAAAGTAAGTAACAATAAACTCAATTAAGAAAAAAAAACATAACAAAAAAGTATTAGGTTTTTACCTTATGTTTTCGAAAACCACCGTAAATTAGATTTTACAAAAAATGATTATAAAAGTTATTCATTATAGCAAGCGATTGCAAAAGAAGCAATCTTACATGGTGATTTCGAGCTTGGCAAGGAGCTCGAGTCCGACTCGGAAATTATATTTGGATCTCGGCGTGCAACACTTCGAAAGCGTTTTAACCGCCCCTTACCGAATGCTACATTTAGTGCTCAATCTAGCGCTGGGAGTTCAACGAAGGGAGGTGTCATCATGTTGAAAATAATTACCTTGAAAAGGGGACACTTTTACCAAAACATTCAAATTAAGGTTCATATAATATGTAACATATTTTTCGTAAAAGGATTTGGTTCAAATGAAAAGACAATTTTAATTCCGAAAAAAGGGACAAAATTCAAATTAAAGGGCGGATTTCAAATTAAGGGACAAAAGTGAACTTTGGTCAAAAATCGCAAACCGTAACTTAATGTGAGACCCCTGTGTATTTTTTCTTTACACGTAATTTCCGTCATTTTCCACATGATGTCACCCAAACAAAGGTCACCAAGGAAGCCCGCCGCCCAGCAAGTTCAATGTCGTTTTTTGAGTCTCTTCAGGTTAGTGATACGGCGGAAATTCAGCGTCAGTTGAAAACGACCACGGCGATAACGACAAATACGATTTCAAACTTGTGCGTTAATTTTCTCACCAATCAGCCATTAACGCCCGTGGATGTTTTACTCATGGGGGTCATTGTCGGCGTTATTGTCGGCATTTTCGTCGGGGTATTTGTTGGATTTATCGCCGTCATTGTATTATAATTTATTTGCGCTAAATCCCCATCGAGTGAATTTATACAATATATAATTGGGATAATGTCTAATGGGAATTTTACAATATAATAAAAAATGTCAATAAAACGTATAATTATAGTTTATCGCAAATTGTAATTTCTATAAATTCAACCGGTGCCACTGTACCAAGGTTCTCGAAAGAATCCAAAAAAAAAAATCGCTTTAACTCTTGCGCTCCTACCGATATCTCTTCCTTGCTGTCCTGTGCGTATCATATATATTCTATGGAACAGAAGTTCGCCTTTTGGACTCTTATGTATAAGGTCATATATTTTTTGATAAAACATATCCTTTTGATTGTCATAAACAAATATTTTTTGCAATAAAGTATATTTCTCGGATATAAGTTTCAAAATTACTAACGTATGATGCGGACCGGCTTGCAAGAGTTAATCATCATTCATTCTAGTTGCAAATATTTTTTATGTCGGTACCAGTACATTTGAAAAAATGCTTACAATTACCATTATTCCAAATGAATCGGCACCATTATGTTATATTAGATTCGGTGCATTGCGAAGAAAAGACATTCAGAAGATTTTTTCCATGTTTTTTTTTTGCTATGTAATGCGCTGCATGTGGGTCCAATTGGGTGACAGAGCAGCCCGCAAAGCGTAGCTTAGCGTGCGGGTTCAATTAATTTGATTGTATAATATATCCTTTGGTTCTGTTAATTTACAGCTTTTGAAGCTTGGAAATCATCTTCAAGTCTTTCTTGCAATGTAATCGGTGCTGCCTAGGTCATTTACAATCTTCAAAATTGTCTAAATAGGTCTATAAAGTTGAGCATATTGTGACCGTATTATTGTATTTGGCCTAGGCACGCAACCATTAAATCGTTCTTCAATCGTTCTAAAAAATGAAACTGCCTCCACAAATATATTTACCTACATTACGGATTTTTGTGACAGTTGTGCTAGACAAGTCGTTTGCCAGGCTTTCTACATATGGTGATGATAATTTATAAGAGAGGGTTTTTGGGAATCATGAGATACAATCAAAAGTTTTGATTCAAAACATTCAAGTACCGATTTTTAGGTCTACCTAGCAAAGGACTTTTTGAAACAGCAAATAGACCTTTTGCGATCAGTATTTTGTGGTTGGAGGTAATCAGCAAAAAGACTGGAAGTAGCAAAAACAGTCCTTTGTTAGGTGCACCTAAAAATCCGTTTTTTTTTAATTCGAATTTTTAGGTGTACCTAACAAAGGACTGTTTTTGGTACTTCCAGTGTTTTTTGCTGATTACGTCTTTGATCGTCAACCACGAAAATACTGATCGCAAAAATAAGGGTCTCTTTGCTGTTTCAAAAAAGTCCTTTGATAAGTAGACCTAAATCGGTTCTTGAATGTTTTTTTGATTGTTTTATGTGGTTCAGTCTTCGGAACTTTGTACGTTATACAAATATACAATTGGCGTTTACCAATCGAAAAGTGAGCCCAAATATGGGAACAAATGAAGCATCACAAGCTATTCTACTATTAATAATAGTATATTATGATTCACGAGCTTATCACATATAAAATGAAAAGTGTACATTTATTACCGATTGATTTATGTTCATCAAATCCATTTATGTTCACAGATCCATTTTACATACGTCAATTTTTGTATGGAATGTCCATTGCCAAATGTCGGATTAGCTTCAAAAGCCATTAAACGACAGAATAAAACAGTACATGCGGTTATCAGGTCTAATATTGCGATCACTAAGGTCTTTTGTCACCAAACGACTTCTGGGAGAAAAATTTTATAAAATGCATCAGTTGCGGAGCACTTATCGTGCCAAAATGTAATATTTCGTCATGTTTTCGTAATATTTTATCATTTTTACGGCAACACCATTATCTCCAGTTATTTTGCAGAAATGTAATATATTCATAATTTTACCGCCTACGCGCTACGCGGTTATATTGCCATTTTTTTGAAAATACTTTCGCAAAATAACTGCGCAAGCGGTGTACTATATTTTCAGATTTTTTTATGACTAGAAGGTCAAGGATAAAATCGTTTTTTTTTGGGAAAATATACTATAGTATGTTTACGCGTTTTATAACNTCCATTGCCAAATGTCGGATTAGCTTCAAAAAGCCATTAAACGACATAATAAAACAGTACATGCGGTTATCAGGTCTAATATTGCGATCAATAAGGTCTTTTGTCACCAAAGGACTTCTGGGAGAGGAATTCTATAAAATACACCAGTTGCGGAGCACTTATCGTGCCAAAATGTAATATTTCGTCATGTTTTCGTAATATTTTATCATTTTTACGGCAACACCATTATCTCCAGTTATTTTGCAGAAATGTAATATATTCATAATTTTACCGCCTACGCGCTACGCGGTTATATTGCCATTTTTTTGAAAATACTTTCGCAAAATAACTGCGCAAGCGGTGTACTATATTTTCAGATTTTTTTATGACTAGAAGGTCAAAGATAAAATCGTTTTTTTTTTGGGAAAATATACTATAGTATGTTTACGCGTTTTATAATATTTTAGCTCGTTACTTTATAAGGAAGCCTTGTACTTCAGCATGAATCTTTAAGCATGAACCCATTTTTTAAAGTGCCAATTATCGTTAGGACAGCAAAAATGAAAAACAATTGTAAATCACACCGTTAAAAGATGGTATTTTTTTGGATTAGTCACAGGTGATTTAACTTGTTAAAAAGTTAAAGACGAGATAGCCTAGCAAGGATTGTCCTGCTCGATGACCTCACCACACTCTAAATCCGAATATTATTTATATACCAATTGTTTCACGTACATACATTTTGGTAGTTTTTAAGAGAATCCAAAAATATCCGACTGAGTGGAAATTAAACATTTTGGTTTCCATAAAAAAACTACCTTTATGACTTACCTTCCATTTTTGATGCCTACATTAATCCCAAAAGACTTACACAATACTTATTAGACCCTGTACAGTATCCGAAACGATCAGAAATAATACCGTGCAATCTAGTTTTCCACTGTAAAACTAACTTCCGCCATCACAATTAATAATAAATAATAAAACGGTTAACAATTATGCATGACTTTTCGTTTGTATGATTTGGACCCTTATTTGATTGAAAATAGTGTTCTTTAAGGTCACAGGGGTCTTAAGGAGTCTTAATGTGTCATAAATTTACACGGTCAGGTTTTTTGCACTGTGAAATGACTTTTTTTTTGCACTAAGGTGAAGTGAGTTTTTTGAGAAGCATGCTTTGTGGGAAAAAATCAATTTTTAACCTTTTTTTCAAATGAAATTTTGAAAATTACATATGAATCATATGATATGATTGTTGCGAAAATTGTCCAGATAATGGAAATTTCAAAATTATGAGGACACCGACCATATGAGTCATAGGGCGTTTTAACGGATTTAAATATGTGATATTGGTGATATGACCGTAATATATTCATACTAATGATTTATGTGCCCTTTTTCATGATTGCCCTACGGTATGCTTTTCAAGTATCAGCAAGATGGAACAGACATATGATTCATACTGTATGAGTGAACCTTTAATACTCGAATAGGCGACTATTAAGATAAGATTTGTTTTTTGCATAATTATTTTCAAAACAAACATGTTTTTTATATTTCATAATATCTCAGATTGGTACGCTGATGGGGGTATAGAGATGGTAGAAAGTAAGGGTCCAAAAACCCATAACTGGTCGAGACCATGGATCTGTGGATTTGGCTCTGGCATGGTTGACATAATATTCACTTTTCCGATAAACAAAGTGATGTTCCGGCAGCAGCTCAATGGTTATACAGCAAGACGCGCTGTGACGGCTCTTGTAGGTTAGCAAAATCTTTTTAATTGGAAAATGAGCTGAAAATTAAATTTGTCATAGTTGGAGAACCCCCATTTTTATTATGGTTATATGTATAAAATAGTTTTTTTAATATACCATTTCAGGACACTAAAGAGCAGAGGTCGGCAGGAATTGACTTTTTTTGTACCCTACCATTCACTGAAAAAAAAGGGTACAAAAAAATTTGTACCCGAATTTTTCCGAGCAAAAAAAAATTGTACCCTTCCATACNGGATCTGTGGATTTGGCTCTGGCATGGTTGACATAATATTCACTTTTCCGATAAACAAAGTGATGTTCCGGCAGCAGCTCAATGGTTATACAGCAAGACGCGCTGTGACGGCTCTTGTAGGTTAGCAAAATCTTTTAAATTTGAAAATGAGCTGAAAATGAAATTTGTCATAGTTGGAGAACCCCCATATGTATTATGGTTATATGTATAAAATATTTTTTTAATATACCATTTGTCAGGACACTAAAGAGCAAATGAATGAGTCTATTCATATGAAGCCCAACATTTCTGCTATTTACAGAATAATTCATTTAAAAAAACTTCAAAATTTGTTCTTTGGGACAAAATATCTGAAAATATCTGACGGCTCAGTAATGATAAAACGTTGCGGTTTTCGATAGATGATAGTCTATCATTGATAGAAAAGGTTTCAGGGTTTTCGAGCAACATAACTCGGAAGTTCCGAGTTGGGAACCGGTCAAAGCACCAAATTGACGTAACTCAAACACACAAAATAAATTAGGTTTTATGGCTTTTTTGAATGAATATAAGGTTTTATGACGGCTTTTTTTTAAGAGGTCACAAACTTGTGTTCAACTTCTGATAGAGTTATCCGAATGAAATAATTTTTTTTGCAGCTGATAGCTAAATATGGGGAATCTGCCCTTAACGGAGCACTTTTTTGAGTTAGGCCTTGGTCCGCCGATAAATCGCCGGACAAAACNTGGCCTTTTTGGCACCTTAAAAAAATTCTAGAACTCGCTACGGACACTTCCGGAACTTTATTTTTCCACATTTTCTTACTAACTTTTCGAGCTCTACAATTTGGCAAAAACAGTTTTTTATCAAAAAATTTTCGTGGGGTGAGAAGTCTACGAGCCGCCACTGTAAATTACATTATGTCTTTCAACCGGCTTCGTTTTTTTGGTTAATCATCTTCCACAAATTATGCTAAAGAGCCCTTGCGCAATCGGATGCAGCCTATCAGTTATCACATGTTATCAAAAAAGAAAAAAGAAAATATTCAATACTCGTCAATATTATTGGCTAATATCTGGTATTTGATTCACTGACTAGTCACCAGAAACGAAACTTGAACAAAAAATGTTTTTTTCTTTCATTCCTTCTCAATGATAATGACCCCAGTTATGACAATTACCCGAGTTGGGGTAATTATCCGCGGATAATGGGTAAAATCGCGGGTTACCGAGTGAAAAAAAAGAGTGTACCCTTCCATACCCTACCATTGAAAGTTTTCCGAGTTTTTCCTTGTCCGCGGACAAGGGTACAAAATCTGCCGACCTCTGCTAAAGAGTAAGTGAATGAGTCTATTCATATGAAGACCAACATTTCTGCTATTTACAGAATAATTCATTAAAAAAAACCGAGTCGGAACCGGTCAAAGCACCAAATTGACATAACTCAAACACACAAAATAAATTAGGTTTTATGGTCTTTTTTGAATGAATGTAAGGTTTTATGTTATTTTAACCAAAACCAAAAGAGTGTTTAAGACGCTAGAACAGACAATTTCCCAAAAGCTGTTGCTTGGTTTATTTTCAGAAATTGTTTTATTTTTATCAAAAAATGTAAATCAATGTTTTTACAGGTGAAATGACTCAGAAGACGCTGCTGGGAAAAGTATCCTATGTTTATCGGGGTGTTTTTCCGCCCACGTTTAATCGGTGTTTGGGCCGCATGTTTACGTTTGGTGCCTATGATAATTGGCTCGAAATTTACAAGAGACAGACGAGCCTGTCTGGAACGAGTTGTAAAATGGCTTCGGCAATTTCAAGTGGACTGGTCGAGGCACTTGTTTGCTGTCCATTTGAGCGCTTTCAAACCATTTTACAAGGGTCGTTTTTTAACCCGACGAAAAATATTATGTTTGCGTGAAACCTAGAATGAGGACCGGTAGTTATATTTTCTCATATTTTTTCATGGGTATTATAAATAAATATTCCCTGGGCGCTCAGAGAAAGTTGTCGTATTCGAAAAAAGCGATCTGTGTATTTTGAAAAAAAATGGTTATATATAAATATAATGGACAGTTTGAACCCCTGAGGGGTTTTACCGATTCATTCTAAGGCCTACAGGGGGTCTGGTTATAAGGTCACATATAATATGGACTTATAAGGCCATATTTGGACCATATTTGTTCTTTTTCATTTAATAGGCCTTTTCATATTAAAACAATCATGTTTTTTGACAAAACAACATGTGTCTTTTAACAATAGAGGTTTTTGCTAATTATAGTTTTTGGTCGGGTGAAAAAAGGACCCAGACGATAAAAGCAATCGTCGCTTTCGGAATACGTTTCAGTTGATTCGTGATCTTGGGTGTCGAGAATGGTACCGGGGGATTCGGCCAATCGCCATTCGTAATGGCCCCGCGACCTTTATTTATTTCCATGTTTATGAGAACAGTTCAACAATTCAAAGCATCAAAGACTCGGAGTTTTTCCGTGGGGCTCTTGGTGGAGTATGTGCCACCTGTTATAGTTATATATTTAATGTCGTCAAATCACGCCAGCAGTCAATCATAGACCCACATGAAAGTTACAAATATAGATCGTAAGTAACTTTGTTGATTTTGATAACATTTACCATCCTAGGGGATTTTAAATTTGTTTTAGAAAAGACGAAATTGTCCTGAAATTATTTATTTTCTTTTTGACCAGGGATTGTTTCACATGCTAAATTTTCGATAATTGGATAGAAAATTGGGTCCGAAAAACATTTATAACCTGTTAAATATGTGTTTGAAAACATACAATGTGTACTAGAGTACTCCAGATGTATTTATGAATAAGAAGGCAACGTTAATTATGATCAATAACGGTAAATTAGGGGTCTCCTAGGTATCTTAATTTTAATTTTTTTGTGTGTTTACCGTTACTGATCAGAATTGACGTTGCCTTCTTATTAATAAATACATCTGGATTACTCTAGTACACATTGTATGTTTTCAACACACATATTTAACAGGTCAAAAATGTTTTTCGGACCCAGTTTAAAATCCACTCATCGAATAGAATTGGAATGATTAATTTTGATTGGATTAACCGTTCAATAAACTGGACGAGAAAATACACTTGGGACCGCCCAATAATTTTACTCCATAAAGATGTTCATATACTTATATTTTCCTCGGGTTTACTTTGTTTGCTCAAACAACAAATAAACTTCTTGGATTGCGCAAAATGTAGATTTTTTTCGGGCGATCTATCGAATTGTTAATCCAATAAAATTAGTCATATGAACTAAAGTCATTTATGTTCATGCGGTCCATAGTATTGACTTCATACTGATACCAGTATAACAAGGGTGGCCGTCCTTGCCAAAGGCACTTACCGATAGCATTTACAGGGGGGTTATAAGGTCACAAGGTGTGATCGTTATAAGGTCAAGTCATCTTTTTTTTCAAGATAAATCATGTCTTTTTTCACTTTTTTTGGATAAAGACCTCCCCCCGCTCACCAGGAATTTAAGAAAATTTTAAAACTTGTTATAAGGTCAAGTCATTTTTGGAGTGCATTAAGGTCAATTCAGTTTTTAGGGCTTGACCTTATAACCAGACCCCCTGTATGCCTCTTTTGTTTTATTTATTTGGAGAACATCTATCTTAAGTAGGCTATCTATGAGACTATTTTTGTTATTTAAGGATGTTATTCACGTTGAGGAGAATACACAGTGAGCGGCATCACGATATTTTCCAATTGTATCGCGGGTTTCCCTTTGCTATTATTCGAACGAGTCTTAGTTGGGGAATCACGACCTGGTTCTATCGAGCGTGCTATTCATATATGGAAGATAGTGGACGAAGATAGCATTTTGCAGGCTTTGCTAGATTTTATTTCTATTTTTAGGATTATTTTAATTTATTGGTTGACTCTGACCACTGTAAATGCTTCAACAAGACAAAAATAAAGGAAGACAACTTTTAAAAACATAAAAAAAAACTTGTGATATGGTTTGTGTTATTTTTAAGCTAGAAAAAAAATCCTATTCATTACGAAGTTAGAAATCAAAATGCATATACGGACTTTTTTTTCTCAAAATTACAAGGATTTACACAAATTTTTATTGCTTTAAAAAATCGAGGACAGAATATTTTTTTTTCATGGACCTGTCGAACAACTGCAGTAAGGAAATTAACCGATTGCTTTTCATCTTTTGCCGAAGCATCATGTTGCTATGTTTTCCGTCTGCATCAGTATTAAACACAAACTGAATAACGTTTATTTTCAATATCATATTTTAAATATGGTATTTTTAGTAAGATGATTTTTTAATGTTATTCAGTTTTCACAATATCCCGATTCGGACGGCGTTTTTTTGCTATGTTATACACACCTGATGCCTTAATTTGTGGAGACCAGTAAGAGATGATACAATTTGTTCAGTCCTTTAACTATCGTATCCTTGAGTGCCACGGGTCCCCTAAGTGGGGCGTTTTTCCAGCTTATATATTCAAGTTTTATAAATGAACCAAAAATCGCCGTCGTGGTCTTCACAGGTTAACTAACATTTCCGATTGTCGCTAAAGGGTTAAAATCTTACGGAGTTTGCACTTGTGTTTCCCGGGGTGCTGTTACCGTTTAAGCACTTATATGGTTAACATCGATCCCATATAAATGGGATGTAAATAAGAATTATCTCCATTCTAAATGGACGACTTTGCTGACAAACATTCTAATATACGGACTGGCCGTAAGGTCGACCATTTGTATCGTAATTTTGATTTGAATTTCATTTACCCTGAAAATTTTCTTAAAGTCCATAAAAGGCAGGAATGTTGGTTTCTAGTGACCCCTGTACCGGGGTTTCTGCTTTTATTATCTTCCTGTCCGTCTACCTCGTTAACGTAACTGGAAACATGTAAGTTAGGAAAATGAGTTTGTCTAATTAGGCAACGCCTGCATTAATTTTACATTTTTCGAAGAGCTTTTTGCGGTATCTTTTTATTCAGAAAAATTGCTAATATTATTTAATATCTACGGCAAAAATCGGAATTATTTTGTAAAATTGGCCGCTTTTCGAAAAACTAGTGCCCTCTTTCACGTTGCCCCATACACTTCATATAGAAATATGCACTAAAAAGATCACATGTTTTGGAAAATTCTACAATGTATTTTTTTCTGTTAACATATGATTATCAAGTTGTCTAAGTTACCGTATCTTTTTATGCTTTGTTAGCATTGCTAACCTTAATGAATATTACCTTTTGATTTTTTTGTCATCCATGATAGAGTTCATATAAAATATATGACCTTGATATAATTCGATTTTTGTGTGCATCAGAAGAAACGAAAACCAAATGAAATTTCATTCTGACTGCTGAAATTTTAAATTATGTTAATTTACAAATTTAAGTCCAGAAAAAACTCTTATGTCCTTAAATTCATGGCAGTTCATTCAGGTTTATACATTTTGACAGAAAAAAAGTAAAAAAGTTAGGCGCTTGGAACTAAAAACGAATTAATTTGCCCCGTGGTACCAATGTGATACTCGGTCATTTTGATGGTACGAGGCGGTTTAAAAACAGTATGAGCGTATAGAATAAAATCGTGTGGTTATTAAATGATTGTTAGATAGCCTTATAACCTCATGTGCTATTTTTTTTTTGTATGGAAAACATCCGTTAATTAAATTTCCAAATTTACAACCTTCTAGAACTTTGCTGGAAAGGCAAAGGTATCCCAAAGTATGATTTCTACAGAGTGGACGGCGTAAAATCGGTCCAATTGTTGACAAGTGATTTGGGCCATAGTTGCGTATTCAAGAATTTTNAAAAATGAATCTGTTTCGCGTAAAACGAATTATTGGCACGGGACCGCCAAATCAGCAAAATCAGCAAAAAAAATACAACTGATTCGCGCCTTTTTCTCCGTGTCATTTTTAGATATCAAAAGAATGAATGTGCTTCATGACTCCAAGTGGAGTAATTAGTCGAGAGAAACAAAAAAAAAAATAGAATTCACGCGTTTTCTAGTATTTTCGCTTGTCAACATTTGGTCGTTTTACGCGAAACAGATTCATTTTAAAAAAAAATTCTTGCATACGCAACTATGGCCCAAATCACTTGTCAACAATTGGACCGATTTTACGCCGTCCACTCTGTATGAAGTTTTTCGAAAACTATGTCTTTCCAACAAAGTTCTAGGCGGTTGTAAATTTGAAAAATTAATTAACGGATGTTCTCCGTACAAAAATTTAAAAATTGTATCTTATAACTTATAACATACAATTAATAAACCGGTGTTTCTTATGCACAAATAGCATAGGACGTTATTAAAGTTTTTCCCGTTATAAGCTCAACTCCGTTTTTAATACATAAAGGTAAAGTCAGTACTTTGAGCTTGACTTTATAATCACACTGCTGTACTGTTTTTTACTGAAATTGAGGTCATAATAGTTTTTGTAGAGTGACTATATTTGTTGGGCCTAACTTTTATTTATTTAAAGAAGAAGTACGAGCACTCATTTTGGCGCTTTATAAATCTTCCTTCTTCTACCTTAATCTGTATCACCATTGAAATTGTTTGCTGTGAAGAAAAATAGTGTTAAAAATTTGTATGGTCATCGAGTGGTATACAACGCTGCGAGTGGTATTTAAAAAAATTGGGTTCTCACTTTTTGCTTGTGAAGGGCTCACGTATTTTCGACGGTTGCAAAAATAGAGAACTTCAACCAGGAAAAGGCGTCGTTTATAATGTCTTACGGGTCGAGTTTTGAGGCAGAGCATGATTTGGCTGAATACAGAAACGGCCGAAACCGGAAAAGAGCGAAAATAAAAAGGGCACAGCCTGACGGTAAACAAATTTGATTTTTGGCCATTTTTTTGGTAAATGTTAAAAAAAGGCCAACGATAAATTATGTTTACCGAAAATGCAACGATTTTCAGGTTCCCGCTTTTAAGTTTTCGCTCTTTTCAGGTTTCGCCGTTTTCTATATTTGCCCAAATCAGACTGTGCCGATTATGTCAAGGTCTCGCGGATCTAATTCGGCCTTCATACATTATACGCTTACCCTAGCACGGCGGCATCTTGCAGAAAATATTTTTATGGGACAATGTTTTTCGCAAAAAAAAGGGGTTTAAATGTATTTCGCTGGATTTTCCCTGACATGTATCTTCTGATCATATTGCCGCCATTTGTCTAAGAAATTGGTCGAAAAACCTAGTCTGCGAGAAGCCGCGGTGCCGCAGGCCCTACAAAATGTATCGAAAGGTTTTTTATGCGAATTTACTGCATTTGATCACCTTGATACGAGACCCTTCTGTAATATCATTTTAAGGTCAACCCTTTTGTAGTTCTGAATTACTAGTTCGAAGCCTTACGTGTGCGTTTGCCCAAACTCGCATACCAATGCAAAAAATCTGATTGATTAACTTTGAAAAGTAAATTTACTTGAGATTGCCCGTTTGCGACCATGATGGATCTAGACAGAATGCTTGCATTCTGCAGGAAATGCAAATATCTACCCGAAAATGAATTAAAGCAACTTTGTGACAGGATATGTGATATTTTAATATCAGAATCAAATATTCAGCCAGTAAGTGTTAGACTTTTTTCGTATGAAAACCTGAATTATTATTACTCCATTTGCGGATCATATATAACAAAGGTCGAACTTTCTTGTACACCACCTGACGGGTTATCTTAGCCTTATAAACGCTAAAAAGCTGTAAAATAATTGGAAATTAGGTACGTTTTAGTCCAAAAAGTGGTAAGATAACCCAATCTCGGCAAGATAACCCCTCGTTCCCACATTTTTCGGTCTTTTATTTCAGACAACAAAATTTTTTTTTTTGTTATAAAGTCAAATCAGTTTTTAAGAATTCTTGACGTTTACATTTAAGGTCAAGCAATTTTTTAGACCTTGACCTTATAAGCTATAATGTTATACACCCCATGTACGTATTTTATTAAACTGCGTGAATTTAGGTTTCGTCTCCAGTATCAGTTTGTGGTGATATCCATGGGCAGTTTTATGATCTCTTAGAACTATTTCGCGTCGGTGGCGAAATCCCAGATACGAGTTATATTTTTATGGGCGACTTTGGTAAGTTTCGAAAAACATGTTCATCACAAACACCCTTGTACCTCAGAGATAGCAAAAGCCGAAAGTCAAGTACATGCTTTGGAAATAAATACACACAAAATGGTTGCATATACCATTTTGATAATAAAAAAAGTCCATTCCTTGATTCGATTTTAACCCCCGAAAAAGTCGTCTATTCAAAAAAGTATTAATAAAGCGATCAAAGTTTAACAAGAAAGTTATCTCAATATTTTTATTTAATCTTGATAATTTAATTTACTCGAGTCGTTTGTTAAAAAACTGTACATTACAACATAAATTCTTTTAACTGTTTTTGGATACTTCCCAACCGACAAATTTTTGGCCAAAAATCTTGTTTATCGAATACAGGTTTTTTAGTATTATCTTGACTTATCGCATATGGCCTAAAATCTTTATACATAAAAATATTATATCTTATCTATAATTATCTTAGATAAAATATTTTAAAGTTACGAGGATTTTTACTCTCTTAGGGCACTTGAACTGTTTTTCTGTTGCAATAATTTTTTGGTATTAAAACATGTATAGTTCAAATATTTCTTTATGGAAGAAATAAACAAGATTAAGCTTTGGGCCCTATGAGCCATGCGAAAGTGTCAAGATATGAGTAAAGCAACTGTATCGTTTTCTAACCTTTTTTTATTTGATACAGTCACTCCATAACTTTCAGGACCTTTTATTTTCATTTTTGTATTTAATTGTATTAAAAAAGCTGTAATTAATCATGTATTATAGTCGATCGGGGATATTATTCGCTGGAAACATTCACGCTTCTATTGGTCTTAAAAGCAAAATGGCCGGATAAAATCACATTATTGCGTGGAAATCACGAATCGCGACAAATCACTCAGGTTTTTATTTTATTCTTAGCTCTTAGGGGGAATATTCACACACACTTAAAAATCGCTATAATTTTAAAGTTGATTTGGGCCACCAGGGCCCCTTAGAGAGCGGACGAAAAAACCAGTCGTGTGTGTATATATTTAAAATAGTTGTATTTTACATAAGAGGAACTGCAGAAGTGTAAAATTTTCTAACGTGATATATTTTAGACATAAAGGCGGTCAACCAAGGTTATAAGGCCTGAGATTTGGACCGTTATAAGTTCTTATGTTCTTTTTTGCATAATACGGGTTTTGGCCGAAGTTTTTTATAATATGATTTTGCAAGAATGAATTTAACGTCTTGCAGTCATCGTAGATGACTCATCTAACATGACTCATGTTTACATAAGACCTTATAACCAACCTTATAAACCAAAAAAAAAACAATCGAAATAAAAAAATATAATTGTTTTTAGGTCTATGGATTTTTTGACGAGTGTATGACAAAGTATGGTTCGAATAATGCTTGGAAATATTGTACGCGTGTTTTTGATCTTTTGACAGTTGCCGCAATTATTGACAATAAAATATTATGCATACATGGTGGACTTAGCCCGGATATAAATACATTAGGTATGTAGAATATACCTGTGTCTGGTAGAAAAAATCAAAAATCTTAAAATATCATTATTTTAGATCAAATACGTGCAATTAAACGCGATCAAGAAATACCACATAAAGGGGCCCTATGTGATTTAGTGTGGTCGGACCCGGAGGATGTTGGTAAGAGATTAAATAGATTTGAAAAAACCCTATTACATCCATGTTTACTATTACATCCTAGTGTATTACAACTTTTATATTTTCAAATTCCACCATTCGTGTTTATAACTTAACTCGGCCACGTTTTTTGTGCCATTTTTTGGCACATCGCATATTTTCTTTTCCACATAATTTTCAATCAAAATGCGGTAGTGTCCTTTTTATATGTCGATTTAATTTTTATTATTTCCAAAGTTTTCATTCAGAAATTTCATTCCAGCTTCATTAGTTCCGGAGGTATGTACAAAAGCGTGGCCGGGTTAAATTATAAGGTCAGGCATTTTGAGTCAAAATTTTTGACCANTTTTTTTGTAGAACCCATTTTTTCAAATGGTTATATAAGGTCAAATCAGTTTTGGGTTGGCCAATCTCGGAGTTTTTTCAAGATAGTGTACACGATCGAAAATATAAATTAATTTTCAGACACATTTACAGAAACAAAAGATTTTTTCATATGAAAAGGTTATAATATTCTAATCTGATTTCTTAATCTAAAGTAAACGAAGCCCATAATTGATTAACTAAATTAATTTTTAAAATAGAAATTGTTACACATTGACAATTATGTCAAAATGATTCCAAAAAAAATTTATCACCATATTTCACGGGCTTACTTTAGCTTATAGTTTTGAATGCCCGCTAAAGACTCTTTAGTAAAGAGGATATTTAGGGCAATTGCCCAAGTTGGCCAGCCCAACCTTTTTGTTGGTGAAAATTTTTCACCAGTTTCCCTCGATTAAAATCATATGTTTTAAAAGTTGAAAACTTTTTAACTTATACCATCTGTACGTATTTGCCTGCTACAGGTTCCTCGGAGGTTTTAAGGTTACACTAAGTGTAAAAGACTTAATGAAAGATTTATAAAGCACTGTATACAGTTGTGTACATTTTTCCACATATACGGTCAGAAAATAACTATTTTTATAATTTGAAATGAAAATCAAGAATAGATGACATTTTAAAAAGCGGTTGGATAGAAGTTGATTTTTTAAAAACACTACGAGGTCTAATTCATGTTTTTAAATGAATCATAATGGTGACTTGAGTTCATTAAAATAGTGTGAAAATAATCCTTCGGAAAACGTTTCCATTTAATTTTAAAACCGTTAACGAATATAAAATAGATACTTGGGAAACATCGCCGCGTGGCGCCGGCTTTTTATTTGGAAAATCTGTGACCGATGATTTTATGGAAATTAACAATCTCGACTTGATTTGCCGAGCTCATCAGGTAAGCTCGGTCACGAACACTTTTTACTTTTTTTAATTCAGAGTAGGGTGTTCATATATTAATCGACTTTTTTCAGAAGTTACTGATAGTAGTTTTAACTGTGGTTTATTTATATTTGTACCGTGTTTATTTAATCGTGAATTATTTGGCACTTGGTATAGGGGAGCATTTTCACCGTTACAAGTTCTAGTCTGTTTTTTACATAAATTATGTCTTTTTTTGGTTATAAGGTCAAGTCAGTTTTATAAAACTACAGGGGGTCTGGTTATAACTTATAACCTTATAACTTATAAGGTCAAGTCATCTTTTTTGCACTGAGGTCAAGTCATTTTTTTCTTGCACTAAGGTCAAGTCATTTTTTTTTTGAAGTACATGTGTACAGGGGAGTCTGGTTATAAGGTCACAAAAGGTGACCTCTATAAGGTCAAGACATTTTTTCAAGATAAATCATGTCTTTTTTGGGTGAAGAAATTCATTTCTTCCCCCCGCTGCCATATTTTTTTGAGCAAAATCGTATGTTATTTTTTTAAATGGTTATAAAGTCATTTTTTGGAGTGCATTTTAATTAATTAAATACGCCTTACCTTAAGGTAAAGTCATTTTTTGAGCGTGATCTTATAACCAGACCCCCCTGTATGTGTTTTGTGAAAAAATTTGAAATCATGTAGGTATTTTTACGCTTTTTTGAATGAAGACCTCCCCCCGCTAGTTTACATAAAAACCTAGTTTACATAAAAACCGGTAATTTTGAATTTATTTTAGAAA
>SCLG01000119.1:124021-143604 GCA_004367875.1 Oikopleura albicans
TCATTTTTTTTGAGCGTGATCTTATAACCAGACCCCCCTGTATGTGTTTTGTGAAAAAAAATTTGAAATCATGTAGATATTTTTACGCTTTTTTGAATGAAGACCTCCCCCCGCTGGCACATTTTTTTCTATAAAAAAGTGTCTGTTTTAACGTTTTCTAGAGCGACGACCATAATTTTTGAGGAAAATCAAATTTTATAAAATTTTAAAATGGTAATAACTTATTACTAATAAGGTCAAATCATTTTTTTGAAGTGCAGTGTTTTTGTGTACCCTACCCCCACGAGGTTAACTGTTAGTCTAACAGTTTTAGATACCTAAAGATATTTTAGCATATTTTGTCAGTTCAAAGTTCGTTATAAGCTCAAAAGGTCTTGCTGGATGTTAGGTTATAAGGCACACTGACACAAGGTTACTTTTTGACAAAAGTCGATGGTTCGTGGACACCCTACTTATAAACTACCAATTTCATATTTTAGGTCGTGCACGAAGGACATAAATTTATGTTCGGTGATAAATTAGTGACGGTTTGGTCGGCGCCCAACTACTGCCACTCGGATTATTTAATATAATTTGTATTCTTCTGACACAAAAATACGCAAGAATTTTTGCGTTTTTTTTTTTGCCTCCATTACTTTCGGTGAACACAATGAAAACCGCATTACGCAAGATGTAAACAAACCGTCACTTTGTCCGGGCGAATTATTGATTTAACGCGGTTTTGTTAATTTCAGTTACACACGGTTTTAATCAAAACAATGAACGATTTGAAAAGAGGAAATCGTATTGGTGGTTTTTTTAGGACAACCCAAATTGTAGCACACAATTGCTTAAAAGTATACACCACCATAACCAGTATCTTAACAACCGATTGGCTAAAAAAATGTCAAAAAAAATGAATTTTGATAAGATAACCCAACTTTGTTAACATAACTGGTGTTAACTTAACACTGTTAACTCGTTAGGGGTGTAATTGCAGCAGCCCGCTTAAAAGAAGGTTTTTTTTTCTAGAGCTTTAATGATTCATTCTTCTTTGAGAAAAAAAATTGGGAAAAAAAATTTAAAAATTCTAGGCCATCTTAGAAAAATTTCAAACATGGGAGAAAAATTGTAAAATGACCTGTAAAATAACGTTTCTTTATAATAGTTTTGTTATTTTATATCAGATACCCTTTAGTTATGACGTCATTGTTCACTGATTGGTTTGCTTCCAGGCGTAGGTTGGGGTCCTCCTAATAACGTGATACATTTAAATCGTTTATCTTTTGCATAAGGAATTTTTTCTAAGTCCTGATGATGTACAACAGTTGTAAAATTTTTCGAAGCAAAAGCACTCGGAACCCTTCGGGGTTAAGACATCTAAATTTTACATCGGAAGAAAGTACGGCACGAAATGCAGTCCCTTATGGGCCACATTGAGGTCTTCAAAAAGTCGGCCCATAAAGGATCTCTAAACTAAAAGGGATCTAGACTAAAAGGGATCACTGGCCCATAAGGGACACATTGCCCTTTTTGACAACAAGACTTATATTCTCTAAATTTTTTTTTTTGCTTGAAAACGAGTTTTTAAACATTGCAGATTTATTTGGTAAAACTAATCAGTTATTGACGACTGATAATTAAAAACTGAAAAATTGAAGGCGATAAGGGGCACTTATTAAAATCGAAAAAAATCCCGGCCCATAAGGAATCTGAGGCTGTACTAAAACGGATATTAAATAATTCGAGAAACAGTTATCGATGTGGAAACATTGCCTCAATACTGGAGATAAATGGATCAAAGAGGAATCCGCGCAATTTCGATGCTGTTCCTGAACATAATCGCGTCCATCCCAATAAGATCACCACACCTTATTTCTTGTAAAAAAACGACGAAAAATACACAATTAACCAAAGCAACAAAAAGAATGTCTAAAATAATGAATTTTATTTATGTGCTGTATATTTGTGCGTTCCGCCAAAAAATATCACATTTTTTTGTTCACCAACTTTTTTGCTGCCAAGCTAACACAGACAAACACGATTCATTTGATTCATCTTTAGGTACCGGTTGAATTTAAAAGTCTAAATTTTAAATTGGTGGTATATTTTTTAGGATTTTACAAAATTTATACATACAACTACAGGGGTGATGGTTTTAACTTATATGCTCTGATATTTTGATTACTTGTCAGTTTTTCAACATAAATCATGCCTTTTACTTTTTTTAATTGGCCGAAGACCCCCCTTGAAGTCTAGAGCAATTCCCCCTTCTTTAGTCTAGTAAAGTTTTTGAGATTAAGATTCATGTCTTTTTAGGATTTTTGCGACCAACACCGCTAAAACATCTTTTTTTATAGAAATCATGTCTTTTTACAATTTTTTACACTTTATTACAAGTAAGTCATTTTTGCAATAAGGTCAAGTCATTTAATCCTTAAAAATAAGTCACCTATTTGTAGTATGACAAACTACTTTCTAAAGTTTTGGTAAATTCAACCGGTGCTAATTAATTGTCTTTTTTTTTGCCTAGAAACTCTATCTTTTGTTTGATCAACGGTCTAAAAAGTTAACACCATAAAGTATTTCAAAAAATTGATTTTACCTAACACCTTAGAACCACTCCTGTATTTTTTCTCGTTAGTTTCCTTATATGACACATCGTCCGTGATACTGTTAATCGCGGTTTGGCACGAAATAGGGCATGTTTATTCATAAACTACATGGAGTTAAATTATGAAACATTGATATCACAGCTATATATAGATAGGAGTTTTGTCCTAGAGCACACGCTATTTTTATGTTGCATACAGATATGTGAGCGTATCGGACAGTCGGATTAATATGCATTTGTTAACAAAGTCCTTTTGAGGAACCATGACATTTTGCAAGCTGGAAAAAGTCTTAATTAGTGTGCCCTGCTGTAGAAATTATACAGGAAGTGGTGGTTATAAGCAGTGTTGGAAGCGTTGGGAATCGCTGGCCAACTCTTAACATATCACGTTAGAGCGTTGGGAAAAATCGCTCGGTTGGCCAACGTTTCCAACACTGGTTATAAGGTCTGATCGCTATAAATTAATATGGTCAATTCAGTTTTTACAAGATAAATCATTTTTTGGCTTTTTGTCTGACATCTGGCATATTTTCATGTGCATTAAGGTCAATTCCGTTTTTTTTTTGGCTTGACCTTATAACTAGGGTACCCGCGGTTATAACCACACACATGGAGGCAATAAGGATTATTTTTGAATTTAGAGTTTTTTTTCTGCTTGCACACGAATGTGTGATCATAATGGCAATAAAGTCAAAAATTCATCACCGTTTTTTTTTCAATTTCCATGATTATATTTTTTCAATGTTGTCATGACTCATGAATCATGATTCATGAGCCTGCTTGCTTTTCATATTTGCATTGCAATAACCTGCATTAAATTGAGACAAACACATAAGTACTATATGAAAACAACTTTAGTTTATTAAGAAAAATACGCATGACAAGTAGGGTTGTCGGATCGGTACAACTTAAATGGTAAACTATCTTAGAAATACAAGCGGTATGGTTTTAAGGTCCAAGAAAGAAAAAAAATAACCGCTTTCTAAATAGATGATAGTATGGCATAAAAGGGTACACTTATCACCCAGTCGTTTTTATTATTGAACAATTGTCATTTGCGGTTTTTTTGTGGAACGTCTCGTCGAAAATAGGCCTTATACAACTACAGTGTCCTTCCTGAATTCGTATATAATTGGGCCAGACGTTTTTTTTACCACGCAAAAAAGTTACCACCAGAAAATAAGTTTACCATGACGACATAGTCATCGGCATGAATAAAAAATAGTGGTAGTCATGGACGGCAATTTTCGAAAATGAAAAGAAAAATGTTTTTTTGCCGCATGATTTTCTTTTTTTGTTGAAGCATTACACAATAATGAACAATACGTGAACAGTTGTCGAATTCTAGTGAACAAAATTTTCTCATATCATTACATGTCATCATATTACACTATTATGGAATATCGTAGTCATCCTTAGTGTCAGTATTATGGTCATACGGGTATGTTTTGATACGTTTTTAGCAGAAAATTTCTTGTGAATTCACAATTAGTCACGATTTTTTATTTGTAAGAAGAGTAACTGAAGAGAAAAAGAATGAACCATTTCTATTTTTCTATCCTGATTTGTTAAAATTTAATATTCGTCAGGGTCCGTTTTATAAAAATCAAAAGCCATGCAAAAGCAAAAAGGTTTTCTTCATTTTATGAATATCGTCTAATACCCGGGGATCCCCAAGCGAAATGTCCGGTTGGTCAAAAAATTTGGAAAAGGTGAAAATATACAAATTGGTTCCAGAGGTTATGGTATGAAGACACCCGTTTGATAGGATTTTTGTCGCATATTCAATCGCTGTTTAGTGTTTTCACTCAGCGTAGATGAATTTTTTGTGTGTGTTTTTTATCGATATTTGTTTTTAAGTTAAATTTTGTGAGAATTCCATTTTGAACGTACTATGAGTCGAAATCTAAAAGCTGTACGCATTCTACGTGTATGCCCTTTGAAAAAAAGAGGTGGAGAAGGCGGGAGTTGAACCCGCGACCTTTCGAATTTAAGCGCGAATGCTCTCCCACTGAGCTACTTCTCGCTACGTATTATGGGTACTTGTGAGATAAAAAAAAATGTTTCACGATCTTAAGATAGGTTAACATTATGGTGTGTCCGATATCAAGATCACAAACGTATCTTTCTTTTAATCCTATTACATATTTTTTCGGTTTTTGTTCGAAGAAATTGATCTGGAAGAGGGCTTGGGACCTAATGAGATTATACGTGCGTAAGCGTGCTACTTTTCTTTTTCTAGGATTTTTTTTAACTCAGGGCAAGGATTTGTATTTCAAAAGGAGCTTAACTCGGGGAGATCTTAACTGGCAGCGCACTTATTGAACAAGCTCAAAGCGCGTACTAATATGCCCTAAGCTTCAGTGACGTGTCGGGGATGGTTTTACAGTTCCGAAAAAGCTGCCTGAGTCTTATCACAGAGCCTAGACTACCTTACTTTATCTCAAATTAAGAGATGCCACTTTGTCTCGTTTACATCAGCGGTAAGGTTACATGAGCATCTTTCCGGCTTGGGGACGGAGGGAATAGTGCTGTGATAAGATTACCTTAGATTTAGTCCTAGGTAATCGACGAAAATTCAATGTATACACGTTTACTTTTTTTGGGTGAGTCATACAAATTCGGAAACGTTATTATCCGCCTTACCGGACGCGTACTGTTTTACCAAAATCAACAAGTTCATTAGTTGGATTCAACGGCACGGTTTGGATTGATATAAAGTTCATACGGATTAATGTATAATATGAATACGGGAGTACATGAAGAAAGGTTAAATTGGTCGATTTTTTCTGGATTAATTGCACTTTCGGATTATGCCCGCGACAATGAACAAAAATAACATGTTTATGTAGAGGTAGTATTCGTACAGTAATAATTCAAAGAAAATTTCGACCAATTAACCTTGTTCATATGTAATACTTTATTCATATTATTGACTTTGTACTTTATACCAATGCAACCCGTATCGATATAACTTTTGGAACGAGTCTATTTTTTATGCATATATGTTTTTAGTTCTAAGCTTAGGGTCAACATTAAACGTTTTCTGTCAGCTAGGATCAAATTAAAAAGGGGATTTTTTTTCAAAACTCCGAGAAATCATATCTTACCATGCACATTTGGGACTTAATATTTGAAAACCCTAGGGGTCAGTCTTGCAACAGTTGGGTACAATGAACTTTTAGCTAGACTTGCAAAAATAACCCTTATTATGATTGTTCAAAATGGGCACGCTAGATGAGGCTGCCCAATTCGCAACAAACGATATTGTGATCATTTTTGCGAGGTCCACTTCAAATTTACTGTGATTGGTCCTAAGCCCAGGTGCCTTTGTGCTTTTTTACACAGACGTCGTTTGAAATAATTCGTTTTACATTCTGCAGTCGAAATTGTGTGGCGTATTTTACAATGGTTCAGCCGTTCTGTTCCATTTGGAAGCGCCACCGTGGAAACCGCGGGTTCCATCCGGCCCACTGAATCAAAACATTAATATAATCAACGCTCAAAAGGAGAAAAAACAACAAAATATGAAGTCATCAATGTCTAAAAAAAGTTGAACTCATTTGTTCCGGGACCCTATTTTTAACACAGATTTCTTAACACGACAATTTTTCCACACTTTAACACAAATGTTTTTAACACGGAGTTCTTATTTTTTAACAGCAAAAATTTTTTCGGAGATGTTTTTAACCTTTTTAACATAGAAATTTTCTAAGGTGATTTATTTTTAACAAAATTTTTTTGGGGCTTAATTTTTTAACGCAAAACTTTTTTTTAACGCGGAATTTTCATTGGTGGTTTATTTTTTAACGTTGATATTAAAAAAAAACGTGTTAAAAAGATTCGTGTTAAGTAAAGTCATCTTATTTGTTACCGTGGTTCACGGATGACTGAGAGTTGTCGAAGGCGGTAGGGGGATTTGTCGGAGTCCGAGTCGGAGCACGTCGTTGAAACAGCTGAACTGGATCCGCCAGTGGTTGAGCCTTCGACAGTTTTGCTCCAAGGTCGAGGGTCGCAATAGTCCTCAGATGACGTTACTGACTGTAAGTCATCGGTACCACGATCCTTAATGAAAATCGTTATCTGAGCTTCCGAGGAAAGTGTCTGAATCGGTCTTTTTCGGCGAAAGGGTAATCCGCCGAATTTTTTTTCACTTGTTACCAATTACACTTCTGAGAAGGGGGAAATTTTCGGCGCATTACCCTTTTGCTCAAAAAAAAAAAATCGATTTAACGCTACGATTGACTCAAGTGTCGATATACAGTACACTAACCAAATAAATTGTCAAAAATATTTCAGAAAAAAATCGTAAGGTACATGGAACAATACGTGGTTAACTGGAAAGAACGTCCCCTGTTAGACTCGCCCCACATTATTAAAAATATCACAAGTGTTTTATTCGGATATCGTATCAAATTATTTGAATGACGGAACGAGTTTAGCCTAATTGAACGGCTACTTAGAAAATGATTCACGTTCAGTAAAATGAAAACATAATTAGGTTTAGACTGAAATCAAACGCGATATTACGTGGTTAAGTGAAATTCCGCTAACATTCTTTTGACGTGCGCCATCTATAAGGTTCAATTTTCGTTACGTGACACGACAATTACGCACACCACCATTTTTTGATTTTCAAACTATGCACTGTGCAAAACGCAGTCTGCAATCAGTATATAAGGATTATTAACTTTTCAAAATTTAAACATAATCATACATGTATACCCTTGTCGCCAAATAAGGGTCGCTTTCGTTTTTGGAAAAAGGGTCCTTTATTTGGCGACTCCTGTATAGGAAATGCTCTATTTTTGGCCATGCGTACTTTTCGGTCACATAACTGGATAACCCCGTACGCCGTTATCGTGACAGTTTTCTTACTTGAGTTTGTATCAGACCTTTGCATGTTAAGCACTGCGCAGTTATTGGGCCTGTTCCAGGTAACCGCGCAAAGGGTTATTTCGAAGCGAACGGGTAAATCTGCAAGATAACAGCGCAGTGCTTAACACATAAAGATAGGGATTCCTAGAAAATTGGCCGAAAAAATCTGCAAGATAACGGAGCGAACGGAAAAATCTGCAAGATAACGGGTGACAAGATAACAGCGCTGTTATATCCACAACAGCCTTAATGCACATGATTTTCAAAAATTAAAATTGAACATTAATAAGTTATGGACTGTAGCTAATTGCTTATCAAAAAAATGAAGTATTTGGAGACGTAATCGCCCTCTACGGTACATGCTGTACCCAACCGCCCTGTAGCCAAATATTTTTACCTTTCGTTTTTGAAGACGTTTGTTGCGCGACGAAACATCAATATGATTACTAGAGCTNGAAAATTGGCCGAAAAAATCTGCAAGATAACGGAGCGAACGGAAAAATCTGCAAGATAACGGGTGACAAGATAACAGCGCTGTTATATCCACAACAGCCTTAATGCACATGATTTTCAAAAATTAAAATTGAACATTAATAAGTTATGGACTGTAGCTAATTGCTTATCAAAAAAAATGAAGTATTTGAAGACGTAATCGCCCTCTACGGTACAGGCTGTACCCAACCGCCCTGTAGCCAAATATTTTTACCTTTCGTTTTTGAAGACGTTTGTTGCGCGACGAAACATCAATATGATTACTAGAGCTAGCATCAGATGTTGCGCCCGATACATCTGCATCGTCACCAATTGAGGCCGAATCACAGCCGGAATCGCCCCCTTCAATTTTGGTACTACTCGCCAGTTTGAGCAGTTCAGCCTCCTTCTCCTCCTCAGTCGGCACTTTGTATAAGTTGCGGCGGAGGCGGGGCCCAAGTAGGGCGGCGCGCATACCGGCCTCATTTTGGCGCGTGTTGAGTTCCTTAACACAGCGCGTCGCCTCTTCCTCGGTTTCAAATTCAACAACTGCGCACAAAGTTGTGCCCATATCGGGCACTTGCGTGGCATAGTTGCGTAAATCGCACGGCACCGGCTTGCCTTCCAATAGAACGCGGACGAGCGAAATGTGTCCGAATTCGGAGAACATGGCGGTAACGGCGCCAACTGATCCCAGCGTTTTTGGCATTTTGATGCAAAGCACGTTGGTGATGGTGCGTGCCTTGAGTACATACTCGGGCAGGGCATCGATCCGGCGCACTTTGGTTCCTTCTTCATTCAGTTGTAATCTTTCAGACTTCTTCAAGCAGAAGGCGGTTACACGCCAGTCCTTTGTCAGCTTTTTTACATTTTTCAGTGCGGTGAGGAGCTTAATGCTCAAGAAACCCTCTGATTTTTGGCAAATTTGACGGAGCAGATAGTGATCTTTGGCCAAGTTGTCATTGCTAAAGTAGAATTCGGCCGCCTCAATAATGGCCGCTTGCGTTTCGGCATCGGGCAAAATCATCTCGCCCTCGTCGGGTCGCATCTTGGGCGTTTTTTGTTGATTTTTCTTGTTGCGACCGTCGCGCTTGTTCATGCCGTTTTTACCACCCGGGCCGAAGAGCTGCTGGGATCGTTGGGCCCAGAGGCCCATTGCCTCGCGGCCCATAGCGGCTGATTGAACTTGGGCCGCCTGCTGTGCCTGCAACTGTTGCTGGAGAGCTTGTTGCTGTTGGATGAGGAGGGCAACGGTGGCCGGATCTTGAAGGGCTTGATACAGATTGAATTGATTTTGGTACAGTAATGCCGGGTTCATGGCAAACACCTGGCTCATATCGCTCTGGCTCTTGTTGGCTTGGTTGTATTGAGATTGGTTCATGAGGCCGAAGTTGTTCATGTTTTTTTTTGTTGTTGATTTACTTACCTTTTTTGCGTGAACTCTCTCTTTTTTGATTAAAATGAACGCGGCGTTTTTTTAAATAATAAAACTCGAAATTGATTCGCCTTTTTTCTCGAAAATACGTTCGCTATTAGGTATTACCTTTCTCTAGTCTGCTGAGAAATGTGTTGGAGTGAGTCTTCGGTTATCTAAAAAAATATTTTTGAAAACATTCAAGCAGAGAAACATTCAGAACCTTAATAGCACCGTTTAATTACGTAAAAACAGCGTATGTTTAATACCACTCATTAATAATTACATTAATAATTAAGCGGTTTAGGGACTCCGTAGTTCTTTTATGAACACTTTTTGATTGTGTCCCTAATGGGGTAAATTTCTCTGATAATTTTTGTTTGACCTTTTGAAACCATTTTTGCAATAAGTGTCTCTTATGGGTTTATACTCTATATTATCAACAGGGTGCGCCATTAACCGGCACCCGTTAACTGGTCTATTTGCCGTTAACCGGCAGGATTTTCAAAAAAAAATTTTGGTGCCGGTTAACGGCGTACCCTGTGTGAATACGGCCTATTAAAAGTATTGCTCCGGTATTTGGATTCAATTCACTTAGCCATAAAACATGTTTTAAAAACTTGATGGTGTGTATTTTCCAGTACGATACTGACAGTACCGGGAATAATACATACGGTATGTTTTGTTTTACAATTTTAACCAAAAAATCATGTTTATCACTTTGTACATTCAAGAATGGTAAACCCACCCGAAAAATAATGATGTTGATTCGACAAAAAGAAAATGAACCGTTCAACTGACTACAACTTTTTAATATTAAAACGGGATATATAATAAGCCGTTGTTTTGTCGAAAATACGCTGGCTATAAGGTTACACTGATCAAATGAATTACCGTGATCTCTCCTCTGAGAAAAAGTTTTTCGTGTACGATTCTCTGAATGTTCAACGTAAGTGCTCTCGATTTGACCGAAAATAAGCCAAAAATGATTTCCGCAATTACTACTTAAATTATATAGTCTGGTATCCGACATTTTGTTTTATGTCGGACACGTAGTGCGCAATCGTGTTAATATAATCACTTAATGAGTTTGTTCAGACTTTTTTTGGGTGACAGAGATGAAATTAAATATGTAATAAAAATACACTACAAGTCGCCAATAGTCGTTAATGTGAATTGGAGAACGAAAATTATTAAAAAGTGTTTGCTTTCTATTTCTCTCCAAACTCAACCAATAAAAATAGACCGGGCAAAACCGGGACCAGATAAACTAAGAACAATCAGGGCTCTTTTATTTGCATTTTGATATCCAAAAAACATACATCCCAGGGAAATGTCGGAAGACACGGATTTGGTGCTTAGGGAACTAGGTACAGTCCTTATTCTCATAAAGGCCGTTTTCGGTTCTCCAAAAAACGGCCGTTATGGTATAAAGGGCCGTTATTGGATCAGCGCTCCTCATGGGGTTAATTTGGGATAAATTTGTATTAAAAATGACTTTTTATAATTTAAAATTTTAATACGTTAGCTTTATGACTTATTCCGTGATTTACGTGACAGGTTTGTATTTGAATAGTTTATTTTTGAAACTTGCATTGAAAGGGTTTATTTTACAACAAATCCTAGCAATTTCAACACGTAAAAACGGCATTTATAAGATAATCACTTTTTAACGAAAAAAATGGCCCTTATGGGATAAACACCCGTTATGAGAGCGTCCCTTATGGGAGTAAAGATTGTATGTGATCGCGCCGTATGATTTTAAAGGCCGAGGCTCCTTGAGGGTTAATAATACCTTTTTTAACTTGATGGATTGAGCTTTTTTCGTCTGCAGCAGCAAAGTGAGTTGGTTGTGGTTAGTTTTTTGGGTCAAAAATAAAAATCGTCCCGATTTGATGCTGACAAAATCGTTCTCCGATATCCCAATCTATTTAGGGCGATAGACGACGCCTAATATATGAAGATTGCGGTTGTTCCTTCGGTTTATACTTTTTCTTGTGCACTTAGTAGAGTGTGTAGTAAATATGGTGGTTGAGAATAATGATTTTAGCGGAAATCGTTTGCTTTTGTGTCTTCCAAATTTGACTACGGTTGTGTGCGGTCAGAGAAAATTGAGGTACGAAGGTGAATGTGTTCGTTGCTCTTCAGGGATATACTTCTTCAGTTAGGAGATGCTACGACCTGAAATATAAATGTTAGTTCTAAGTTTTTATATTCGATTCATCAGCTGTTCCCTAATGCTGGGTAATGGTGAGATAATTGCGCAGGGCGCTTGGTATGACAATAGGAAATTGCCATACGTATATGTCGACAAAGATAACTGGTTAGATAGTTTACGTAAAAAACGGAAATGTATAGATTGAGAAAAGGAAACGCAATAAATTATGAATTTTTTCTTCAAAACAGACAATTTTTCAACTAGATGAAAAAACATACTGTAAAAACCTACAGACTGTATGTAACATACACATGTAAAACATATGCGGTGTTTAATTTAAAGTTAATAACCAAAAAAAAAACGTTTACCAAGTTTTGGCCACCTTAAAACTTTGTAAAAATATTCAATTGATAAAAAAATTTCGTAAAAAAATTCGTCATCTCATACAAAAGGTGATATGTCTTCGTGGGTTAATGTTAAACATGTATACATGTATAGTTGTTCTTAGTGACACGTTCAAACAACCAAACTTGACGGGTAAAGTTAAATGAAAAAAAAAGTTCTAAGAAAAGTTTAAGGGGTGGCGTACGTTAGCGCCGGTTTCGTTGAATGAAGAGAGCGCTACGTAACATGAATTAATCAACGACGCTTCTCAGATCTAGTTAATCCATTTCTTATGCAATGGGACTAGTGGGGCCCGAATAAGAAACGTTTGGCGCGTCTAGTAGGGGCGGGCGCACTGTACCGCTCATTTTCGTCTATTGAACCCCCCCTTCAATGAACAGGTCTTGCTTTACGCAAAAATTAACGTTTTCGTTTCTTCAAAAAAATCTAGTAACTAGACTATTTTTCGGGACTCTCCGCGCTCCCCCCAAAAAATCACCACTGGTTAGTTCTGACACCAAACCATGTTTTCGCGCGAATCCTGGCCGGTCTGGTAAATTACATAAATCGAAAATATTGGATGAGGTGGAGGACACGTATCGAGCGGCCACTAGGGGGGTGTCTCACGCCGGGTGGGGTGTCTCTACCTGTCACCGTGCCACGACACCTCTCCTTCTTCTTATTCACGATATCGTAAATACTCCAATACTTCCCCTGCTGGTTAAAATAACACCTCGGAACCGTCTCAGGGGGCGCATGACGCAATTACGTTACTGCACAAACATCTCAACCACATTGCGGAGACTCATTTTCTAAGTATCTCAACGCGCTTCTCACAACTTAAATTTAATAACGTGCTGCATAATGTCCCTTTTTTCCTAACTCGTAACCGCGTAACATGCTTATTACGTTGATTATTGGTAAATGAATTCCACGGAGAAGTTGCTTTTTTCATGTTAACGCAAAGACAGTAATTGGGTTTTCACTGACAACATTATGTTAGTTATCAAAAATATCACTTTTTTAAATAAAAAATATCATAATTTTGTATGCATTTTTTATGCAATGGGGGTCTTAAAATGATCAAAATGACGTAATTGTTCACAAGTCAACTTTTCATATTCCGCTACCACCAAGAAATCGACAACAGCTAAAATCATGAAAAATTCAAATAAACATAAAATGACGGTTTTTGTTATTTCCTGACTTTTATATTTTTTCAAAACTTTTATATCGTAAACAGACTAAATTACGCAGTTTTAATTAACGTTTAGTATCCTTAAATTGAGGCTATAACAATTTTTTATTAAATTTTCTGGACTTTATGAGTCATAAATTATTTAGACCACTAAGAATCGAAAAATAGCGTGGATTATGGCGAACACGCCCGTACGAGTTAATGCATATGGATGAGATACTGCTCATTTCAATTAGCACTTTTCTGTTGTTTGTTTGCGTTTGTATGTCTGTTTATTGAAAATAAACATCTTAATCGATCATACGGAACGGTTCGATACCGGAACGGATCTTTTGAACAATAATTTTGCTCAAAGTACGTTCACACAAGCGGATCCGATACATTTCAAAACAACACGTAATTTGTTTTATAAACCTTTTTGTTGCGATTATTTAAATTTGTGAAACGGACAAACCGGGAAAAGTCTAATATAAATAGAAAATTATTTTTAGTATTTTAAGTATAATACTAGTAATTTACGGACGGAACTTAGTCGAACTTTGTGTCGAAGTTAATAAAAATGATACAGTCTTATTGATTATATTATTAGCCAGGACAATGGTAAAAGCAAGTACAGAGGCGCCAAATAAGGGAAGGTTTCAGAATCACGGAACATAACGTTACTTGGTCCCACGGGAACGATAATTGCTACAAAATCATTTTATCAAAAAAATCCAAAGCGGAATGATGAAAATCTATATATGACATCTTTCAGCTTGTACCTTGTACGAATTCAAACGGTGCCTTTTTCTGACCTACTTTTTGAGAACTTGGGCTCAGAGCCAAGGCGTAATAAATTGAGCATTTGAAAGGAAATATGAGAGTGGGGAACATAGGCGTTATCGATGGCTTTATGACATAGAAAAATCGTGGAAACGAGTAATCTAATTATTTAGATTAAATATAACAACCTCGCTCGGTCTTCGGAGTTTGACAGATATATGTATGTAAACTATGGCGCGTATGTATTTATATATTTTGTTACATTATGAAACTGCTTATTTTTCAAATTACACTAGTTTCTTTGAAATGTTGCTAAACCTAGCGCAATATGGGATATGTCTGATTTGACACAAGGTGTGACAAATTGGTGGACAACAGTTAACTGGGATTTTATTAAAAGTGGAAAATTCGCCAATTCACCATAAAGGCCATTATCAAACTGGGGTCTTAACTCCTACAGGACTAAACGTGTCATACTATGAGACGGATTTCACGGATTTGAAAAATACAAGTGCCTCTTTTCAAAAAAATCGTAATCGGACGACTGTAATACAAAAATATTTTAAAAGAAGGTAATCGCCTTTCGGTGATTGGCCAAGTGCGCTCAAAAAAGACCAATGAATGGCCACATAGGCCTCAAACGCGCTGTCAAGCAACGTTACCAAAAAGTGGTAACATTATTTATTTTTTTCGCGTTTGAAAATCACTGCGATAGATATTTTTTGAAACTACCAGCTCAAAACTTCCCTAATTAAAACCCCACATAAAGTACCCAATATTTAACTCGAACACAATATTTTCTAACAAACCTCTCTGAGATGTTAATCCTTCCTTGAATTCCGAAATATATAATCTCTGGAACAATAGGCGTATCTATCAAACGTAAGCAAATTGCACTTTTCTAGGCTGTTAGACAAGTAGAGGGCAAGAAAAAAGAAATTGGGACATGGAGCGAACCACCCATTACACCAATCAAAAACCGTCACCGAAGTTCGGTGCCACCAACTTTACGTGTTTTTTGGAACGGTGCCAACGATGGCGTGGTGCCAATGCGAAGCGACCTGGCTTGGAGCCGCGACTTCCCGGAAAGTGGCGCGCCGGGCCCCAGCTAAACACAGTTTTTTGCCTAGCCTATTTTGCGTTAATCTCAATATCACTGACTTCGAAATGCCCAAAGCAATGTCTAATGTTGGGGCAACAACATATTGTTAAGTCCGAAAATATTTATCAATAAAGGGATGAATATTATATAAAAATTTATGTTTATTCCTAGGTACGTTGCTTAGGATACGTCAGATCAAACGGTGACCAATTCAAAAAAACATAAGTTGTTGTCGATTATGTAAATACTAACGCAATATAGAGTCATGATGACTAAAGTCCAATTTTTTTTGTTCAAAAATCAGATTTGAAAATTAATTAATGGAACTTTTATTTGTTTTCCAATAAAATATTTTTGAAAGTTTTGAACAATTTGAATTGGAGTTCAAGATAAAAAAAACTGGTCTAGTTTCAACCAAATTTGGCAATATAAAAGTTTTGAAAATTTTAAAGTTAGGAAACTCTTTCAAGGTTGAAAATATTTGAAAAAATGGTACAAGCAATTCCATGCTGTTCATTGAGAATCTGGATGACTCGTAAAAAAGTTTTCACCCAGGCTATTTTAAATCCATTGGTAGTTAGTGGCATGGAATTGAGTTACAGACCGCCTACGGGTCTAGAACAGTTGCTGAAAAAATGAGCCAAACCAAGACAATGTGATGGTGTTATTCGGAATGATTGAAAAATGTGCGGTTACCTCAAAAACACAATAATAGTCAAGTAATAACCGGAACCAACAAGTTTAATTCGAATTCGAATGCGCTAAGTTCGAAGTGCCAGAAACAAAAGCAGAAAAAATAGTATTCAAGTCCAATGAATAGACTTTCAAGAACCTTGTAGAACCAGCCTCAAAACACCAACGATAAACATCAAATTTGCAATTCATATGAGCGCGTCTGGTGACCTTTAAATTTGGTTCTTGATGATATTTATATAAAGATTGGGGCTTGTGCAACGCAATCGGTTAAAATCAGTGTTAAAACAAAAACGGGGTTCGCGGAAGCCTAATTGAGCGAAGCCACTTCGAAATCAAATATCCGCACGATCTGAGATTGAGCGTAAACGACGCAATTTAATTTATGTTTCTGACCTTCTGATTTCACCTCCGATTTACTTCCGGATCGTTTTGTTTTATTTGGAGAAAAAAGTGGAGTCTCTGGGATTCAATTTACGCGCTTTATAAATGCATTTAACAACGTAACACAAAATGCTTTCCTAGGCTTTCCTCAATCAATAATATAATACAGTCCTTAATCCTTCATGGGGTTAATTTGTGACAAATGTGTACCCCGTTTTGCTGATGAAAGCGATGTCTTGCTTGGCTTCTATGCTAAACATGTAAAAACGGTTTATGTGAAAACTGAATAACATCTATTATGAATAAAGGTGTATTCGACTAATTACACTTCTTTCGATGACAAAATTAAAAATTTCTTGTCATTTTTTGTTGAATTTGTTAAGGTGTAATGCGCAAAAAGTTGAATAACCCATGTATTCAGATTAGTTGTTGTTTTTGAGAAATTAAAAAATTCAAAAATTCAAAAAATTCAAAATGTTACCATATGGGGACGCTCAAACTGCAAGGCTTTGAGCAATTTTCCTATGATTTGTAAGGCTATTATGACATCACCGTTACATTCTGAGCGTCCACATACGGTAATTTCCAAAAGATGAACTTTTTAGTCTCGTATTGATGTCCAATTTTGAGGATTTTGTTTAATAAACGAAAGTTTCAGTCAATTGTTAGGTTACCCTTTCTTTCAAGAAAATTCCGCTAACAGAAGATAGTCCCGAAATGGCCTGGTATAAATGCTTATCTTCAAAACCAAATATATTCTTATCAAATTCTTTGCGGGCTGTGCCAAAGTTAATCTACAGGAATTTACCGCTGATTAATTTTTTCCTTCACGTTATCGATTATGTAAGAAAGTGTAGTGTTTATCTCTAATCCGTGTTCCTCAAAGTGTATGTTTTGAAAACAGGTTCTTATCTATCTAATAATTAGCAGAATTGAACTCGTTAGATTTTCCGAAACAGACTTTCGTAAATTTTTTTTTAACAATTACACCACCTAACCAGTTATATGTTTTGCTCCCAAAGTGTTAAGATAACCAAATTTTCGGTAAGATAAGTTGGTAGGGCGTTTGATAAGATAAGTGGAACACCCCAACAAGTGTTAACATAACCCAACGGTTGTTAAGATAACTAGTTGGGGATTCGGACTAATTTCAAATACGAATCAAACAAAAAATGAAAACATTTGATTTAACATTTTATTTTAAAGTTAAAAAAAATGTTATTTTCGTGGAACAATGCCTTGAAGATACGTTTCGACAATATTATGATTCAATTACGACGAAAACCGCGGCGACACGTTCAAGAGATATAGCGTGAATTTATTTTCAGAAAATAGGTCTGAGCGTGATTTTGGGTATCACAAAAACTGTATTTTTCAGTCTACTGTACGAAAAAAATAACCTCCTGACGGGTTATCTTGCCATTATAAACGCTAAAAAGCGATAAGATAACTCAACTTTTGTAAGATAACTACTGGTAAGATAACCCGTCAGATGATGTAATTAACTTTTTCTGTAACTTTTGAGAGGGCCTTCCTAATGAGAGTAAGGACTTTTTGAAAAACAAACAATTGAACAAAAACCGATTGGATTTGTCTAACTCAAACGATATTTTTTTCTTGGTATTTGAAAAAAAACTTGAAAAGGTGCCATATGGCACAGTTGATCTGATGTAAAATGCCGTCTGAAAAATTGTCTGAACTATTGTCTAAATCCCTGAAATGTGTCTGATCAGAGTTGATCTCTAATTTGTCTACTTAGGGTGTATATTTTGAAAACAACTTAGTATGGCATAATTAGTTATTACCTAATCACTTTTTTTGGAAACGGCATCTGGAAGGAATATTTTTAAGGGCGGCGATGAGCGTTAAAGTGGTACTACACTAAATATTTGGTTTTGGGCCAAAGTACAAACATGTATTTTCATGTAAGTTTAAAACAGGTACACCTGCGTGTATATTATGTCTTCTCGTTGCCGAAANAAATAAATTGAAAAAACAACATTCATTGCAGTCGGCCCACAATCTTCTAGGGCACTTAAACGAAAAAAAGTGTAATTTTCTTCAGCGAACTACACTAATAAATAAATTCCGTAACGTTTCTTGTTAGACCTGAGATTTTCGAGTTATGCGGTTAATAGTTTTGTAAGTAGCTTACAGAATGCCACCAAATGACCTTGGCCGGTAAATTAGCCCTACAAGTACATGATGTAGTCAACACTTAGTACATGAGCTCACTCAAGATTACAAAAACCATGTTACGTAACGTGAAAAGGATTCATAACCTTTTTTAAAAATAATTAGTTACTGGCCGCCGAACACTGACCATAACCTTATTTGTTTGAATTATTTCAAAATACAAGTTATGGCCAATTTTCAAATGCTAGTTAGCTACAGTCCCGTCGACTTACAAACCCCTTTGTAGTAAATTGTACAACTAGATTCTGACATACAGTCCTACCCCTCTTAAGTGCTTATGACATAATTTGGACATATTTTTTGGAAAATTAGACGTTGACACTTTTATTATATTATGCTCAACCAAATATACAGTTTAACAGCCAAAAACGTTACAGTTGTAATTACTCAAAAAAGTTACGCTTGTCATTACTCAAAAAAGTTACGGTTGTAATTACTTAAAAACGTCACGTTTTTTAATGAAAATAAGCCAAAAGCCTTTTGTTTCCTTATTTTTAAAGATTTGTAACAAATAATGTTTTTGAAGACTTTGAAAATTTTTGTCTTGTCTTTTCCATGAAAAAATTTATGTATGTTAGTATACCCGCGTATCTTTTGTGAATAACTAAAAAAATCCACCCACATTTATTGTCCAGTAAGTGTAATTGAAAAAAAACCACCAAATTCTTTAAAAAATCTTTCTCTTTGGCCGTTCACCAGCTTCAACTATCATTTTTTTGGTTTCTCTATTTAAATCTCTATCATTTCCGGTTTTTTCTCAAAGGCACGCCGGTTTTTAAAGTGGGCTAAAACTTACTTTTGGATCAGCAATTATCGGTCTTGATTATCCGGAATTCAATGAGAATCGAAAATGTCCCTTTCCGGCTGTATCTCGTAGCTACTGAAATTCGCTTGAGATCTATCAATGGAGGTTCAATTCAAGCTATGTTTAGTTTTATAGCCGGCTAGCAAGGAGGTAGCCGCGCCGTTTTTGCTCCACCAAAAACTTTTTTTTTTGGAGCGAGCGCCTCCTCGACAGGCCCACACCAAGATTCAGTCAAGCGAGTGGATTGAACGTTTTTTTTTCTCTTATTTTCTTGCTGATGTAACACTTGGCGCCTCGGCATCTAGTAGTTACAGCACCGCTAATCATTCCTTATTCGGTTATCCAAACAAACCGCGACCGTCAAAAATCATATAATTCATTCAATCAAAGGTCTGATATTTGCACATTTCACAATTATCAGGCCAGATTTTGTCACCAGTTTTTTTTTACAAAAGAGAGACACCAAAATAAGTGCTCAACCAGTAATTATTCATGTTAGTTCAACATCACAAAATAAGTCTATCATGAAGTAAAGCACGCCCGTA
>SCLG01000119.1:152058-177662 GCA_004367875.1 Oikopleura albicans
CTACTCTTGGAATCCCCTGAATCTCTCAAGAAATCCATGTAACGTTTTCTTCCGAAAATTCTGGGTTGAGATTTCTCACATTAAACAATTTTAGAAAAAAAAATTCCAAGTAACTAAAATAATATAAATACATGTACTAAGAATTAAAATGAAAAGAGCCCTCGGCCGTAAAGGTATCAGAGCACCACAGACTGTTCTTCCCATGTGAGAAGGAAAAAAACCAATCATAGTTCTTGAAAACTGACATTTAAAACATATTACTAATTTCTTTAACCCGCGAGACTCGGGACGAAACCGTTATCAAATTAGTAAAATTTACTAGTAAAGAATTTTATACATATTGGCACACAATTTCTGAGGTACAAATAAAGCTTATATGTTTTACTCAAAATAAGGAACTATATGAAATTTAAATACCTTGGGGTAGCCCAGCATCTTTCGGCTTGTAAAATTAATTGAATGTTATCATTTTCCTCTATTTCGATTCCGATGTAAATGAAATCTGTTATTTTTATAGTTGGAGATGTTAACCGTTTTGCAAATTTTTTATTCTGGAAAAGATCCATCGATAAATGTATTGGTCGTGTTTGAGGCGTTAAATTAATTGTAACTTCTTTTTGACAGAAATTCAGGGTAATAAATTCCGTTTATACAGTATAATATAGTCTATATGTATGATAAATGTATGATAGATGTATGATAAAATTAACCCAAAATTTAATTTAAAAAAAAAACAGAATTCGACCGAAATTCGTTATTTTTTATGCTTAAAAATATTTCACTTTTATGCAATTTTTTGTTGTCAAGCAAAAATTTCCAAATTTAACTACCCTACTACTATCGTCTACAATCTGTATAACAATTTCCCACAAAAAATGAATCGGAATTTTTCATTGTTTTTTGTCAGAAATTAGCTAACGCTTTGATTTTTTTTTCAAATTCGTTGCCCATAGTATGGTAAAACAAAAATATGTTTTTTCAGGAAAACGTGAGGGCTTTCATTAAGTGCCGGGGTACTGTCTTGAGTGTCGGTGATGCCTTGAGTGCCGTCATTTTTGTAAATTCAAAAGAGGCTCTCAAAACGTCACGGACTGTATTCATAAAATCGTCATTTATACCCTAAACGAGTATCATCATAAGCGGTGGCAAAACCATTGGATAATGAAATGGTGACGTCCGATTCAATTGCACAAGTAAATTTGATTTTAACTGAACTTCCCCGAGTTATGATTTTATTTTGGTCGGTTTCGATTAGCAAATAATTTGAATAAAGTAGATGACTTCCATTGTTTAATACCGACGTTTCACATGCATTATAGTCGGACATAAGAAAGTAGTAATTGCGGTGATCTTCGGACATATACATTTTACAAAGATTTCGATTCGCTAGAGGTCTTATTTTTGAATTTTTGCTTTATTTCTAACCAGGTAACATGCCTGTAATCACAATCAAAAGTCACCTTAGAGCCTAAGAAAGTTTTCAATTTTGTCACTTTTTTCATCTTTTTTTCGAGACTCGGCGGTTTAACTGTTGAATACATAGATGAGGTTAACTATTCAGGTCAAGGTTTTTACTTCAGTATCTGATACCCATATCACCTAACCTTTTCTGTCGAATTTTCAAAAAGAGACCATGCGAGTTTAATGAGGTATTGAAACATACAGTCATATATTTGGCGTAAATTCAGACCTTTATCTAAAAAGGCTTTTAAGGGGTCAAGGCGAAAATTTTCAAATGCACATCGCGAAACCGAAAGACCAATCCGGTAGGCATCGCAAATGACTATTGAGCTGCTCTTTAATGTTTCTCTTCCGTTACAGGCCCAGCAAAATTTTGTTACAAAAAGTAAAAATGCTAAAACGTAACGCATTGTTTCATTGATGGCCCTGAGAATGTGCTCAAATAAGTCTGCTAAATTCTAATGAATCATTCAAAACCATTATTTACTGGAAATACTTTCATGTTTTGTTTGGTCGTTAAATCAGCGAAGTAAATTTTCACATGCCAAAAGTGACTCTGCATGTATGAGTGACATCGATTTGTTTTGAAGAATGAATAAGTGTTAAAGAACGAGGTATTTCTCAAACGGAATAAAAATTAAGAAAAAATACAATCGTAAGTTTAACCTTTAAATCTGAAAAATACCAAAAAAACAAGTGTCGACTAGCAAATGGCCCAAGCGTTTTGATACTATTTTTTGGGATTTTTTTTTGACGCGAATTTTTTGGTAACAAATTGGCACAGCCAGCTTATCAAACTAACTCGACTTGTTTAATCAAAAGTTGATTTGGACTTCCTAGAAAACTATTTGAAACTGGCTACCTACGCAAATGATCGTTTTATTCTGCGACAGCTGGAGAGTAGGTGGTACGTCCAAATGCGCCAAAATTAGGGGCAAATGAAACCTGAAGATTTGAACTATTGTATAAAATGGGTAGAATGCTTTTAGAGAAAATTTTCTGACCGTGCACAGATTCCATTGAAACGTCTTTGACTACATAATGTAGCTCAATTTGAGCATTACATTAAATGATCTAAAATTTTGTAAAGCATCCAACTCGGAAGTGCCTTTCTTTTCTTTTTAGCTGGCTTAGAAAAACAGCATTATTAGCCGAAACACCAGCCGGGTTAAATTTCAAACATAAAAGACATTCAGCCGGCTTACTTGTTTATTATAGTTTAATTATTATCAATAATAGGGAAATTTGGACATGAATCAGAAATTATTTATAAATTAAATATAATTTAAATTATTGAACGAGGAGAGTTTCTTTATGTCTTTTTACGGGGAACTCGTCTACTGGGACCGCGGCGCATCATGCCATTGGTCGTCGTCCTCCTTGCCGGATTCATCTGGAAAAAAATTATGAAAAAAATAATAATTTATACTCAAATATTGTATCACAAATTCTCATGAGAATCTGATGAGATCTCATAAATTATCAAAAAACATCAAACATTATCAACAAAAACAACTATCAACTCGTTAACAACTTTTGTCTCAATGAGTTTGTCTCCATGAGTTTACCAAATTTGAATTTTTTTCGAATTTTTACCAGTTTACCGAATACGAAAAACAAAAAAAAATCTTACCGAACAACGATATCGGACTCCTTTTGCATTTCGGTTTGCTTTCATACATGCTTCTACAAGAGCGGCTTGTTGGGCCAATTGGCGTCTATGTTCCATATTGTCTACGAATATATTATTACCGGTTAAAAATGCGCGTAAACGCCATACCAATTAAATTTCCGTTTTTCTTTCTTTGGGAATCTCCCCCAGCAATTCTTACCCGAAGTCCGTTTATTCGTCGACCTTGATTATTATTTATATAATTTCGCGATGTACGTAGTGGTGGTGGATTTTTCTAAAAATGGAATTTTTAATTCTACGGAAGACTGTTAGAGTTAAGGGGGTACACACTCTAAAACAGATTTTTTGGAATCTTGTTATATATCGAAATGAAAAAAAACGTCCAAATTTCGGAGATTTAATGGGCCGATTGACCTTTTAGACCAATTTTCCGGAAGTACCAACCGTAACATGTTATTTGCTGCGTTGTTATTTGGCAATTTTTTTGTGTCTTGCAGGTTTTTTCATGCAAAAGTTTTAAGATAACGGCGTAGAGGGTTATTTAACTAATACCAAAGCCCAATAATAGTGGCCAACTTTCTAAAAAGTCTGAAAACACAAGTAGAAACTATTTAAATAGTTAAAAAAAATACAAAAAGAAACAAAAAAATGACAAAAGAACCTAAAAAGTGACAACAAAAAATATCAAAAAGGAGTACGTAGGACATACGGCTAATTTCTCGGCGATCTCTTCTAAGTTGGCAATTTGATTTTTAACATGTTGTGCTTCTATCATAAATTGCCAAATCTGTAACTCGTCCAGGTTTCGTCGTGCCAATCGAGCTCTGTGACGCATTTTTGCATCTCTATCATGCCTTCTGGTGGCCAAGCAAGGAGATTCAAAATACCAAGTTTTTTAAATAATTTTATCTATTTTTCGGTAAGATTTATCTGATACCATTCGGTGAAAAAGTTCGAGTAACTAAAAGAATTAATGATTCAGCTATTTCAATATGTGATCCGTTTTCCCCCGAGAATAAAAAATAAACTTAGGGGCCTTAACTTAAAGAACTTCAAAATGGCATAAAAATACTCCTATTTGAGACCTTAAATGGATTATTCACGTGATCACATGGACTTGAGAAGAAACTGGATAAGCTAAGTACAATCCACTTTTTAAGGCTACTTCGCATGTCCAAATTATCTTTCAAAACTTTTTTTTATTATCGGTCATTTTTTCTTCCCTTAATCTATGCCTTTTATCTATTTTCGTAGTAAAAAACATTTGTTTGAATCTCGTGCCTCTAGACATTGAAACATCGAACACAATTAAAATAATAAATAGCATAGAACTGTCGAATTATGATAATTTTCTCTGTCCCTCGTCGCGTAGAAAAAAGTTGATTAAATTTTTTTATACTGGCTTGTTCTTTCCAAAATTATTTCTAAACAAAAAATGGTCATTTTATTGTATTGTAAAGACTATGATCGGTGTAGGATGGTCTAACGCTTTTCAAAAGATAATTGTTTTATGGAAGAACACTGGCATTCTGAATCCCACCAGCAACTGATTATTACAGAGTCTAATCCTATGAGATTGCTTTATATTTTGTAGTAGTCTTTTGAAGCGCTTAAGTAGGCCAAGTAGATATTTATTTTATTTTACATCATTTTATTAAGTTGTCCTTTATCAACAAGAAGTACACCAGTTGCGCCCTAATCTTTAAAATCAAATTCATAAAAATTAAATATAACCGCGTTTTTAAGATAAGGGCGCAGTGCGTAGGCAACTAAAACCAGTAACGGCGCTACTGGTATATATGGGATATATATGGGGAGGCGTTATGAAGTGTCCACTTTTCGCTTATTGTATTTTTTGTGACGAATAAGGTTGTTATAGGTTGTTCCTGATATAGATTGACTTTTGTGAAAAAGCTGCAACGAACCGTATTCAAGAATCTTTTTATTTTTGTGTCTCGTTTGTTTTTTGTTTCGATTTTTTTGTATTTATCTTTTTTGTCAACCCCGAACGGCCTTGCATCGAGCCATATTCAAGAAAGTTTAGTTTTTTTTTTCGTTTCAAAGTTCACCTTGAACTAGAGCAGATTGCATTAATTTTTATGATAAAATATTTTGAGGCACTTAAAAAAAATGCAAAAAATATTTTCAAGGACTGCACAGAGTGTCTCTGTCGCCTTATTTTTCATTTTTTATTTCTTGTAGGGCATGATTTTTTTCATAAACCCCTTCAACTTTGATTATGAATTTTTTGTTACCACTTGGTAAGAAGCGATGCGTGTTAAAAACCAGCAGAGGTTTTTTTTTAACCTTCCATTACTTGGCATTGTCAATTCTGACACTTTTACCTTACAAAGAGATGAAGCTGACTGTCAGCTGCTGAAATGTTACATTAATTCACTAAAATATATTTAAATTTCTAAAATAATTAATCAAACATAATTTCGATTTGGATGCTCTTCCATAATTTTACTTAGCAGACCCTTTCTTGACGTCGAATTTTTTTACAAAATGAAACCTACCCTTTCTTGGCGCTCCTCCTGTACATTGTACAATTAAAGGAAGATATTTTTTTAATTTTTTTTAATTTCTCAAAGTTCCGTAAATATAATATTGTTTATTCATTCGACCCAAATAATTTTTTGTTGCTTTCACTATCATTTCATTTAGTGAAACCAAAACATTCCAAATTATTGTATTTCACTTCAACTCACAAGATGTATTTCACATCAACTCGAACATATAACATATAACAATTTGCTGAAGCAAAACAAAAATATCTTTGACTCTTTAGGCAAAGTAAAAATAACACAATTTTAAACTTATTCTTGAATAGTCCTCAATTGAGCTCAATTCGCTGCGTCAGTTTTTAAAACATCATTTTCTCCAAGAGAAAAAATGGTTAAAAAAAACGAAAAAGAGAACAAACGGGACACAAAAATAAATAAGATTCTTGAATACGGTTCGTTGCAGCTTTTTCACAAAAGTCAATCTATATAAATGTCGCAAATTCGTATTCTAGAATTTTTTTAAAAATGAATCCGTTTTTGCGTAAATTGCGAACAACCTATAACGACCCGCGTTTATTATTTGGTAAAAATCTAGAACCCATGCTAGAAAAAAATGAATTAAAACTGTTTGTGGCACGTTCACAGTTATCCTAGTTTCAGTTTATAGTGACTTAAAAACATCTCAGTTGGTTACAGTATATTTTTTATGGTTTATTATATTGTTTTATTAAATTAATTGCTTTTTATTAGTCATGAATGGATTTAACTTTAGTTATGTGTGTGATCTCGCGTTTTTACGATTGTGTGAAAAAANTCAAAAAATTGTAAAAACTTTTAAAAAGCCTTTAAAAACTTCCAAAAAATTCTCAAAAAATTCTCGAAAAATTCTCAAAAAATTCTCAAAAAATTCTCAAAAAATTTTCAAAAAATTCTCAAAAAATTCTCAAAAAAATAAAATAAAAAGTAAATTTATGCGGTAATTTTTTCTTTCAACTAATCAGTACTTCTCTGTTAAAATTTAAAAAAAATGATTTATTACCCACTGTTTAGAAATCATTCGTGTAAACCTTGCATCATATTGTCCAAATAAACTCGTTTGCCAGGCGAGACGTAAACATATGCCAGAAAAAATGATTATGAAGGTATTTACAATTATTTTGAAATGAAATATTTATAGAGTAAAAATAAAACCAACCTACTTTTTTTTGACTTACATTCGTTTATTGAACGATTTACAAATATCGTGCAAATCTCTCATGAAAAAGTTTTTGCGGCTTTCTGATTATCAATTTGCTTCGTTTCTTTTTTCGTTATTTTTTATTTCTATATTTCTTAATGACAAGAAAAAAACTTCAGCAGGTCATTTTTCAGGATTGCTGATTGATTTTCAAATATAACAAAGTAATTGAAAGCATGCCAACTCATGTTTATGAATATGGATTGTTTTTGGTACAACTCAGGCAGGTATTAGCATGCCGGGCTAAATGCTTTTCAGGTACGCACTTAATAATTTCTGAGTCGAACCATTCGACAGTTTAAATGGACAATGCGGCTATAAAAACTGGGTGACACATAAAAAGTATTAAAAAATGATACACCCTGTATATTTGGTTGGCTACAATAAGTAGTTTATGACCAGTTGATTGATACATATCTTGCTATATATCTTATCAAGTGTGTTAAGACGGGGCACGAGACATGTCGCACAGACGGTATGGGGCTGTGGGTACCGTCTTAAAATAAATTACGCAGAAATTTGGGCCAAACTATAGAAGTAAAAAAGTTAGTAAAAAGTATGAGAAAAGTCCGGGAAATGTCTGTAGCGGGCTCTTGAATGGTCTGAAGGTTGATTTTTCCCGACTTTAAAAAATTCTAAAAGTTGCAACAGAAATTTCCACAATTTGGTCTGACTTTTTGACCTTTACAATTTAGCAAAAACAGTTTTTAATTGATGAGCCGATAATATTATTATTAACATTGTGTGGCCTTCAATACGTTTAGACGGTCCGTCATTGTTGGAAACGTGGGCCAACGCGCCAATTTTTTCTCAACGCCAAACGCTCTAACGCGTTACATTGTGCGTTGCGACGCGTCGGCCAACGCATGTCAACGCTCAACGTTTCCAACACTGCTGTCCGCCTATTGCCATAGATAGCACTCAAGCACAAGAAAAACATATGACGGAACCTAAAAACGGACCTGGTTTTTACTCTCAAAAATAAAATAATTAAAAACGCCATGTTTCACATATGAAGGAAAAAACCGTACAGTTTCACCAACATTCTACGGAAAGAATGTATGAACCGGCGGATTTGTTTTTATCATTTCATAGAAAAATGGCTGATGGAACTAATTCCTATGCGGCATTGATGATTTTCAAACAATTTCAATTTTCAACCGCTTGGTTAACCACTTGCACCACTTAGCACCAAATTTTCCTTAAGGGGTTAAGTAGCTCAGAATATGGAAATTATTTGGTGGCAAAAGATATTTTGAGGGCCTTTGAGGCCGCTTAGACGAGCAAAAAAACATGATTTTCTTTGACTTTTTCGTGGTTAATTTCTAACCGGTTTATGATAGACACTTCTAAGGTTCACCATAAGATGCGCCGTAGTCGTTTACCATATATATCAAAAAATCAGACAATTTGAGGTACTTCTAAATTCGAGGAAAAGTTCGCGTGAGCGACCCTAGGCATAGGCTATGCCTCGGGCAGACAGACACCATATCGTTAAAAGTGTGAGCACCAATCTAAGTGAGTAAAACGTGTCAGAAATCCGCAATTTATTTTTTTTCTGAGTTCATTCTTTTATTGAATGGTTTTTTTGTCACAAATATTAATCGGAATATACGGTACGATAACAGCCGTAATTTTGACATAACTAATGAGAGATTCGGAAATTAATAAAAGTAAAAGTAGCTCAAAATTTCTAATAAATTATGTTAATTTCGTGTGTTTACCGAAAATATGAACAAAGACGAACAGCGTTTTTTAAGCCCGAATGTTTCCAATTTTGAGCAGGGTTGAGCTCCTATTGGGCTCTCTTGATAAGAAATAAAAATACCATTAATTCTGCAGTAAAATATTCTCTCTTTGTTTTCTCACCATATTTTATGAAAAATACAATTAAACCTCAGTGATAAAAGTTATTTACTAAATCAATTGTGATTCTCCCGGTAGCCTGAAACCAACGATTTAATTAATTAAACGAATAATCAGGCTTGTTGACGGAGCTAATTGTAAACTAATCGTTCATTTCCTTTAACTCCTAGGCGAAATAAAAATATTACGGGTCATAATTTATGTGAGCAGTTTTAGTTTTATCTTGTATCCCGTTCCCTTGGAGTTTCTGTTATCTTACCAAACCCTCTCAACCAGTTTTGGAATTAATCGCCAGTTTGGTGTGCCACCCAGTACATGTGTTCAAGGGTTAAAATTGGAGAGGATCTTGCTCGTTGGGCAATCCAGCCAAATAAAAGTTTGCATTAACTGAAGCTTCTATAAATGTGTCATTAGTGTGTTTTTACTAGTGTGTTTTTTTTCGCTCCAATCATACTTATCACAAGAATATTTCGCCTGTGCTGTAGAATTGATAGCGTTTATAATTTATTTCTCAAACCAGCGTAATAGACCGAGAAAAAAGTAGTATTTGAGATAATTAAAATGAGCGAGATATTGACAAATGACAGTAATGTAAACATAATCGTCGAGCAGTTTGAAGAGATGTCCCTCCCTCCTCCACCACCAGCCCAGGCTGCCCAAACTGAATTTCGATTTTTTTTTGCTGTTTTTGACCACAGGCGATAAACTGGTGTTAAACTCTGTCAGATTTAACTTAACTCCGGGATGCCGACTCTGGAAATATTACTGAAGAGCGGCGCTTTTCCCAGAAGTTGTCGGTAATAATAGATCTAGTAGGTTAAGACAAGTATCGCTTTTAAATACACCACATGCGCAGTTCTCTTGCCGAAATAATTTTCGTTATTTTTTTTTTGGAATATTTCATCAATTTTTGCTTACGCAGTTAACTGGCACCCAATTATCATGCATAAATGTAATATTTTGTCATTTTACGCCTACGCCTTGTGCAGTTATTTGGTCATTTTTTCAAAAATATAAGATTGCACATGGCATAGTTGTTGGCATAGTTGTTGTGAAAGTTTAGCATTAGAAATCTGAATTTGTAATTATATTTTGTACAATGGGCCGGAATCGAAATTTAGAGTTGTTTTGACATAAAATAAAAATGTTTTTTTTTTGGAAGTGAATTTAAAAATTCAGTTTGGACACCTCACTGTAGCCCTAAACGACCCAGAAAAAGCTGCGATAACAACCGACAAAGAGATAAAAATCCAGAAAGAGACTTTAAATTGCAACATATGCCTCGAAATTTTTACACATCCTGTTATGCTTCCATGCCAGCATTCATACTGTTTCCAATGTGTTGCAAAATCATGCAGGTACCAAAATGAAACAAATAAATGTAATAAAGCACATAAAAGTAGCATCTTATACCTAAGTTATTTGGGGTAACTTATAAGTTATAAGGATCCTTTCCATACTTTTCATTACACCCATAGTACCGGTAGTCTGTCCGCGATGGACGACAATTTGGAGGATCCAAATTTTACAAGCTTGCCGTGGTAGCTTATTGGTAGCTTATGGGGAATATGGGTTTTCAAGGAATTTAAGGGCGAAATACAGCGTCCCGAAATTCTTCATTAATTCTTCTTAAAATATGTTAAAATATTATATTTAGCGAGAAGTATGTCCACCAGGTTGACTGCCCAGAATGTCGTCAGTCAGAGTGCGGTTTTAATTTTTTTTATCATAAAAATAGACTTGAGGCCTATAAGAGTTCTAGCAATTAGGTCAGTTTAAAATTTAGCCCATAGGGGCCGTGCTTTTCGCGAATAAAAAAAGGTTTAATGGATAGAAGGATTGTATCTCATGTATCACTCAAATTTTTTAATTCAAACTTCTTTTAAAACCAAAACACGCCATTTTTCCAAAGGGGACAATGAAGTACCTACCAGTCAATCGAATGTTGTGCAATTTATTCGAAGCAAATGGATTGAAAGCTCGCATCCTAAAATCGAAAGAACTCGACGCCATTTTAAAATCGGTAAATGCTAGGAGTTATTCCAATTGAACTTACGTAAATAATTTGTATTTGTAAGGACTACAAATATTTAAAGGTAACAATGGGTTAGGATTAATCAATTAAGGAATTATAATTTTAACAGTATTTTTTAACTCTTCTAACATCAAATGTTTTAACGCCAACGTTTTAACACCAAAATTTTGTTCTCAGACTTATTTTTTTTCACAAAACTTTTTTAATATGCATTTTTGTGTATGATCTATTTTTAACAAAATTTTTAACGCGGAATTATGCAAGTAAAAATATTTTTAACATAGTGTAAAACCATGTCATGCTGGACTCGGATTTTGTTCATGAAGCTCGGTCAATTTTCTTAGTTTATTTTAATGTCGCGCATCTTGTTTGTAAACAACACCATTAGAGTGCGTAATACAATATGCATAAATTATTTCAGGAAAATCAACGATGTCGCGCAAAACGTGTTACGGTAGAGGAATCGAGTTCAAGTGAAGAAGATTCTTCCAGTGATTCGTCCAGTAGTTCCTCCAGTGAAGACTCTGGAACTCAATCCAATATTGAACTCCAATCGACAAGAAGCGAATCGCCAGGCTTTCCAAAAGCATTTTCAGAAATCATCATGATAAATTACAAACTTTGGGATTATGTGTCATTTTGGCCGGCCAATAAATTTTTTAGTAATTTGAAAATAAAAAAACGTGAAAACCCCTAAAACGGCATAATAACCGTTAGCGGACGGACAAAATTTCTACTACAAATGAGAAAAAATTCATGATTCTTGTATACTAAGTACGCTGATATGTATTACCTCGTTATCTTTCCATTTTCCTTTCAGTCTCATTTCATTTTTTGGAGGATTTTCTAGTTTATCCGTCACTAACTAGGGCTCGACAAAGCCTGTATTTCTCATTAGCTTGGCTTGAGACTAACCTGCTAAAAAACGCATCAAAAATTTATTGTTAATAAATGTACACGAAGATGTTACAATTGATGAGAAATACCTAAACATTAATGATACATGTCCATATTTTTCGTGGATTTTATTATCTTTCAAAAAGCCTACGCTCTCTGTCGTTATCTTTCAATTTCCCGTTTTTTACTTCTTTTAATTTGGTTTTGCACGAGAATATTGTGCTTGTCAGTTTTGGCCATTTGAATTTAATTTTGGAAAGCCTACGAATAGGGTTCTAGCGAATCGGCATCTGGTCCAGAATTATCTGGATTATCTGGAAGCTCACAAAATGAATCTGAAAGCTCGGAGGAAGAGTCTTCATCGAACAGTGAAGTATCAGAAGAATATACAGTATCTGACTGATAAAACCAATAAGCCATTTTATTTTAAATCACATATATTTCTGTACTAGAGGCCCATCTTTGTTCATTTTCTGATCCGTTCTTGTTAAATTGAAATACTTTCTTTCTTGCCAGAGACATCTAAAACAATTTAACAAACGTTTTATATTTTTTAGTATTTAAAATGTCTTAAGTGTGTCCAAAAGGAAGGGGATTTTAAAAATTCACTTATTAAAGATTACTGATAAAATTAAAACTTTGGTACCGGGTAGGAAAATGTGCGATAAAGAAAAACAAATTGAGAAAATCTGCGTCCATGAACGCCTACACTTTCCTCTTTTGCGCGGCGCAAATTGCGCCGTAAGGAATAAACATTTTTCACACTCATCGAATAGAATTGTAATTTGTATATAACGTAAAATAGGCGAAAAATCCAAATTTAATTATTCAAGAGCTCATCATTTAAATACTAGCTTTAAAAATAGAAAAAATAATTTAAATAAACGAGAACCTTACGTTCTAGCTCAATTAATTCTCTATCAGATGGGAGAAAGTGGGACAGTGCTCATATTTATCATTTATTTAATGTATTTATCCAACAGAAATAAATTAGATTCACAGCTGTGTCAAAATGGCAAAATAGCGTTAAAATCCTATGAAGATTGCTCAAGGCCCGACAATCTGAGCTCCAACACAGGGTATTTCTTTATTTTATCAACAGAAATTTCCTTACCACAATTCACACGCTGACTGTATATAAAAAAAGAAATGTTTTTTTGTAGGAAATATATAGGGGGTATTCCTAAATGACCAACATATAAAAATAATACAGGGGGAGGGCTTGATAAGGGACGGTTTGCGAATTTCAAAAAGCGTCCCCTATTAAGCACCTGTCCCTTAAATTGGTACCCTCAGGTCTTTTGTCTGATAGTCGTATATTTCTTAGCCAATCAAATCACTTTAAGAATATTTGGACAGGAATCGCATGGTAGTTTTTTTGGATAAAAACGCAAATAACCGGTCCATATTATATGATTTATTATGGTATCGTCATTCTCGATTTACCTAAATTAGGTATTATACAGTCCTTGCTCTCAATACGGACGCACTCAATACGGTATTTGGCACTTTTTGCAATTTCACAGAAATAGCCTCCCGTATGTAGCACTTTTCGTCCCTTATTTGGACCATTTTTTTTATTTTGGCAAAAAAGCGTCCCTTAAAAAGCACAACCGTCCTTTAAACAGCACAAGCGTCCCTTATCACGCTGTCCCTTATCACGCCCTCCCCCTGTAGTCGTATCCTTCTGAAAATGGATGTGCATTTAACAATAGGTATTCTAATAGCTCTTAAAGCTCGTTTACAAAATCTCAACTTATTCGGACATAACCGGTTCCAGATAGAACGGTTATAACATTTTTCACGGATAACGCTCTAATTTCGTAAATACGAATCGTAAAAAGAAATTATAAACACTGACGTATTCAGAAGGTTAAGGCGCTTCTGATGTGACCAACAACAAAAAGTTTTGAGTAATTTTAACCAACCAAAATTCAGAAAAACCGGTAAAATAAGAGTTTTACCTTGGTTAACCATGAAGATGGTTCAGTACAACTTCAAAAATTTACCAACATCACCGCCATTATAAAGGGAAATTTATGGTAGTTTTCGGAAAAGATACCAAATCTGTAATGGCGCTAAAGAGCGAAATACTGAAAATCGCGATCCAGTTTTTGGGCGTTTACGGGTTTTATATTTATGACTAATTTCTTTACGGATATGGACTAAATGACTTTTTGCATCCGAATAAATACCATATTGACGTACTTTGGTGACATTAAAAATTAACCGGAATCTAGCAGGCGGTTTGGTACCCCTTGCTTGTGTCGGCCTTGCTTGTTTTATTACATCAAATTGGCCGCCTAACCAAGCTCTACACACCGGTAGAAAAGATCGTTTGCGGATCAATTCGCTGATGTACTAGAGCCAAAAACCCTCTAATTCTAGTGTTTTTCGGTCATTTTATCCTAACCGGTTGGTTTTTCTACTGGTTCCTAAGTAGAAAAATCAGATGCGCCGTGGTCGATTACCTATAGAAATTGTCTTATAAGAATCATATTAAACACTTTATTTTGGTAGAAAAAATTTAGGAATACCCCCTAGAAATACACCACATACCCCGTTATGTAAACAAAATTCCGTTATGTTAACACTTTTTGGGATTTGATAAACTTCGATTTTCAATTATTTAATGAATCGTCCTACCTCATTATGTTAACAAAATTCCATTATGTTAACAGTTTTTGACGTTTGATGGTGTTAACATAACGGGTTATGTGGCGTTATTTATATCCTACAAGATAAAGGGGTATTTAATATAATAAATTGATTTAAGAGATACGGGTATAGATTTTCAATATTAATAGAATGCTCTGTATTTTCATAAATTTGTAACATTCAGCGGGAGGTACAGGTGAAGATGATCATACGTTTGATGTCAAAGGCGGCGGTTGCGGTATTTGTCGAAGGCGGTATTTGAAAGAGAACTAAAAAAAAATTAAGACTATACCTTAACCGAGATATTAAGATCCTCCCTGTATGAATTTCAGCTGCAAACGCCGCGGGGCGCTCATTAAATTTAAAGGCCCTTCTTAGGCGGCAAAGGAACCAAAATCATGTTATAACTCTCTTGTATCAAAAATATTAAACATAGATAAAAGTGGGGATCATCTATGGGACATAAAAATAACATTATATTTCACATAGAAATACTCCCATAAAAATAACCTATAAAATATGCGTTCGACTTGCGCAGGCGTAAGTTTGAGGTTGTGATCAAAATGATTTTTGACCTTAACCGATGCAGACCTTAAAACGAAAATTAGCAAACCTTTATCGTGATCAATTCTTTCTATTCAAAAACAATTAAGTAACAATTTAATATTTTTGTACAGTTTTACTTAGCGCGTCTTTTGCGGGTTAAAATTGTCCTAACGGGACATGTTTTTAACCCTTAGGGGAAATTTTCTTGGTGACAATAATGGGTTCAAAGACTGTATTATTCCTTAATGAAAAAATAATTTAATTCGAAAAAAATTTTCCCAGCAACAAATCATACGTTCGTTTTGTTTCAAAAGTTGTCAGAAAAAAAAAATTGAACAAAAATCAAAAAAAGTCATTTTTGAAAATCTAATAATTAGAGTCTAATTCGGGTAATGATTGTTCTCCGATTCATTTTCCCCAGGTTCTCCTTCATTCATGTTGTATGAATTATATTAGACGTTAATCAGTTTTTCCTTTATGTTCAATCAGACGTCGACGGACTGTACTTTAAATTATAAACTTTAAGAATCTTTAAAATGTATACTGTTGTCATTTTGACATTTTCAGTTCATTAGTTACTTTGGAAAATTAAGACCTTTATTGAATTTAGTCTATAAAATGTCTTTCCGATAGATTTGTGTCATATAATAGGACTCGCCAAAAAACCCTATCAATCCAAATTATAGTTAGGTTGATTAGAAAAAACAAATACATGCTATACAAGCGTGTCCGTCAAATCCATTTTCCACATCACTTTTGAACATTTTCAACAAAAAAAAAACATTTTAAAATCAATGCACCAAATGAAGCTTAAAACTTTGACCAAAATTTCGCGATAGTTTTTTTTNTTTTTTTTATTGAGCAATCGATCCAACCTGAATTGTACCTCGAATCGAAGGAGCTTTGTGGTTTTAGTATTTTATTTGGGAACATATTAAAAGCAAAAGTATTTTAATCATACTTTAAGTAATTTAATAAGTAATACAGGGAGTCGCCAAATAAAGGCGCCTCAAATAAGGGGCGCTATCCCCAATGAGGGATAAATATAGGCTATATCCACCTATTAAGTTAAATCTTAACCATTTCATCAAACGTCTATGTAAATTTCAAAAACCCAAATACACCCGAGTTGAGCCAATCGTAAAAAATGTCGATGTTGAATAATATTTCAGATTATGAAAATTTGGTATGTTTTGGTATAATTTATAAACGTACGTCTTACAAACGGCCACAGAAAATGTTTTTTGGACCATTTTGGACTCTATTTGGACCATGTCAGATCTTATTAAGATTCCAGTATTTATTCACACCACTGTCTTGGAGGAAAAAAAGTTTTCAGAGAAACAAATTTTCGAAGAAAACCGTATTTAACGAAAATGTGTTCGGAAGAAAATTTTTCTCGTGAAATTTAATCAAAAGTCTTATTCGCCGAAAAAAGTTTTTTGGTATCTTGCATGCAAGAGACCGCAAATTCATAAAATAAAAATTACAAGAAAAAATTCCCAGAAAAAACCTTTTCTTCGAAAAATGTTTTTTCGCATAACGTTTTTTTCGCAAAATGTTTTTTCGCATAACTTTTTTTTCGCAAAATCTTTTTTTTCAAAAGTTCGCGGTACGGTACTTGTTACTGTGCAAGTTCATGCATATAACCAGGATAAAAAATATATACAGCAACTGTGAGAGATATCGACGTGTTAATTTGGGTTCGATTGAAATCTCTCGATTTGTGATTTTCCGCTGATAAGGAGTATGATAGATCACAGTCGGAAAAGGAGAATGGAGGGTTTTATTGTTTCATTTGTAAGAAATTGTAAGAAATCCCCTTTTTTGAACCGAACAAATCAGTTTTTGATCTCGCCGAAACGGGCCACATGCCTTATCGAAGCCAATATGTCATCGAGCGCGACAATTGCATGTAACAAATTACTCATCAAACGAAAAGGTGCCTTCTATTACACAATTACAATCAATATTCTCCTTGCAAGAAATTCAATAAACATTTCAACTCTCACAAAGAAACTTATAAGTACGGTATCCAAAACATAAAAATCGATAGAACAGGGATATCATTTTATATCATTTTATATCATTTTATATCATTTTATATCATTTTATATCATTTTATATCATTTTATATAGCGGCACCTGATGTATCAGTAATGTTTAAAATGGGTTCTACTCCTGATAGGTCTGCTCCTGAATGTCTGAGTATGTGTCAAACTACAATTTCTCCTCGGCATATGTTTAATGACATGTAAGATTTCAAATTGGGTAATTTTAATACGTTTTGAATGCTTCTTACAAATATTAAAGCATGTCTTAATCGTTCGCAATGACTTTTCGTGTAAACTTGAAGTAGATTAAATTGATGGACATATGGGGTGTTTGCTCTGTATAATGAGCACTTCTGGCACGCACATTAGAGAATCCATTGTCCAAATAACTGTCTAACATTTAGTTTCATTTAGTGTGGATAATTTCAAAAAAAGTAAAGCCTTACCCAGAAACCTTAATGAACATGATAAGTTTGAACAAGTTTTTTTGTAATATCCATGTAAAAAAGTACATCACCAATAAAATTTATTGAATAAATCCCATGCTAAAAAAGTTTCGTTAAACAAATAAATCACCTAAGAAGAATTCTGTGTTAAAAATATCCGTGTTATAATATTCGTGTTAAAAATATATTTTTGGACGTTACAGAAACATTGCTAGGGGAAAATGACTTTAATGGAGAAGGCTTTGATTTTCCAGTATTACCGGTAATGTTTAGATAACGGAAGTATCGGTAGAATAAAACACTCTAACCAGTTATTTCACCAAATTTGGGTTTTTTACACTTTTTGGACCGAAACGTATCTGGTATTCCAATTATCTAACGAAACGTCCTACCCAATTATTTTAACATAACTCAAGTATCTTAACACTTTTTGAACAAAACATAACTGGTTAGGAGGAGTGCTTCACCATGACGAGCGCTCCAGGAGTTAAATAGTGTTTATAATTAAAACTTTTAATGGAGACTACGGTGGACTGCAAGCATACAATGGCGTATGTGTACTTTCTTACTTTCAAAAAAGACTTTTGGCATAAATTATAACTTAATGCCCGTAAGATGTATTTAAAACTCATTAGCATTACCCAATTTCAAATCGTATATGTCATTAAACATATGTCACCACAAAAATGTAAGCATACCAAACTCAGACGTCGGAAAATGATTAACAACGCCTACCTCTTATTGAATTTGGGATGAGTAACAAACACAAATTAAAATAGAAAAAAAAACTATACAGGAGCCAGTAGTACCTTTTATTTCAAAAGTCACTCAAAGAAGTTCAACGATAGACATGTTTTAGATACAGTCAAATATAATTCTTGGTCCAATCTTTCAGCCCGCCAGGGCCGCTTTTTCTCTTTAACTCCCAGGGGGACAAATGTGAAAATTTGCACAAAGCGCCCTAAATCGACCACAAATGCTTGTAAACCAAGGTTAATTAAAAATCGCTGAAACACGGGTCTAGTCCAATTGTATGAGGTAAAATAAAAAACGGAAGACGGAACTAATTTTCTGTAAAACTTCACATAGCTGCATGGGCGTTTTGTGCAAATTTGCACGTTTTTCCCCCTACGGATTATATGCCACTTAGGAGTCTCAAATTGAGACCTTTAAGAGTTAATTTATTTAAAAAAAAGCTAAAAAATGACATTTTGCTAAAATATGCGGCATTATCCAATATCTCATAGGACCCGGTCCCGGACAATTAAGAACTTTTTTCGATGAGCATACTGTATTTAATTATTGTGGCCTAATTCTAGAGTTCGCCTCGGACTTTTTATGAATTTAATTCTCACACTTTTTCTTATACAANATATATAAATACCAATTACTATAATAATAAATCCTATATAGGCTATATAACTGCGTTTTTCGACTACAAAACGGCCATGATAAGCTAAAGGATTGTGGTGTGTTATTGTTGAAAGATCATGATCAACAAAAGCAATGAAAAAACACAAACTTTCGTGGCAATTTATCGAATTTTATCATATTTTGGTGCATTCTATTCAATAAGCAAAAAAAACTCAATATTCAGTGTTAAAATCAATCAGAAAGGGAGAGCGAAAGGGATAGAGAGAAAGAAAGGGCACAAGCGCGATTAATGCGGCGCACCAATGAAACGAGGACGCCACAATCGTTCGAGGACGCCACCTTTCTGCTTTAAAAACTCAATCATCACTCCGCTCCGAGGCAAAAATCACTAAGATTAAAACATTTATTTTAACAAAGACAAAAAAAGAGTTTATTGTTATTTTTTATATATTTACATAGTTTTTTATTTTGTGAAATGATGGATGAGTTAAAAATGGAAGCCATGCCACAGGCGCAAATCGAGCAAAACGGCAGTTCCCCGTCGCCGGATAAAAAAACGCGAAAACGGCGGAAACGAGAGAGATCACCGGGCGGTACCGGAAAAGTCGTCAAGCAGGTCCGCCGGGTCAAGGCTAATGATAGAGAACGAAATCGAATGCATGGGCTCAATGATGCCCTTGACTCCCTGCGCTCCGTTTTGCCCACTTATCCGGATGAGTCGCGCTTGACGAAAATCGAAACGTTGCGTTTTGCCTATTCGTACATTTGGGCGTTGACGAATATGCTTCAAAAGGAGGGGGTTGATATTGATGTGCCCTCAATGGTGGGCAATTTGCCGGCGATGCCGGGCCTGACCGGGGACTATCCAACGACCAGCGGGGATCCCACGGGAATGGGCCAATACCAGTCCGCGGACGTTCTCGCCGCTCAAGCTGCTCATTTTCAGGCGCTTCAACAACAGCAGCAGCAAACAGGTGCGCCTCATATGGGCTTGGCCCAGCCAATCATGAACGGCAACCACTATCATGACCCACAGCACATGTATGAAATCGCGGCCAACGACTCGGGCTTCGCCGATTCGCCCGAGCAAGTGAGTTCCCGCGCCACGACGACCAGCCCCAACCACTCGCACCAGGGCGACCAGCTTCAAATGCGAAATAATCATCAAGATTCGGTCAAATTCTCCGCCGATCCCTACCCGCCCATGGAAGGCTTTATGGGATATCAGCAGCAGCAACCGCCGCCCCAATTTCAACAGTCCATGATGTCGGTAAATGGGCAAAATACGTATGGCATGGGCCAGGGCGATATGCAGCAGCAGCAGGCGCAATTTTCCTGTGAAAACGAAATTCAATCGCGACAACTCGCACAAGAAAGTTATAATACGATGCTTCAATAAGTTTATTTTTTGCACCATAAGCTATCATTAATAAGAGAATGTAGGAAAACAGGGTAAAACTTGAATTTGGACCAAACTTCGAATAGAAATAAATAAATTCATGAAGAAGGGGGAATTGGTCGAATTTTTTTCCACCCATTGTAAAACATGTGATTGATCGAAAACTTTCAACCAGTTCCCCTTTCTTCGTATACTTCTTTATTCAATTCGTACATAATTTGTACACAATTTGTATTCGAATCATTTATTTATTTTTAATGTCATTAATGCAATAAGAATTTGGCTATAGTATCACATTTTGTGATATTAATCACTCAAAAGTAACTTTTCAGGTAACAATGGGTCTTGGAGTCGTGTCTGAGAATTGTTTTTTGACACGACTCTAACACGCCACCTGTAATAGAAAAAATAATATAAAAAATAAGTAAATGATCGATCACATAATTATGATTTCAAATATTTCATTTTTGCTTTTGCGCCACTTGAAACTATTTACATATATAATTTTTTGTAAAAATTTAACAAATTTTTGGGGTATAAAACTTTGTGGACTAATACCCCGCATTCTCTTATCTCTTGCAACCAACCCATTCTGTATAAATCACATTTATGAAATTCCTGTGTATCTGTTAATCATTATGTAAAGGACTTTATATGAACTATTAAAATTGACAACAATCAAGAAAAGGCGAGTTAAGACTTATTTATCGAAGCAATTTTAGCAGCATACATTTTATTTAATTTGCCACAAGCATCAACTTAATAATGTCAGATCTTTGTATAATCTCTGATTTCGTGCATTTATCGATCGATTTCGAGTTTTTTTCCCGATCAGATCGGGCTTAATTTTGAATGACTTGTGCATGTTTTAATTTTTGTGTAAAAGCAGGAAAAAAAGACAGTCAGATAAAGGAACAGATTAGTTTTTTGTTGCACTTTGGGGAATTGCTCAGGGTGTCTCAGTAGTCTCCCATTTGCATTTATTTAACCAGTGGCCTACGATTGGACTATACGAGCAAGACTCTGTTTTTAATTTTAAGCTTAGTTTTACCAAATTTTACTCTGATTTCTGTTAGAATTTAAAAAATGTGAAAGTTAATTCTTACAGTGCACCATGGATTTTTTTTTCTCAAAACCGTTCTTTGAAAAACCTTTTCTTCAAATGACACGGGCGGTTTCCCCCGAAGCATTCAAACAATTTTTATACAATTAAAACCAGGTTACTTACAGACAGATATTTAAGGCTTAACCAAGACAAAAAAAAAATCGACTGGAATAAATTCCAGTCTTCGTCTTCACGCAAGTTTTTGAGATTGGTATCACTCGACTGGTGTGCGGTCTCGGGTGGAACTTTTTATCGACTGGTACAAAACTCGACTGGAAAATGGTACCAGCTCACATTTCGTACCAGTCGATAAAAAGTTCAATCCAAGAACGCACACGGTGTGCGGCACACCAGTCGAGTGATGCCCTTTGAGATACAGGCTCAAAGGTTAATTTATGTCAAAACAAGTAGCGGTAAGTAGAATAAATCTTTTCGTTTTACAAATACATTCCCCTATCTAAAACCGTTTAACGATCAAAAATAAAATATAAAAAACCCAAAGTGGCCTGAATGGGGCGTGAAAATATAATCAGTCCTAAAATGGGGCTGAAGTATTCTTAACAAAAAAAGTGTATAAAGATTTCCGATTTTTAGAAAATTCACACTTCCGGAATATTTTTGTTTTGTCGACTTTTTGGAATCGATCGGGATTGACTCTATATGACTTTATACGAATAATGAAGTCAAAAAAGGAATATTCTGATGAAAAAAAACGTTATTTTTGTGCGCTATGGGGAATTGGGTATTGTCCTTTTTTCTCGCTTTTTTCAGATAATGTTTCGATCTATTTGGAAATTAACACGCAACCATTAGCCACCTGCATTTATCTTTTTTGCACGAAACCATAGTGAAAAGATAATGATATGGACTTACATGAAATATCGACTTTTAATTCTTAATAACATTATGTTATTTCCCAAAGTCAATGGGTTTTTCAATAAAAAGTGCAGTTGACATATGTTGGTTGTCGTCGCACCAATTTGTACCCTTTTTTTGCTTCGTCTTCGTCTTCTGATTTTGACGGCGGCGATTGAATTAAGAAATCAATAAAACTATCGAACATGTATAAATCCGGTGTATTATCAGATTTACTAAAAGGTAAAACGGGAGAAAAATAAATTTGGACAAAAGATTGATCAAATATATACACATATATGTATTAGTCCGCCTATAGTATAAAATACCACATACATGTATAGAATTAATTTTAAAATGTGTCCTAAAAATGTCCTCAAAATGTCCTTAAAAATAGTTTGAAAAATATCCTAAAAAATGTATTCAAAAATGTTCTTAAAAATGTTCTCAAAAATTTGTTTAAAAATTATCTCAACAGTATATTTTAATATCCCCACCGCAAATTTCGTCAGTGATGATTTACTTGTGTGGACATACTTGTGCGGACATACTTGTGCGGACATACTTGTGCGGACATACTTGTGCGGACATACTTGTGCGGACATACGTGTGCGGAAATTTGTGAGGACATTAGTAAGAAAATTTGTGAAGAGTTTTGCGAGAGAATGTGTGCGCGCATTTGTGATGACATTTGTGCGCACTTGTTTGACGACATTTGTGAGGACATTAGTGAAGACATTTTGGAAAATATTTGTGATGCTTGTGACTTTTTTGACAAACTTTTCAAAGTAAATTCAATTTTTACGTACTTATTATTTTAAAAATACTTTTCTGGTATAATAATGGATCCTGAAATACGTAATTGAAATGACAAGATTTCGTCAAGCAGCAGCACGAGCTGATAGTTTGAAACTACCTTATGTCAAAAGTACGTTAATCAAATAACATATGGATAATTAAAACAATTCTATCATATTCAAATAACGATCAAGTAGTCGCAAAACAACGAACATATCAATCCACTCTTAACCATACTTGAAAAAACAAATGTATTTTGTCACAATTTTTGTGCTTATCAAAATAAAGACTACCATTTTCCATGTGTGCTTGGTAAATTGACAAATTAATGCGCTGAACGCGTCCAAATGACGCAAATTTTATCAGGGGATTTTTTGGGATTATTACAAATTATAATTTTTTAAGGTCACGATATGATGCAAATTGGTCAATTTGAGACGTTTTTGGAAACATTGGAAAATGTCGAAAAAGGGCCTATAAAGAATACAGGGGATGCGTGAATTAAGGGTTGGTTAACAATTTTTGAACCTCGAACCTTATTAAGCACACAGTGTGGCCCTTATTAAGCACACCCAGCATAAGGCTAGTTTAGTGCTGTAACCTGAAAAATTATGATTTTTTGTGGGAAACAAATTAATTTAACAGTGTGTTAAAAACAGGACCCTTATTTGAAGCAATAACATTTTTATCGAAGAAGGACCCTTATTCAGCACTCCTTTTGTAGATAATAACGGGACTATACGATATACTACTTGGCCAAAATACGGGCTTTACATACGATATGACTCATACCATTTGATGCAATGCGTTTTTTCAAGGCAAACTATATTCAAATAAAAGTTTTTGACGACACAGTTTGTCATGGAAATTACATGGAAGTTCATTAAAATTTTCATAATCGTTTTTCAGGAAAAATGTTTTTTTCAAAAAACTAAAGTTGTCTATATTAAGGGGCCATATTATATGGCCCATATAGTCTTTGATTGGCCGTTATGTTTACTCGTTCTTTATTTTTCTTAACTTCGATGTCTCTGTTAAACCAAATGGCCGTGTTTTCGATCTTACCAAAACATTATATAAAGCATTATAGTATCTGTCGGAGCTATTATTGACGTGGTGATGTCAGACTGGAGGTAAAAACCATGCGGACGTTATTTAAATGCCGGCAGTTATAGCTCTGACAGACGGTAAGTGAAAAATCCAATTGGTTTTTCTACATGTTTTTGGGGAGCCAAAATATGAACTTACTTCATCGCCTATATTATATAGGCTATATAATATATTTATATTATACATTTTATAGGCTATGCCGAATATCATATATTCGGAATATGGGTAATCATAAAATAATACGAGAGTTTTCTATCTTGAATAATTGTCGAATCCGATGCACACCTTAAAAAACTATATGCATTCAAAATTGGCCATAATTCAATTAAAAAATAAAAATTAAGTTTTCTTCGCAGCATGATTTCATTGTCAAAAAAAGTCGAAGCAATAAAATAATTTTTAGCGCAATGTTTCAAAAGAACACGGAAATTTTCTTTCCAATGGGCTTTTTTGTTTTGTTTTGATCGATAAAAATCGATTCGATGTTTACTCCCCGATTAGGCTATAAAATTCTGATTTATGCAAATTTAGAAAAAAAAGTGTTTATTACCGTAATTAATAATGGGAAGTGAATTTTAATCCATCATAATGAAATTTGTAAATAACAAAAACAGCAAAATTATTCACGTCTGTGGGATGAGAAAATTTCCAAACAAACACCCGAAAACAAACTTCCGGATTTTTTTTGCGTTTTTTGATTTCCGTATATGCCAAAAGTTAAATCAGTAATGCTACTTTTGCGTATTTTTCCGGAAATTACCGTACGTTTTTGCTAAATTACGTGAAAAAGATCACAAATTCATAAAAATTTCCCTGAATAAAAATTTCTTCGATACATTTTTCCGAAACACGTTTTTGTTGATGACGTTTGTTTCCGAAAAAACACGGTTTGCTTGAAAAAACACGGTGCCTTTTTAGTAAATTCCCTTGTACAGTTGGCGTGGTAACGAAGTGCCAGGTAACGAAGTGACAGGGAACGAAGTGACAGGGAACGAAGTGACAGGGAACGAAGTGACAGGGAACGAAGTGACAGTGAGGGAACGAAGTAATACTTTTCGGAGTATTTTGGGAAAAAATTGGGCAAAAATGGGCAAAAGTGACGGAACGAAGTGACAGGTTTTGACAAAAAATCGGAAACGAAAGTTTCACTTCTTTACCACACCAGCTGTAATTAATTTAAGCGTATGATAATAAGGATGGTGAGTCATGGCATAGGCTATGGTCATCATAATTTAGGGCCGTATGGGTCCAACCGCTGGTCCATAGTGGTTACGCAGCACATTAAGCGTTGCGTATACAGTATAAGTAATAGTGTAAATTATACTGTTGCTCAAACTATTGCACAATAAACTGTTACTAACAGCGTGATAATTGCAGACGTTAAATCATCAGGTTTTATGTACAGGCTTATTTCACGCAAAAAAGAATAAAACCCCCGTGGAGATCTTGGCGGAAATGCGTCTAAAGTAGGCTATTTCCACGAAAACGTGTGCCAAAGGCCAATTTTAGATTCATTAATATCGAATTTGATCGAATTCAAACAGACTCACCCGTCGCGATCTGCCAATATTTCCGTTATTTGTCATTGTTTCTGTTTTTTTTATTTCCGTTACATATTTATCG